>LNAC01000109.1:398751-511258 GCA_002007465.1 Ailurus styani
TGGGGGTGGAGGTGGGGGCCGGGAACCTGACAGGGTGAAAAAGGGGTGTTGATGGATCTGATGTGAAAAGAGAGGAGAGGCAATGAGCCTGAGCGTCCAGCTGGGCCGTGCCAGACAGCTGGGCCTCTGACAGCAAATCCACTGCCCTCTCCCTCAGCCCTCCGCCGCTGGGGCAGGGAGGTTGGCACCCCCGGCCGTGACAGGTGCAGGCGAAGGGTGAGCGATGCAGGAGCTGGAGAGAGCTTGTACCCCTGTCATGGCTTGCTGGCAGCCAACACGTGATAATGCTTGAGTTCCATGAATCAGTCAGGCTGACACTTCTTAGGGAACCAAAGCCCTTCATGGGTTCCCTCTTTTTGAAGGGAACCGTCAAGAGGAAGCAAAGTGCCCTGGGAACAAGTGGACAGACAGTGTCATCGGAGGCCCTCGTGGCTTCTAGTGTTTTGGATGTTTCTTCCCCCCACTTGCCCTGCACTTGTTTACCTGCATTAGTGACAGGCCTAGAATAAAGCCATTGTTGAGCTAATCAGCTTTGTTCTCTATGCAGACATTCTGGCTTAGGGCTGAACATGGACTGATGCCCATAGCAGGATAGAACAATGATGACATTCATGAGTCAGCATTAGGTCAGTCCTGCTGCTGTCAAGGGTCATTATTTGTTGCTTTTAAGAGGGATGCTTTTTGCCTTCAGCCAAGCCACCAACACCCATGGGTAAAGGAAAATGCATGAGGATTTGCCCTGGTGTGTCTGAATTTTATATCCTACATTTCTTGGCAGCCCGGGCAATCAGACTAAGGAGGACTCCACCACAAAGCAGCCATCTGCTGGCAAGGCAGGTATCAAGCCTGCCTCCTCGTGCTCCCTTGCCCCCCCACCAAGGGGGCTGCCCAGAGTTGGGCCAGAGAAGAAACTTGGTCTGGGGTCCCCATGGCTCTTTGTGCTAAGAGGAGCCGTGGGGGAATAAGCCAGCAGTCCCAACAGGGAGAATTACTCTTGACCTTGCAAAAGAGTTTTTATCAGGACAGTCTTTCCAAGATTGCCTTTGGAAAATGTGTCAGATCCGCCGACAATGTCAGGACACTTGGATCGTTAAATCTTATGTCTGTGCAGTGGAACAAAGTCCGAGCTCCTGTGAAGGCATGGTATGTTACTACCGACCACGAGGGTCCCTGCTTTTTAATTACTCCTGCTGAGCCTAGGAACAGAGGCTGGATGAGACTCAGGGTCCTTTCTGGCCAATCTGTACTCTTGCACCCCAAAATTGGCAGCTGCCGAGAGCTCAGCCAACCCCTGGATGTGGGCGCTGCACACGGACCTCCCTTAGCAAAAATTAAAAATAATTGTCCACGGTGGGGTTCAAAGAGAGCTCTACCCCTTCGATCTTATAATTGTTCTTCCCGGTTGCAGACCCTCTCTGGTGTGAAACTCACATGTTCAACAGATGAAATAAGCTAAGTATGCATGAAAACTGCTTTTTCTTTTTTTTCAGAATTCTGTTCGAGCTAGAAAAACAAAACCCACAGCAAAAATCAATAGAGCTCATGCCGATTCGATACATGACCCCCAAACAGCATGTTCATCAGTGTGCGTGCACGCGGTTGGCTTTGTTTTCAAGTCTCTCCCTTTTGCAGAGTGAAATACTGAGGCAGAAGGATGTCAGTCCATTCCCTGGGGCCCCAGGGCCGGCAAGATTGAAGTCGAGGCCTCTTCTGCTCCGTCTCCTGGCAAACAGCTGCTTGTCAAGGTGTCTACATTCCTCCCGGCCAGGAGAAACCAGAGCAATTAAAAACAAAAGACTTCTATCCATCCGTAGCATTCCCCGAGCCTAGCTGGGTTTGCAGCTTGTAATGTGTTATTTATTTTTGGTTTTAATTGCTGGCAGTCCCAGAAACATTAGTGTTATATATAGTGCTAGGCTCAGCAGGAGTAATTAAAAGGAGGGGGCCCTCGTGGTCGGTAGTAATATACCAAGTGCTGGCTGTTTAAGAAAAATGTGCCATTGATTTGCCATCAGCAGAACGCAGGGTGGTAAGGGAAGAACACTCCAGGCAGAAAAATCTCACCGAACGGGAAAGGTTTCTGCACCCGCCAATGTGTACTGAGTTTTAGGAAAGAAAGGGATGGCTGATGTGGGTCAAACTTTTGAGCAGTGCCATGGCTAGGAAGTAGAACCAAGATTTATTAAATGCAGTGCTGGGTACTTACATGCGCATAATCTCATTTAAAACCCAAGAGACCCAGGACTCCTGGGTGGCTCAGCCGGTTAAGTGTCTGCCTTCAGTCTGGGTCATGATCCCAGGGTCCTGCTCTGTGGGGAGCCTGCTTCTCCCTCTACCTGCTGTTCCCTCTGCTTGTGCTCTCTCTCTCTCTGACAAATAAATAAATAAAATATTTTTAAAAATGAAATAAAACTCAGGAGACCCCCTTCCAGGCTGGTGTTGACATTCTTCTCAGGATCTGTTATACCGGGGACAAAACCAGAGTCCAGATGCTTCTACCTTGTTTGAAAAGAAAATATGGCACACTATTTTTCCTGGCCCTCTCTGGGAGGTGGATCATAGGGAATTTTTATTTTGTTCTGTTTTTGGCTCCGACACTTTAGGGGAGGGATGGGCAGAGGGAAGGGAAGCAAGAGAGTGAGGGTGACGAAAGGACAGGAGTTGGTATAAAGACGTAGAAAGAGGAGAGGGAAGGAATAGCTGGAGTCTCGAAACATATCATCCTCCTGTAGTTACTGTTCATTTCACAAATACAGAGCATCGGGCTTCAAGAGTTGAAAAGAAGCTTTCCATGGCATATGAAATGTCCCATTTATGTGCCCGCAATACGTCCATTAGCAAACACACGGAGGATGGGGTGTTTATCAGGACTCTACTCCCAGCACTAAGGCCAAGTAGAAAAGGCTGACCCCTGTCCCTCCTTTAGAATTATTCTGTGGTTTCCCAGGTCTTTATTTTGAACAATTATCAACCAAACAGGAATATTGAGGGCATGTTGTAGAATGTAGCAGGTGTTAAGTATTGCACGGAAGTGTTACCGCTAGAAGGGCTTTCCATGTGCTACCTCAATTAATCCTCCCCCAAATGCTGCAATGTTTTCACTGTTACTGCTAAGATTACCATCCTTACTTTATAGGGAATATAACTGCGGCACAAACTTCTTACGACACTGGCTCAAATCGCTATGGTTTCATCCTTTGGATAAATACCTACCAATGCAGTTGCTGGGTTGTAGGGGAGCTCTGTGTTTAATTTTATGAGGAACTGCCATACTGTTTTCCAGAGTGGCTGCACCAGCTCACATTCCCACCAACAGTGTAGGAGGGTTCCCCTTTCTCCGCATCCTTGCCAACATCTGTTATTTCCTGACTTGTTAATTTTAGCCATTCTGACCTGTGTAAGGTGGTATCTTGTGTTTTTGATTTGTATTTCCTTGATACCAAGTGATTTTGAGCATTTTTTCATGTGTCTGCTGTCCACTTGGATGTCTTCTTTGCCGAAATGTCTGTTCATGTCTTCTGCCCATTTCTTGACTGGATTGTTTGTTTTTTGGGTGTTGAATTTGATAAGTTCTTTATAGAGTTTGCATACTAGCCCTTTATCCGATAAGACATTTGCAAATATCTTCTCCCATTCTTTAGGTTGCCTTTTAGCCTAGTGATTCGAAGGGGCACTTGCATCCCAATGTTTATAGCAGCAATGTCCATAATAGCCAAACTATGGAAGGAGCCTAGATGAATGGATAAAGAAGGTATGGTCATCAAAAAGAATGAAATCTTAACATTTTTCAACAACGTGGAGAGAACTAGAGGATATTAGTCTAAATAAGTCAGTCAGAGAAAGGCAAATATCACATGATTTCACTCACATGTGGTATTTAAGAAACAAAACAGAATCAGAGAGGAAGGGAAGGAAAAATAAAATAAGATGAAATCATAGAGGAAGACAAATCATAAGAGACTCCTAACTCTAGGAAACAAACAGGGTAGCTAGACGGGGGCTCGGTGGGGGCTGGGATAACTGGGTGATGGGCATTAAGGAGGGCATGTGGTGGAATGAGCGCTGGGTGTTATATGCAACTGATGAATCACTGAACTCTAGCTCTGAAACTTAAAAATAAAAAGAAAGAAACTGACTCAAGCTTATGCACATAAGAAAGGAAAGCATATGTATCACAACATAGATAGCCTGGTTGCAGAGCAAGGTTCTTAACCATTGAACTATTTTGGTTCTGAACAATTATTAACAATCTTTCCAGGAGCCTAAATATTAGCATCTCAGGAGACTGGAAGCAAGGCAGCATGGTAGGCTTGCTCAAGGGTGATGATATTCTTCAGGGAAGTCCAGGTAGGCATGTCCCAGGAAAGGCAATGGGTTACTGATGAGTAGAGACCTAGGTCATTTTGGAGGCCAGAGGCATCCTGCCACTGGCCATCGCCAGAGAAAGCCCCAGAACAAAAGGGTTTAGCAAGGATCCAAGAAGAGTAGCCATTCCCTGAAATAGGACCACAGGTTATAGCTGAATAGACTGCGACCTGTACAAGGACATTTGATGGAGGGGTGAGTGGGGCTGGAGTCATTCCAGGCTCTGCTTGCCAAGATATGTTCTTGTGTGTCTATCCTAAGGAAGTCCAAAGAACCAGAGTTACCCAAGCTGTGGACCTCTGGAGCTCTGTCTGCCCTGAGAGGCACCAATCTAATTCACCTAGTGGAATAATTTTACAGGATAACCCTCAGCCCAGATGTACCAACAGAGTGGGGGTGTTCCCCTGCAACCCACAAAGATGCCCAAGACCTAGGCGTTCTCTTTCTTTGATCTTGGCTCTTTGGATCAGTCATCCCTATTGCTGGCTTACATGGCTGGTCTGGGGCCAGTGATGGGCTCCTAATTACAGCTATTGAAATAATGGGAGAAGTAAAGGAAAAGAGACTTGAATTTTGCCTGGAATTTTAAAATCTCTCTAGCATATGTTGAGTCTCTCTAAATTTTGATGACCTGCAGAAAAGCCTGTATTGGAAGCTTAGAGTCTACTCTGTCCAGGTTTGGTCGATGCCAAGATATGGAAGGAGGTAACCACGAAGACACTAGCACCAACTTGGGGCACTAGCAGAACATGGATCAAGTGTATGGGCTGTCACATGTCAGGGAACAGGTGTCCCTGAGAAGCCCTGGAAATTCCTGGGGTACATACTGATAGTCAGGGCACCTGCGGGGGTGTGAGAGGGAGAATGAGGTTTCCAAGATCAGAGTACTTCTTCTCAAAGGTCAATCTTCCAAAGAACTTTGGAAATTGGAAACCCCAGTTTAGACAGCTAGGGGTACCACTTACTCCTGGCCCGTGATTTCTGGGTCTCTTTCATTTCTTTTTCTTTTTAAGATTCATTTATTTATTTTAGAGGATAGAGAAATCATGAGCAAGGGGAGGGGTAGAGGCAGAAGGAGAGAGAAAATCCCAAGAAGATTCCCAGCTGAGCACCAAGCCTGACGTAGGGCTCGATCCCAGGGCCCTGAGATCATGACCTGAGCTGAAACCAAGAGCTGGATGTTCAACCAACTGAGGCACCTAGGCACCCCTCTTTCATTCCTGTATTCTTTTCTCCTCTTCTCTCTCCAGCCAGTGGTTAGCACGGTGCCTGGCACAGACAGGCCTCTCTTGCTCTTTGCCGCCTGGGCCATCTGTGCTTTGTTGGTCTACAGCAGTTCTGAAGGGCTCCATTGTGCTTGGGCCTTCCCGGTGCCAGCCCCAGCAAATGAGGGGATTGAACACAAGGAGCATTGCCCACAATTGAGTGTTTGAGGCTTGTCTATCTGGGGTCCTTAACAACCCAGTGGGGAAAAGCAAATGTAATTTCTCCTCTTGGTTTTGCCTCAAATGCATCACAAATTGGAATCACTTCATGTCCGAAGGCTCATTAGAAATGTTCCTGAAAGGCAACGCAGCCCATTAAGGCTCATTCTGAAGAGTGATTTTTATGTGCTTCACATTTGTGTCTATATTTGTTAAAGATCAAGTTCAATTTTTGAAATCTCCAGATGTCTTGGCTCAGCTACAGATCTGAGTCAGAACTCTTGGGGGATACCCCACTCGGTAATAACAAAGTTTCCCTCCCCTTCTAAAGGCCCAACATTTAGCCAGGGGATCATTATTGCTGCTTAAAACCCAGAATTGCATATTGAATTCGCTTCATCAAAATCATTTTCTGTAAAACGACTGATCTCGAATTTCAGTGAACATAACTGATCTCAGCTGCCTCATTTGGTACCCATGGTAAAGGGTAACTTTCTGGATGTGCTAATTCTGGAATCCTCACCTCGCTTCCTCTTCTTCATCACTCTGAATCACTCGCATCTGGGTCCTGAGTTGTCAATTTTAGAGATTTAATCATCACACCAAACTAACATGGTGTATTGTGATCTTGGCTTTTCTACGAAGAAATGAAAGCAAAGTTACGAAATGAGACTAAGCCTCTTGACATCAAGTAACTCCATAGCTGTCTTATAATGGGCCAGGTCGGATGCCACGTGGCACGTTGGGGGATCAGATTTGAGTGGGTGGGTGTCTCCTTGGAGTGGCCAGAAACAGATGAAGCCAAGAGGAAACTGACTCAAGAAAGAGTCCCAAGGGTCAGAATATAGAACCTAATGTATGCTCAGGACCAATGGCAAGGAAGGACCTGGAAAGGGTTTACTGAGCCAGGACATTCCAGAAGACCAAAACAGCCTGAGAAGGAGAAGGGTTGCAAGGAGCAAGGGAAGAATGTTGCTGTCTGCAGGCAGATGTTGGGTAGATTTGTGGAAAAGTGTCACTGGTTCTTTTTCTGAGTCCTTGCCCTGCCAATGGGGCTGTCTGGTTTAACGGTCTTTTTAGATGGGGTGGCATCACCATTATATAATATTTATGATAGAAATGAGACTTAGAGAAGCAAGCCCTTGGAGATTAAGAGCAGTCATGGGATATGTGAGACGTTACTTGTTCTCCAGTATTTCCGTTGGTAGATATCTATTACTGCTCTTAGGAGTTGATTATAGAAATGTCCCAGGAAGCCTTTGGGTCCAACCGACCAAGTAAATGAACAAACAAATCCGCAAAGAAAGGAATCAGCAATATTGCAAGTTCTGTGAGACTTCCGTAGGTAATAGAAGTTCTAAGAATCATTGAGCTTAATTAGGCCTTCAGCAATTACTTCCTCCAATTAAGCTCATTTCTACCCATGCAAGTAGCAAGTCCCAGAGACCCAGTGACACCAGCCAGTCCGTGGTGCTTCCTGGACTCAAGACAAACTCTCCTGCCTAAGGTGGATTTCTGTACTGCTATCTCTCTTAACAAAGTTTTGGGTTTTTAAATTTTTTATTTTATTTAAATTCAATTAATTAACATATAGTGTATTAGTTTCAGAGGTGATTTAGTGATTCATCGGTTGCATACAACACCCAATGCTCACCCCTTGCAATGTGGACTGGTCTGGGTGGTTCTCCTCCGGTCTGGCTCAGGGCACCCTGTCTTTTGGGAGAGAGCCGCGGAAAGCATCCCCATCCCATTCCTGAATGGGGTTTAGCCATTGGAACTCAGACAGAAGGGGTCGGCAGGAATGGCTTCCAGGGTGTGGGACACATGCAATTTCACAGAGCCTGGAAAGGGCTCCTGCTTGTTTTAATGTTCTGCTAATGCTGTCTTGAAATGCTGAACAATTCTGGACTTGTATTAAATCCTTAATAATTTTCAAACAAGAGGGCCCCACATTTTCATCAGGAGCTGGGCCCCACAAGCTACATCACTGATCCCAAGCGAAGGTGTGATGCGAAGACTCGGTGAAGCTGAATTCATTGATCTCTCCCTCGCTGATGGCCTAAGCACAGGGGAAGAATTTGGCTGGGGCAGGGACCAGAGCATGCTGTGGAACCTGTAGCGAGGAGGCACCTTGATAGCCACAGTGGGGAACACTTCAGGGCCGAGATCCATGAGGTCAGAGTTCCTCTTGGAAAGGCTTGTGGAAAATAGGGAAGGAGGCAGATTCCTCAACCACCAGACACCCAGGTGTGCACAACACCTGATCCCATGTTCTCTGAAAGAACCACTTGAAAGATTTCCCTTAGGAAGACTTAAGTGAGGTTAGCCCAGGCCAGAGACCTTTCTGGATTAGGGCTCACACAGTTTCCTGAGCCCAGACAGGTTGCAGAACTAACACTTATCACAGAAGCCAAGGGAGGTTGGCTGTTTGGACAAGAGGTAGGCTCATTGATGCTGATAGGGCCCTGGGTGTCTCAGGATATGCCTATTGTGGCCCTTGATACTCTATGTTACTGTTGCATATGGGTCTCTGTGAGCTTTGGAGGACTTCCTGGGCCCATTGGGCACATCAAGGACCATCAGATCATTTCTGAAGACTCTGAGAGGCTGACTTTATTGACTACACCCTGTTAGAATGTCCCAAGGAGACCACAGGCTCTTGCCTTACTCAACAAGGCCCTAGGAAGCAGGCCTTCCTTCCTCGAGGTGATTTGTACACCATTGAGCTCACTCCTGCAGTAACTATCTGCAGTCAAGCCATCCATCTTTTCCTCCTGTTCAGGATTCTTAGTCTCTGGAACAAGATGATGATACAAGAGAGGGATTGTGGAGATGGATTCTTTGTGTCTGAAACCATGGTGTACTCAAGGGCAATCAGCTATGCCAAGTGGATGGATCTCTCAAATCAGATGTGTTGGGGGGGGGTGGTGAGCATGCAGGATGGCATTCACTTGACAAGTGGCTTTCATGAAGTTTCTTTATTGAGCTATTTTACCTGGCATATTTAAAATATAGTTTCATTTGCAAAAAAAAAAAGAATTTATGTTCCCTTCCTTGAGAAACCTTTTGTGACTGCATGGGATAAAAGCTGTGTATAGCAAAATGCAATGATAAAGGGGTCTTTACCAGGGTATCTTAAGAACTGAACTTCCAAATGAGGTGAGGATAAAAAAAATAATATTGATTGGGTGCCTGGGTGGCTCAGCTGCTTGAGGGTCTGACTCTTGGTTTCGGCCCAGGTCATGATCTCAGGGTCCTTGCGATTAAGCCCCATGTTGGGCTTCCCCCTCAGAGTGCAGTCTGCTTGTCCCTCTCCCTCCCCCTCTCTCCCCACCAAGTTCATGTTCTCTCTCTCGCTCTCTCAAAAGAAATAAATAAAAATTCTAATAAAATAATACTAATTATACAAGTATGCCACAAATAGATTTTTGTGGAAAATACTCAAAATACACAGACTCACAGAGTGAAGCAGTTTGGACTCTATTCTTTTAGGCCACTGATAAGCATTTTCCTGTCTGTTGAGCATAAATCTAGCCACACTAATTCAGACGTTCAAGAAATAGCATGTTTTTCATTTTCTGTAACTCAGTGTGATGTCTGATAGCAACCCCTCACTCTGTCAAGCTGGCAGGAAATTTAATTGCAGACATTTTGGAGATCCGCCATTACATTGGGCCAAATGATGGGTCCTTGTCAGCGCCAAAGCATGGCAGGTGCTTGTGGGGTTTTGGTGATTGGTCCTCAAAGGTTATTCCTCAGATACCCCTTGTCCCCATCCTTATGGTCTTCCGAAATTATGGCTCTCTGCTTTCCCCTACTCTGCTAGGGGCAGGAAGATTCCATAAAGGCTGCAGACCCAGAGCCTAAGGACCAGTCTATCCTGCTGCTTCTCCAAGTTTCTGCTGCATCCCTAACAGGACAAGAGCACCTGGTTCCTGGTCCGGAAACCTCAGACTCCTCCCTTTCTACTCATGGGGAAGATGTCCTTTCTCTAGCTCATTACCCTCAAGTGACTTTTCTTTTTCTCCTGCTCAAAGACCCCACTCCATTCCCTCAGTGAGGTTTGAAGAGTCTTTCACACAGGGAGAATTCTTGGGCTTGGAGGCCACTTCTATTTCTACCCCACTCAAATCCCTGGCTCTGGGAATCACAGAGCTTAACTACTGGTTTGGGATACGAAGGAAAGAGATGAGGGTGAGCAGGGGAAATGCATCTAAATTATCCACACACTTATGTTCTCAATTTCTCTACCCTTATTCTCCACTAAACCTGTTTCTCCCATAGTTGTCCCCATCTCTGTGAATGGCTGTTTTATTCTTTCATGTGCTTTGGAAAAAAGAATACAACTTCTTCGGTCATGCTCACTTTCATTCCTTCGCTAAATCTTGTCAGCTCCACCTTCAAAATGCAATGGGAGGGGCATCTGGGTGGTCCAGTTGGTTAGGCATCTGCCTTTGGCTTAGGTCATGGTCTTGGGGTCCTGGGATCAAGCCCTGCTCAGCAGGGAGTCTGCTGCTCCCTCCCACTGTGCATTCTCTCTCTCTCTCAAATAAAATCTTTAAAAAAATGCAGTGGGAACTCAACCAGTTCTCCCCAGTTCCTTGCTGTCATTCAGTCCTAGGCACCACTATTCCCTCATCTCATTAGCCTCCTCAATGATCTCCCTGCTTCCACTCTGGGAAGGCCCCTGACAATCTCTTCTCAACACAGCAGCCAGGGTGTTCCAGGCTGAATCAGCACTTAGATTATGTCCAGTCTCTGCCCAAGATTCTGGTGGCTTGTCTCATTCAGGGTAAAAGCTGGAGTCTTCAGGATGGGCTCTGGAGCTCTCTATAAAGTGGCCTTCCTACCTCTTTGACCGATAATCCTTTTACCAGTCCCCCTTCCTTTACTCATTCTGCCCCATCTTGGCCACTGGCCACTCACACTGCCTTGTCCCTTTGCCTGGAATGCTCTGTCCCGGGAGCATCTCAGCACCTTCACCCCCTCCAGGTGTCCGATTTCCCTGTCACCCTATCCAAAGAGCAATGTCCCCTCCCCAGGCGCTCCTTGTCTCACACTGCTGCTCCCTGACACTCATCACTGTCATCTGATCCAAGCAAACTTGCTCCTTGGCTTCATGTCTGTCTCATCCCATTGTAATGGAAACTCTAGAAGTGCAAGGAATTTTGCTATTTCTTCCTCTAGGATTCTCTAACCGTCAGGACATTGCCTGGCACATAATAGGAGCCCAAAAGAACTGTTGAATGACTGATGAACAAATGAATGAACGAAAGAATGAATAAATGTATGAGCGAATGCACGTACAGAGAAACGATATTTTCTGCCTCCATTTTTTTTTTAAGATTTTGTTTATTTGAGAGAGAGAGCATGAGTGGAGGGAGGGGAGAGGGAGAAGCAGAGAGCTGGACATGGGGCTCAATCCCAGGACCCTAGGATCACAGCCTGAGCCGAAGGCAGTCACTTAACCGAGCCACCCAGGCGCCCCTGCCTCCAGGTTTTATATAAACTCGTTCATATGATAGCGATGTTTCTACACTTGGCTATTGTTTTCCGTTTAATAATAGATTGTGATGGTCCTCCCAGGACAGTACATAAAGAAAAAAAACACACCATTCCCTCTTAATGGTCGCAGTAGGAGGACAGCTACAGCAAAATGGACTCAACCAGTTTCCTACTGATGGACTCGTTTGCAATTTTTCTCCATTACTAACAACGCCCTCATTGTGCATTCAGAATCTTTCTCTCAGATAAACACCCACAAGTGGAATTGCTTGGCGAAAGAGGTGAAGCAAATTTTGACAACCTCGTGTGCATTTCTGCTCTGTTTCCCCTCCTAGGTGAGTGTGTCTCTAATCTGGTACTTTTTTCTCCCTCCCTGCCTCTTCTTCTCCCTTACCCTTGCTGGGGAGAACATTTCTATGGTTTGCTGGTGGCAGAACAATTGGTAAGCCCGTACTATTTTCAGCTGCTGGGTACATGTGAGCCATGAGCTGGAGTGTTTGCAGATTCAGCTGTACTGGATTTTCCCTTTCTCTCAACTCCTTTGGCATTTAAAATCTGCACTGCCCAAATTGGGGCTTGATTGTACATTCTCTCATATTGTTTCATGGAATTAATCTCGCTCCATGACTCAACGGTTAACTCCTTGATGGCGGAAACACCGGCTGTTAGTCCTGCGGCTTTTTGCAATCCCCTCTGAGTCAAACTCAGTGTTGGCAGTGTTCGCTGGACACTTCAACCATTGTATCTTGAGTGCGAATAAATCTGTGGTTTATAGCACAGAGGGAGGTTTCGGCGTGATCACAGAATTTGGGTGGAGCCTGGAGGGAACAGTTGGCGGTTTCCAGATAGGGAAATCAGGAGAGAATGTTCCAGACAGAGGAAAAGGGAATACACAAACGTGTGGAGTTGTGAACAGGCATGGTGGGGATGGGGAACCCACAACGAGAGTCCAGGTGGCAGGGGAGCTCTGGTCTGAAATGAGTTGGGAAGACTAGATCAAAGCCCCTTCTGAAGAATCGGGCCCCTATGACACGTGAGTGATCAGGCGGGCCAGAAGCACAGTGCGCCTGACTGAATTTCCCAGCTTTACTATCATTCAGATTAAAGCATGGTGTCTTCTCAGACTCCGTTACATGAATCCCAGGGCAAGAATTAACCTTGGGCTACTCCCTTTGGCCATCATTAGGGGACTGGGGTCATGGAACTTTTATCTCGAGCGCCCAATTTGTTGGAGGAAGAAGTTCCTTAACATGGACGAAGAACGCATCCCATATATAGCACCCTGATCTTGAATTTGCTACACTTGATGAAAAAGTTTGGCTCTCCTTCAGTGTTTGGAAATGAAGACACAGAAGATCCTGAGTTCTTACTGCTCCCCAGTGGGTCCAAACAGCTCTAGACGCCAGTTTTTGGCAGTGATGGAAGCAATTCATTAAAGAGAAGCTCCTCGCTTTCCAAACCACTAAAATTGAAACCCATTCCATGTTGTAGAATTATGAAGAACTTTCTGCCCCTAGGATATAGCTGTGGTCTTTTCTCCTTTAGGCAGGTCCCAGAGCATCTCTTCTTATGGAATAGCCTGGTACCTTTGTCTTAGAAAGCTGAGTGAGGAGCAGAACCCGTGATCTTGACTTCTGTGGTCTCCTCTCTCTGGTACCTAGTTTTGTAAATGCAAGGATGACTAAGTGCCTGCCTGTCTTGAAAAAAACACGAGACTGCTCCCGTGAAAGCTTCTCGATTACTTGATCTTGAGTTATTGAAAAAAAGGTCTGCTGACAAGGAGATGCTGAAGTCAACCTTCAGTAATTAATGTAACCTTTTGGTTTGGAAAGCCCATCAGAGTGCTCAGAGATCTTTGAATGCCGTAATCTCATTTCATCCTAGAACAATCTGGGATGGGAAATGGGGAGGCTCGTGTCCACGTTCTGTAGATAAGGTGGTCTCAGAATTGTTTGTCATCTTGCAGATCAATTGTTCCATCACTTCCCTTTTTTAATTTGAATCAAAATTAGCTCAAAAGCTAACTAAATGCCCCCAAATGTCCCTACTGGCAAAATCAGTGCAAGAGCCCAGCCGGGCTTCCTGCCCCCACTTCTGGGCCCTGCACCCAGAGCACTGCCCCCTTGTCAGTGTCTCAAGAGTTGGAAGTCAGTACAGGATGGAGGACCCCGGTTCCTGTGGTACACAGCGGCACAGGGAAGTGGGAGGGGGGAAGGACGGCAACACAGCAGCCAGCCGCCGAGTTAGAATAAAAATCAAAAATGAAATAAGAGAAGTGACAGCAGAAAACATAATGAAGTATATAAACCAGGAGAAAGCAGTGCAATGGGTAATAAAAAGTGAAATAGGGCGGAGGGGGCCGTGGATTGCAGGCACATCTATCACCGAAGGGTTGAGTGGAGGAGACAGAGAGGGAGGCCTGAGGAACCAACAGGAACCTCCTTGTAGAACTCATTAAAGGAGCTTGGGGGGGGGGGCTGAGTGGGTTAAGCATCTGCCTTCAGCTCAGGTCATGATCCCAGGGTCCTGGGATGGAGCCCCACATGGGGCCCCCTGCTCCGGGGGAAGTCTTCTTCTCCCTATTCCACTCCCCTTGCTTGTGTCCCCCCTCTTTCTGTGTCTCTCTGTGTCTCTGTCAAATAAATAAATAAAATCTTATTAAAAAAAAAAAAAGGAGCTTCCAAGTGCTCACTGACTCTGGTTCAAGGGTTGGTCTGGGGGCCTTTCTGCTGTTCTCACAAAGCTCTTTGCACCCTCAGACCTGGGCCTAACACCCCATTCCAGACTAAGGGTTGTGTAGACACAACTCAATGTCAAAGTTCGTGCCAATGCATCTGAGCTCGATGCGCCTCCCAGGCAGTCGGACCTCATGGTGCCTCCCACCCCCGGGACCTACCTGGAACCCCAGGCATTTCCTGTGACATTCATAAGCACCAGCAACACCGGGCTCGAATTTCCAGAATGCCTGGAGTTTGGTACCACACGGAGTTCAACCAAAGGGCCATTTTTCCATAGTTATTTTTAATGGTTTTTTGGGGGAAATAATCTTTAACCGGGAGACAAAGAGCTGGCACATAAATCTTCCTAAGCAAACCCGTGTAAAGTACTGATACACTTTATAAGCTGTAAACTAGGCTTTTATTAGCCATTTATGAGCCATTTTTTATGATGCAAGTTTAATATTAAACTATAAAGTTCACAGTGCACTTATAAAGACAGATAGACTCATTCACTTTATAATTCTTGACTTGGATGCTTGGCAAAAGCTGAGCGTATCATGTCATTTCAGCAGACTGGCCCAGTTGGGACTCTGAAAACTGGTGTAGGATTAGGTCTGGGAATTGACAGGCACTGGGGTATACTGTAGGCAGGAGTGGGAGGGAACAATCAACGGCAGCCATAAAAATAAATGCGCAAACTGGGAGGTAATTTTTCTTCTGACTTTTCTGGAGCATGGGGTCTTTATAGCCATTTAGGAAAGGACTATTCTCTAGAGTAGCAATTCTTTTTTAGAGCAGCGACAATATATTGCCACACCCTACCTTCTTCCTAATAGATCATTGTGGCTGGTACTTTGTTATTCGATGTGATGAAAATTAAGTTTGTTTGGAGAGCTCAAGGCCATGTAACTGAAATAATAGGAGATAACTGGGAGTGGGATCCATTTAGGCTTGCAAATTCTATTTTTCCTAGGAAAGAAATACTTGGCATGTGGAAAGCGGATGGCCCTTCGTGGGCCTTATGGTGAATATATGAATTATCAGCGGAGGATTATTCTAATCACAAGCTGCATGCCGTATGAACTCTCAAGGTTTCTGTCTTTGAACCACACTTTGGAATACTAAAAGTTTTTGGGGGGTTTTGTTTTCGAAAGGACCGAAGACTCAAAGTAACATCAAATGAAACCAGTAATAACAACACTTGCACTGTTAGAGAACCATGCTATCCTGTCGGGCTGGAAAAGCAGCCACAGTAGCCACCATACACTTGGTGGCCCTTCCCCCCTCGGTGACTCTGTGACTAGAGTTGATTCCTCCAGCCTCTCTCTGGAGGCCAAGTCCTCACACCTTCCAGGGCCCCTGTGATCTTTTTCATCAATTAATTGGTTCATTCTTGAGCCTCTAATATGCACCGGATTCTTTTCTAGGCACTGAGACTCTATTGAGGGACTTCAATTTTGTCTTCATCAACCATTTACTCAACCATTTATTCAACTTCTACTCCTAAGAGGGTGTGCTTGGCTCTGCCCAGTGTCCAACTGCCCCACTAGCTCCATCTTCCCTCTGAAAGATTACTATCATGGTCACTTGTGGGAAAACAAAATCATTTCTTATAGGAATATGGCAGCATGCTCAGACTTCTCTTGGTGGATGGCCCTCAGAACTGGACTCTGGTCTGTACTGGTTCTCTCCAGCTCTAAGGAGCTCTGAGGACCACTGTCATCCCTGCCATCTCTGGAAATCCAAGCTTCCCTGACATTCATCAGCTCCTGGCTCTTATTTCCAGTTTACCCTACACTACTCAATCCCACCCATTTCCCCAGGCTTCCCAAACCTTTCTGAAGAATTCTCTGGAACCACATTCAAGCAGAGGCTGTGATCTCCCCTATCCTGCAGGGTAGACTCTGTCTCCCTTTCCCTGCATTGCCACCTCCACACCATTTCTGCTGGGAAGATCTTGAAATCTGATCAGAGTCCTTCCAGCCAAGCTCTACTCACTACCTCCATCCCCCAGTCTCTCTTGGTCAGTGATTCACGAAGATCTGATTCCTCTCATCTCTATCCTTGCCCTCATTATCGGGCCCTCAATTTGCCCCTGGATGCCGGGTGATCTAACTACTTGGAATTTGGGGATCTGATTTTTCTCACCCACAATGACCCTTTCCTTACCACACTGGGGCTACTGTCCTCTGTGTTTATTTCTTCTTCAGTAACAACACACCACCTCGGAAATCTCAGTTTCAAGCATCCTTCCCTCTGAACGCCACTTCCTATCTTCCACTTCATTTGGTTTACTCATTCCGGTAACTATTGCATTGAGAATGCCAATTCAAGAATTTTAAAACTCCTTCATTCCCCTAACTCTCTGCTCCCTGGAAACTTCACTTCTCTACCAACCAAGCCTACATTCTAAATCTGGCAAATACCCTTACACTTCTTACCTGGTTTTGTCTCTTTGTTAGACTTCAGTGAACTCCATACTTGGTTAGCCCAGTGATCTTCGTCCTCCTCATTTGCTCTTGAGCCCTGGGGGTAAAATCGCTCTCCAGCTACCAAACCATTATTTTTGCTCTCCTATATGGTGAAAGTTATTAAAATATCTGTGTTTTATATCATCTTAACTGTCCTCATTCACTCCATTGAAATCATCATTGTCAATGTTCCCATTGACACCCACATTGCCAAGTCCAGTGGCTGCTTTTTTGTCCCCATGTACTTAATTCCTCAGAAGACTTTGCTACTGATGACCCTTTCCTCCTCCTTGGTATACCTTCTTTTCTTGGCTGGTGTAATTCTATTGGTTTTCTTCCTATTTCTTGGGCCATTATTCTCACTCTCCTAAAACTTAAATTACCCAAGGTTTTGCCCTAAGACCTACACTAAATCTATAATCATTCCTTTTATCATCTCATCCAATTTCATAGCTATAAATATTATCTGCTGGCACATGACTGTATCCCATATTGATTTGTTCACTCTCAAGTTCTCCAAAGAACATCAGTCATGCAACTGTCTTATGTATTCATTAAGATGTCACCTTACACCAGTTAGAATGGCTAAAATTTACAAGACAGGGAATAACAAATGTTGGTGAGAATGTGGAAAAGGGGGAGACTTCTTACACTGTTGGTGGGAATGCAAGCTGGTACAGTCACTCTGGAAAACAGTATGGAAGTTCCTCAAGATGTTAAAAATAGAGCTACCCTATGACCCAGCGATTGCACTATTGGATATTTACCCCAGAGATAAAGATGTAGTGGAAGAAAGGGGTACATGCACCCCAAAGTTCATAGCATCAGTGTTCATAATAACCAGACTGTGGAAGGAGCTGAGATGTCCTTCAACAGATGAATGGATAAAGAAGATGTGGTTCATATATACAATGAAATATTACTGAAATTTGTGTTTGTGCTTAATTCTCTGAAATTTGAGCACATGTGTTTGTCCATGTATCCACTGCCACAGTCAAGAGTAGCTGTACTATTTTACATTCCCACAGCAATGTCTGCATTTTCCTGTTTGTCCACATCTGTACAAACATTTGGTGTTGTCACTATTTTTATTTTATTTTAACTATTCTTATAGATGTATGTTGATAGCTAATCATGCTGTTAGTTTGCATTGCCCTAATGGGTAATTATATAGGACTCATTTTCATGTATTTACTTACCATCTTTGGTGAAATGTCTGTTCACTTCGTTTGTCCATTTTCTAATTGCACTGTTGGAGATTTTTGAGTTTTGAGAGTTTTTTATTGTAACCCGTTTTTAGATATATGGTTAGAAAATATTTACTTCTTGGGGTTCCTGGGTGGCTCAGCCTGTTAAGCGCCTGCCTTTGGCTCAGGTCATGATCTCAGGATACTATGTTGGAGCCTGACATCAGGCTCCCTGCTCAGCAGAGAGCCTGCTTCTCCCTCTCCCACTGCAGCTCCCCCTGCTTGTGCTGTCTTGATCTCTCTTGCTCTATCTTTCAAATAAATAGATAAAATTTAAAAAAAAAAGCAAATATTTTCTCCCAGGCTGTAGCTTGTCTTTTTATCCTCTTAAGAGGATCTTTTGCAGGGCTGAAAGTTTTAATTTTATGAAGTCCAATTTATTATTATTTTTCCTTTTATGGATCACGCTTTTGGTGTCAAGTCTGAGAACTTTTTGCCTACCCTTAGATCCCTAAAATTTCCTTTTATGGTTTTTTTATAAAAGTTTTATAATTTTGAATTTAAGCCGAAGATTCCATTTTATTTAATTTTTGTATTATAAAATGCAGTTTTGAGTAATATTTGTTGACAGAGTAATTAAATGAAACAGTAACGCATAGAACACTGAAAACCATCATATAGCTCAACCAAACTTAGCAAGTTATACTTCAACAATCATGCTTTAATTTTTACATCAGTAATGAATCTTGAGTAAAGTAGGATGCATCAGCCTTGAATTTGACTTAAGACTTGACATAATGCTTGTGTAAATTTTAGGCATTTGGGCGTTAGGCTCATTGAGTATAAGTGCTTCATAGAAGGAGATTCCCTCTTCGATAGGGGAAGTATTAGCAAGCAAATATTCTTTTGTATTTTAGTAGTATAGGGTCAGGGTGGTTCTTTTTGTCACTAGGTAGCATTTGTAATCATAAAGGATGCTTCAAAGCCGAGGAATAAGTCCCATAAGTAGAGTCCTGTTCACGATGAAGAAATATCCCATGAGCCAGAAACATGAGACTCACTGGGAATGCCCATCACTCCTATACTTCCAAACTGAAAGATATGATAGACATTGAATTATATCCTAGGAAAAATATAATGAAAAAATTAGAGTTTGAGCTAAGTTTCTAAGGTCAGCCTTTTTCTACTTTCCCTGTTTTCAGTGTCTGATTTCTCCCAATTATAGACAAGGTAGAAGAGATGGAAGGTGAACTCTTCTGAAGCTGTCCAATAACTATTCTGGGGCTCCAGCCTCTTGTTACTCTGCATCTAGTAAGAATGTTAATGCAATGTTCTTCCCAAGAGTGGGATCTGCTACAAAGCCAAGGTGCCACAATGTGTTTGATACGGATATCAGATAACACACTCGGTTGGGGCTGGGCTCTTAGATTCAGAGATTTGGCAGAGATGAATCATACAAGACAACTATTTCCAAGGGCATCAGAGTTTACGAAGGAGAGAGACATGTACACTCATTTCTCAAATACTAGGCAGATTCTGATGATTGTCATAATCAGAATGATATAACCAGAGCAAAATACTTGAGAAATATTGACATTGGTGTTAGATTCTTTAATTTCAATAAATTGTATCTAGTCTCCAAACAATTCTATTTAGACCTGCTTGATTTTCAAAAACAGCCTTATTAAGATATAATTTAGATATCATACAATTCATTGATTTTGAGTACACAATTGAGTCATTTTATTATATTCAAAGTTTTGTGCAACCATCACCAAAACTCAATTTTAGAACTTTTTAATCTTCTCCAGAAAAAAAACCCTAAACTCCTTTGCCATCTCTCTCATTTTTACCCCAAGTCTCCCAGCCCCTGGCAACCTCTAATCTATTTCCTGTCTGTATAGACTTGCTTACTCTGGAAATTTTATATGAATGCAATCATAAAATGTGTGGATTTTTTGTGACTGCTTTTTTTCACTTAGCATAGCGTCCTCAAGGTTCATCCATGTTGTAGCAGGTGTCAGTCCTTCATTCCTTGGTATGGCCAAATAATATTCCATTGGATAGACCACATTTTGCATATCTGTTCATCAAATGATGGACATTTGGGTTGTTTGCTCTCTTGACTATTGTGAATAATGCATGCACATGTAATTATATGGACATATATTTTTGTTTGAGTGTGTACCTGGGAGTGGTCTTATGGTAACACTATGCTTGCATTTTTGAGAAACTGCCAGACTGTTTTCTAATGTCTGCATTTTTTACATTCCCACCAGCAGTTTTTCCTCAAACAGTCGCACCACATTCTCACCAACACTTGTTATTATCTGTGTTTTTGATGATAGCCAGCCTAGTGGGTATGGATTAGTATCTCATTATAGTTTTGATTTGCATTTCCTTGAAGGTGAATGCCTATTACCTATCTTTTCATGCACTTATTATTTTTGTCTCTTCTTTGAAACAAATGTTTATTCAAGTTTTGGCCTGTTTTTCAGTTGGGTTCTTGTTTCATTATTATTGAATTGAAGCAATTCTTTATATGTTCCAGATAAATTCCTTATCAGATATACAATTTGCAAATAGTTCTCACACTGACGATTATCTTTTCACTTTCTAGATGATATCCTTTGTCGCATATAAGTTTTAATTCTGATGATATCCCACTTGATTGTGTTTTATAATTATTTCAGTAAGTTCAATGTGTGAAGATTTTGTTGAGGATTTTCACATCTAAGTTCATGGTGGATATTGGTCAGTGATTTTCTTTTCATGTACTGTTACTGTCTGGTTTTGGTATCCGGGTATCATGCTGACCTCACAGATTACATTACAAGTACTCCCTGCTCTTCTATTTTTTGAAAGAGTTTGTGAAGGATTGGTGTTAATTCTTCTTTTAACATTTGGTAGAATCCACCAGGGAATTTGGACTTTCTTTGTGGGAAGTTGTTTAATTACTCACTTCTCTTTATTCATTCTAAGACTGTTAAAATTTTCTTTTTTCTTGAGTTAGTTGTGTTAGTTTGTGTCTTTCTGGGCATCCCCTCATTTCATCTAGGCATACACAAATTCACATTTTATTTCTGTAAGGTAAGTAGTTATGACTCCTCCTTCACTCCTGACTTTTGTCTTCTCGCTTTTGTCTTGGTCACTCTAGGTAAAGCCTTTAATTTTGTTGATCTTTTAAGAATCAACTTTAGGTTTTGTTTATTTTCTCTTTGGTTTTCTATTTTCCATTTAAAATTTTTCCATTCCTCCCTTACTATTTCCTTCTTTCTGCCTTCTTTGGGTTTTGTTTCATCTCCCACCCCCTTTTCTTTTTGGCCAGTGTCATAGTTTAGATCAGGTTCTCAATTTGAGATTTTTAGTGCTTTGCAATGTGTACATTTATAGCTCCACATCTCCTAATTAAGCACTGTTTTGGCTTCATCCAATAAATATTGGTATGTTGTGTCTTCATTTTCATTCACCTCAAAGTATTCTGTGATTTCTTCTTTAACCCAGGTAGTGTTGTTTCATTTCCACATATTTCTAAACTGCCCTGAATTCTTTAGATTATTAATTTCTAATTGATTTTGATTGGAGAATATACTTTAAACAATTTCAACCCTTCTAAGTGGATTGAGGTTTGATTTATGGCTCAGCATATGTCTATATTGGAACATGTTCCATGTACACTTAAGAAGAATGTATATTTTGCTGTTGATGGTTAGAATGTTCTCCATATGTCTATTAGGTCTAGTTGGCTTCTTGTGTTGCTCAAGTCTTTCTAATTTTACATTGATCTTCTGCCTAGTTGTTATAACCAATGGGAAATGATCATTATAAATACATATGTAACTAACAACTGAGCCCCAAAACACATGAAGCAAAACTGAGAGTTGGAGAGGTAGACAATTCAACATAAAAGTTAGAGACTTTAATATTCCCATTTTCCCATTGATTTGTTTTACTAACCCAATATCTGGGACCTCTCAAAGACTAATTCTGTTACCTGCTTTCCCCACCCCCAGTGTATAGGTCACACTTTCCTTTTTCTTTGCAAGTTTCATAATTTTGTTGTTGTCGAACACTGGACACTTTAAATAATATAGCAACTTTAGATACATATATCCCAAACTACTCTTCAGGGTTTGTTTACTTTTGTTCTTTGTGTGTTTATTTGTTTTTATGACATGACTGGACTATTTCAGTGAAATCTAGTCTGCCTTCAGTGTACAACCTTTGAGCTAGTCTCAGTTACTAAAAATTTGTTAAATAAGTGAATGCATAAAATAGGTTTTTAAATTTCTCATTTTTAATCACTTTTTAGGAGAAATATCTCTTCTAGATGGCATAAATTTTATTTTTACCCAAGTTGGAGAATTTTTTTGTTTAATATAAATTAAATGTTATTTTGAAGAGAGAGAGAATCTGTGTGTGCAAGTAAGAGATCAAATAAATGACACCAGTATGTCCTGTTCCACTTCTAAGAGCATCTGTCTTCCATTTAACATTAAGTTTTCATTAAACATTTCCTTTCCTCAAGGTGCACGTGGTTCAGCTTTTTTCAATGCATTATACCACCAGATGGAAAACCTGCTTTAAATTCTGTCTCTCGAATTCACTGTGTGCCTGGGGCACTAGTTGATTTATCAGCAACATAGGCATAATAATATTTTCCCTTCCTGCCTTAAAAGAATTTTAGGTGTTAAAAATGATGTCATAAGTGTATTTTGAAAGCGTTACAAAGATGTCCCCTGGTGAGGCACTGTTGCTGCTATTATTATTAATTAGGAAGGGTTAGATGTTAAAATGGTGGTAATCATGCTCCTGGATCCTAATGTAAACAAATACATTTTGGAGAAAATATCTGTCAGGAAAGATCATGACTTCCATCTATAATTTGAATTCATGCCCATGCCTCTCCAGGGCCTAAATAAGCCATCCTTTAGGTATTATAGTTTTCTGCAACTTGGATGCAAGAAAGTGTAGTGGAAGAACACATGCTTTGAAACTAATTTGAAACTAAATCTCAATGCTCCCAATTTCTTCTGTCTAATCTTTCCCAAATCTGCTTAATGCCAAAGAGTCTCAGTTTCATTCCCAACTACATGGGCACTGCAGGAAAGGTTAGGTGAAAAAAAAAAAACAAACCATCATCCTGGAAGATAGTCTGTGCTCTATGTTAATGTTAAGTACTCACCTCCCGAGCATTTTCCTTGGACCTTCCTCACGAGATGACCCATTCATTTCATTTTCAGGTTTTCTATGGCCCCTGGCATGGTTTACCTAAGAACAGTTAAGGAGGGATATCTGATCTGAGAGGTTGGTTGGATTTTATTGCATTCCCCTGATATCTCCATTGTGTCTATGAGAAAAACTAGTAGAGCACAGGACTCTAGGGAGGTGGCACTCTAGTAAGTAAGCATTGAAGAGAAAAATCGATTTGGAAGGGGCAACAATCAGGTGGGGCATACTGCGGGGGGGTCCCCTTGGCCATTGGAGATGACCTGGCCATATTTTGCACTTGGAAATAAGTTGGGGACGGACGGGAAGGATGGGACCCTAAGAGAGCAAGATAAGGATCCAGGAAATTTTTTTTTTTAAGTGAGTTTTGGGATTCATTGTCCTGGCATTGAAAGTGAGCACAGAGATCTGTACCAGTGCTCCCTATGAGGCATGCCATCAAGAGTGCGGCTTTGTGATTTTCTGCTGTGGGAATCATGTCTTGAAAAATTTTATCTACTAAGCGCAGTGCATTTAAGTAATTTATTAAGTAATTTATTTTCTGAGTTTTACTCCTCTAAGATATATCCACCTGCCAAAGAGAATTTCTGCTTTTTATGAGATAAAAACCAAGTGACTTCTCCAAAAATGTGCTTGTCTTTTCTTCCTTGCTATGGCACCCACCCTGTCCTCTTTTTTGAGTTTTCCCCCTTTTAATTGATCCCCATCAAGGCTGTATTTATAGATGCATGGTGCTGGTGACCGACATTAAATTCCATTCTATTCCACTTGCCTGCCACTGGTGAGTAGTATGTGATCTACATCCCCAGTGCAGTCAGTCAGCTGGGTTACTGCACCCATGAGGCTTGTGTTGTCTGTCGTGGCCGGGGACTGCTCACTGCTGGCTTCTCAGTGAAGGCGATGCGTTCTACGTGTGTTAAATCATTATCAACACTGTCCCAGAAATGGCCATTTTATATTGTTCTGAGAAGAAAAAGAGTGTATATGGATTTGGAGAGCAGTGTGCCTTCTTTTACATAACACATTACATGGGAAGATACAGCCTTTGTAAATGGAAGTGGCAATTTAGGGGCACCTGGGTGGCTCAATTGGTTGGGTGGCCGACTGGTGATTCTAGCTCAGGTCGTGAACTCAGGGTCCTGGGATAGAGCCCTGCAATGGGCTCTGCAATCAGTGGGCCGTCTGCTCCAGAATTCTCTTTCTCCATCTCCCTCTGCCCCTTCCCCTGGCTTGCATGGATTTTCTCTCTCTTAAAAAAAAATCTTTAAAAAAAAAGGAGTTTCAGTTTATTCTGCAGCTCTCCAAAGGAAGCTGTACAAAATCACGTGGACTTTGGTGGGAAAATGAGGCCCCAGTTGTTTGTTTCTCTCAGCTAGTATTTGTCCACTAAAAAGGAAAAAGACCATCATTACAGAAAAAAAATGTTCTATTGGTCACTGCTTTCACTAGCTTTTGGCAAGTGGAGTCAAAATCTTTTATGAGTGGCTTCAACTTTGTCTCATCTTGGAGTTGTTTTTAACCAGGATGCAGAAAATACTAGATAGTGGGGTCTTGCATAAAGATTACTTATGCTCCTGAGACAAGATCAAGTCTCTAGTTCCTCTTATTACCACTTTCATTGCCACATAATTCTTATTATTCATAGTAATAATGGTAATATGTATCACAGAGTGACTAAAGGATTCAGCGAAATTCCCAGGGTTGGGAAAAGGAAGAGCTGAAAGTAATCCAAGGTCTTCTTGATTTCAAAGCCCATATGCTACCATTTCTACCCTTTCTCCTAACATTCTCTTCTACCTTAGTTTCTCTGTCTATCCAAGTTCCTAGGGCCTACTGGCCTATCCTTTCCCACTCAGCTGGGGTGATAATGCTCGAAGTCATAGTTGACAGTCCCATCCCCACCATTCCCTGGACACTGGGCATGGCTCACTTGGCTATTCTTGTAAACACCACCCTCTACAAACAGGTTTATTTTTTCAGCCTCATTTTACCTTGTAAATATATGATTATAGCTACCTGTGATTAAATGTATACTAACTCTATGAGGCATAATATCAGGCATCCACTAACAGTCCACTTTTCTTTAGCAAAGCACCCCTTCATCATTCCCTCAGGGCCCGGTAGACCAGTTGATCATGTTATTCCATTCATGTGATCAAGGGTTTGGTACATGATCAAGTGAGGCCCATCAGGTTCTCCCAGGAATGGACACTGGGTGGTGGCGGAATTATCTAGATATACCTGAACTAAGACACTGGAATGGTATCACCTAGCAACACCAAGAGTTCCCATCCTGAAGTCCCCTGAAACACCATGGTTCCTGCCTTTCCTAAGGCCTGGTTTATCCACTGTTTGATTTTGTGACCCCAGCTACCCCAATTCCTCCCCGTAAATTCCCTTTATTACCTAAATTCACCAGAGTAGATCTGAGTGTGTGATATGCAGGTTCTTCAGTGAGTGACACAGAAGTTGGCTGAGGTTTGGGTTTGGCTCATGACAGGACTTATGAGGGTGTCCCAACGGTCTCTGAGCTTGAGGAAACTGCCATCTTGGAGAAGATATTGAATACCACCCCCGTTCCCTGTGGGTGCAGTATCTTTTCGATTGAGGTGTGAACAACATTTTGCAAAGAGTTGTTTTCACATTCTGAGGACAAGTCCTTTCATTTGGTCGTGGTTCTGTGTGGAGAGGCAGAGGACCCAAGTGATCTGAAAACTCAAGAATGTGAATCTCAGAAATAAAAGCAGTCAAGGGCATGGGTCTTCTTTCAGAGTGATGAAAATGTTCTGGAGCTATTTAGCTGTGATGATTCACAACAGTGAATGTACTAAATGCCACTGAATTTTATACGCAAAATGGCTCAAATAATAAAGGAAGAAAAGAGCATGCCATTTTGATTCAAACCCTTTTCTGAACTACCCTTAGTTTCATTGGGGAATTCATGTCAACAATAGAGATTCTTGTTGCCTACATGTTTTCACAGTCAAGCCCCTGCAGAAAATGATCATAATTTCTCAGAACACTTAGGTAAACTGGAGGGATCTGAGGATGCCTATAGGAGACTAAGAAAAAATTCATTTTATTTTCTTTATATTATGTGATTAGGAGAAAAAAATAGAAAATATTAGGTAAGATATTAAATATCAAATTTCTATGAAAATTTTCAAACACAATCTTTAAACATTTTTTTTATTTTTTTGAGAGAGAGGATTAGAGCAAGCAAGAGAGAGGGAGAGAGAGAGCCTGCACCAGCAGGAGGAGAGGCAAAGGGAGAGGGAGAAGCAGGCTCCCTGCTGATTAGGGAGCCAACATGGGGCTCGATCCCAGGGCTTCAGGATCATGACCTGAGCTGAAGGCAGACCCTTAACTGACTGAGCCACCCAGGTGCCCCTCACATTTCTTTATGAGAAACTTGAGCATGCTTCTGTCCACAGAACATTTTGCATTCATCCCCAGCTTTACGGAAGATATAATTTCCATACAGTAAAATTCGCCTTTTTTAAATTAATAATAACAAGCTTTAGCAATTGTCTACACAACCAATACAATCAAGGTGTGGACATCTCCTTCATGTCCAAAAGTGCAGCGTGAAGTTTTCCATTCCTTTTCAGTTGATTTCCTAATCTGACTCCTGGCATGAGGGCACCGCTGATCTGAAATCTATCACTATAATGTTGTCTTTACTGCAGTTCCATGTAAATTGTATCATACAGTGGCATTTTGTTTGACTTTTTCTTTTTTAAAAAAAGATTATTTATTTGAGGAGAGAGAAAGAACACATGGTGGGGAGGGGCAGGGGGAGAGAAAGAGAGAGGGAGAGGGAGAGAAGCAGAGTCCTTGCTGAGCAGGGAGCCCGATGTGGGGCTCAATCCCAGGACCCAGAGACCATGACCTGAGCCAAAGGCAGACGCTTAACTGACTGAGCTTCCCAGGCACCCCTGACTTTTTCTTGTTTAGCCTAATGTTTTTAATACTGATCTGTGTTGCCATGTGTATCAATATTTTGTTCCTTTTTACCACTCAGTAGTATTCCATTGTATAGATATATAATAGTTAGATATTATTGATAGCATTTAGGGTGTTACAAATAGCTGACTATTATCAATAAGGCTGCGGTGAACATTCCCGTACAAGTCTTTGTGTGGACATGTGTTTTTATTTATTTAGGTCTTCCTTTGTTTTTCCAGTGGGTTTGCCTAGTGATAGTAAATATGTGTTTAGCTTTGTAAGAAACCACTGAAGTGTTGTCCAGAGTGGCCGCAGCATTTCAGTGTCTGACTGGTCATGGATGGGAATTCTAGTTGCTCCACATGCTTACCAACTTTTAGTGTAGCTAATATTTTTAATGTTAACCATTTTAGTACATGAGTAGTAGAATATCATACTGGTTTTTTTTAATTTTTTAAAAAGATTTATTTATTTATTTGCGAGAGAGAGAGAGAACAAGGGGGAGGGACAAAAGGAGAGGGAGAGAGAATTCCAAGCAGACTGGGCTGACTGCGGAGCCCAAAGTGGAGCTTGACCTCACAACCCCAAGATCATGACCTGAGCCGAAGCCAAGTCAGCTGTTTAACCAGCTGCACCCCCCACGTGCTCCTCATAGCAGTTTTAATTAGCACTTTCCTAATGAGAGGTGATGGTGAGCATCTTTTTGTGGCCTTTTTTTGCTATTGGCATATCCAAGAGTCTGAATAATTTGAATGTTTTTTTCTTGGGTTTTATTAACTTGTAAGATTTCCTTTAATAATTTGGATATATGATCTTGTCATATATATGTGTACATATTTATATAAAATGTATTTATATGAAGATATAGCTATATATGTATATATATAGACATAAAGATATTATATAAAGATGTATATATAAGCATATGCATACATTTATATATAATGATGTGTGTATATATATATGTAAGGATATATAGATATAAAAGACATATATATATCTTTGTCAGATGTATTAAACATCTGGTATGTTATATATGTATATTTGTGCTTTTAACTGTATCTTTCTAAAGAGCAAAAGTTCTTAATTTTGACGATGCCCATTTTATCAGTTTTTTCATGCTTTTGAATCTTTTTTAAAAATTTTTGCTCCAATCAGTGTCATCATAAAATTTCATTCTGTGCTTTCCTCCTAGAAATTATATAGTTTTGTGTCTAATGTTTTGCTCTATGATCCAGTTTGAATCAAGTTATTTGTATGATATCATAGGTCCTTTTTCCCCCATACTAATATCCAATTGTTTCAGCACATTTATTGAAAAGACCGAAGAATTCCCACTGAGTGATTTTACTGCCTTCATCAGAAATCAACTGTCCATGTCTGTGTGGGGCTGTTTCTTGACCTTATCCTGTTAATTTTTTAAAATTTATTTTATTTATTTATTTGAGAGGGAGAAAGAGCAGACAGAAGGGCAGAAGGAGAGAATATCAAGTAGACTCTGTGTTTAGCACAGAACCAGATGTGGGGCTTAAACTCAGAACCCTGAGATCATGACCTGAGTCAAAATCAAGAGTCCAATGCTTAACCAAGTGAGCCACCCATGTGCCCCAATCATCATCATCATCTCCTCCTCCTCCTCCTCCTCCTCTTTCTTCTTCCTCCTCCTCCTCCTCCTCTTCTTCTTCTCCTCCTCCTCCTTCTTCCTCCTCCTCCTCCTCCTCCTCTTCTTCTTCTTCTTCTTCTTCTCCTCCTCTTCCTCCTCCTCCTCCTCCTTCTTCTTTGATTTATTTATTTATTTTTAGTGAGAGAGAGATAGAGTGTAGTGGGGGGGAGGGGCAGATGGAGAAGGAGAGAGAGAATCTCAAGCAGATTCCCCATTGAGCATGGAGCCTGATGCAGGGCTTGATCACAAGACCCTGAGATCATGACCTGAGCTGAAATCAAGAGTCAGACTCATCCAGCTGAGCCACCCAGGTGCCCCATGTCCTGTTAATCTTGATATCTACCTCCTTGCTAGTTCTACATTATTGTGATGGCAGTAAATTTGTAAGAATTATTAAAATTAGGAAATGTAAGTCAAATTCTTTTTTTTCAGTGTTTATTTAAGTAATCTCTATACCCAACAGGGGGCTCAAACTCGAGTCGAGATCTTGAGTCAAGATCAAGGGTCGCATGGTCTTCCAGCTGAGCCAGCCAAGTACCCCATGTAAGTCAAATTCTTTTGACTACTGTAAGCCTTTGACTTTTCCATATGAATTTTTGAATCAACTTGTCAATTCTTCATTGAACCTGTTATTTTCATTATTAATTATTAAGATAATTTTGAATATATAGACTCATTTGGGAAGAATTGTGGTCTTAGCAATACTTGAACTCTTGAAGCCAGCCATTCTTGGCTTATATTCCTCCATTATTTAGGTTATGTAGGCTTTCTTTAATTTTCCTAACATTGTCTTAAGTTTTTGGTATAAATGCGCACTTTTCATAAAATTTATTTGTGAGCATTTGACTTTGCCTGTCATTATAAATTGATATTTACTTCATTTTCCAGTTGTCCATCAACAGTGTAAAGAAATACAATTAATTTTTGTATTTTATCTTGGAAGATTTATGAATTCACTTATTAGTTCTTAGCAGCTTTTGAATGATCACTTAAGATTTTTTTTTATTTTTTTATTCTTNAGGGGTACAGGTCTGTGAATCATCAGGCTTACATCTTTCACAGCATTCACCAAAGCACAAACCCTCCCCAATATCCATAACCCATCCACCCTATCCCTACCCTCCCACCCCCCAGTAACCCTCAGTTTGTTTTGTGAGATTAGGAGTCTCTTATGGTTTGTCTCCTTCCCCATCCCATCTTGTTTCATTATTTTTCCCTCCCTACCCCCCACGACCCTCATCCCTGACTCTCAAGTGAAATAAGTCAATCAGAGAAAGACAATTATCATATGATTTCTCTGATATGAGGAACTTGAGAATCACTTAAGATTTTTAAGGCATGTCGTGTCATTTCCAATACAGATTTGCTTCTTTCTTTCCAAACTGAGTGCTTAACACATGTTTTCCTTGCCTATGTCAGTAGTTAAAACATTTATCACAATGTGGAGTAGAAGTAATGATAACATCCTTGCCTTGTTCCTGCTTTTCAAGTAGAAACTGTTTGATCCTTCAACATTGAGTATGAAACTAGCTCTTGAGATTTTCACAGATGCCCTTTGCCAGATTAAGGGAATTTCCACGGATTTATGCTTTCTGAGAGTTTATGTTTCTTTTTCAAACATTTTCTCTGCATCTGTTGACATGCTCACATGTTTTTTCTTCCTATATTCCACTGATACTGTGAATCATGTTGATTCATTTTCAGATGTCACACCAACCTTACATTCTGGTATAAACCCTTCTTGGTCAAAATTTATTATCCTTTTATATATCACCAGACTCCATTTGCTAAAATATTATGGGGTTTTCCCATCTATTTTATGACAGATGTATGTAGATATACATTGTTACTTTGTGATACATTTGTCTGGTTTTGTTAGTGTAACGCTGGCTTAAAAAATGAGTTGGGAAGTAATGCCACTCTTTTCTGAAAGATCCTAAGAATTAGTATCATTTCTTTCTTATATATTTGCTAGTTAACACATTCACCAGTGAACACCTTGAATTTTCCTTGCAGAAAGCTATCAATTATAAAGTACATTTATTTAATATATATAATGCTATTCAAGTTCACAGTTCTGCTCAGGGTCAGTTTTGGTAATTTGTATTTGTCAAGAAATTTGTTTCTATAACCCTAACTTGTTAAATTTATTGCCACACTGTTGTTCATAATATTCCTTTATTTTCCTTTTAATGTTGCAAAATTTATAGTGACATCTCTCTTATTTGTGACATTGGTAACTTGTGTTCTCTCTCCCTTTCTCTCTCTCTCTCAACAACCAGGTAGAGGCTTTTCAATTTCATTAAACTTCTCAAAGGATCAACTTTGGGTTTCATTGATTTTCGTATTGTTTGTCATTTAAAAATATTGCCAATTTCTTCTCTCTTGTTAATTCTTTCCTTCTGCTTATCTTGGGTATTATTTTCTCTGTATTTATTTTATTTTATTTTTATTTTTTTAAGATTTTATTTATTTATTTGACAGAGAGAGAGAAAGCACAAGCAGGAGGAACAGTAGGCAGAGGGAGAGGGAGAAGCAGGCTCCCCACTGAGCAAGGAGTCTGATGCGGGGCTCAATCCCAGGAAACTGGGATCATGACCTGAGCTGAAGGCAGATACTTAACTGACTGAGCCACCCAGTGCCCCCCCCCCATTTTTAATTTTACACTGGAAGCTTAGAGAATTGACTTTAGGGCTTTCTTCTTTTCTAGAAATTTGAAGCTATATTCTCTAAAGAATAAAAGCTATGTCTCTAAAGTAAACACTACTTTACCTGTATCTCTCAAATTTTTGTACATTGAATTATTTTTTGGCCCAAACATTTCTAGTTTCTTTTTAAAGTTTTTGAGACAAGGATTATTTAGAAGTATGTTTTTTAGTTTTTCTAATTTTTGGAGCTCTCTAGATGCTTTATTGTTACTGATTTAATTTAATTCCATTTTGGTTAGATAGCCTATTTGTATGATTTCAATATTTTAAAAATTATTTGGGTTTGTCTCATGGCCCAGTATGTGGTCTAGCAACCAAGCCATATGCCTGTGTCTTCTGTAGTTGTTGGGTGTAGTGTCCTGTTGATATCAATTAAGTCAACGTAATTGATAATTTAATTATTGATATGGTTAAGTATGGGTTTGCCTTTATTTATTAATTTGTTTTTTGGAGAGAGAGAGCAGGAGCAGTGGGGGAGGGGCAGAAGGAGAGGGGGAGAGAGAGAATCTCAAGCAGGCTCCATGCCCAGCACAGACCCTGATGTGGGGCTAGATCTCATGATCCTGAGATCATGACCTGAGCAGAAATCAAGAGTCAGTTGCCCAACTGACTGAGCCACCCAGAGGTCTGTGGGTTTGCCATTTTATTTTCAACTTTTTATTTCCTTTGTTTTTTTGTTTGTTTGATTATTATTTCTTTCCTGTCTTTTTAGGGGGAAGCATATAATTTGATTATTTTTAGAATTCCATTTTTGTTTTCCTAGAGAAGCTTTCCTTCTTACATTACATTGTAGTGGTCCATTCAGGGGCTGCAATGTAAATTCTTAAGTTTTAACATTTGTTTACGGTTAGTATTTTTCATTTCATGAAAAAATATATCAACTGTGCCCCTGTAAAAGTCTATATGTGTTTATACTATCCACATGTATTACAAATCCATGAGTTTGTAATTTTGTCTTTAGAGTCATATGCATTGTGATGAAATTATATGGAAAAAAAGTGAAAATAGTTTGACATTTACCAAGATTTTTACCATTGCTAAAGCTCTTCATTCCTTTCTGTGGCTATGAGTTTCAATCTGGTTTAATTTTTCTTTTGTTTGAAGAAATTCCTTCAGCAGTTCTTGTTTGAGATCTCTTTTCAGCAAATTCCCTTAGTTTACATTTATAGTATGATGACTTTACTTTCCCTTCATTTTTAGAGAAAAATTTCACTAGATCTAGAATTCTCTCTCAAGAAATTTCTCTTTCACCACCCTAAAAAAATGCTATTCTACTCTCCTCCAACCTGTGTACTTTCTGATAAAGAGTCAGTTATTAATCAAGCAAAGAATTGGTGTTTTTCTTGCTGCTTTTTTTGCTTGCTTTTATCATCAGCTTTCAATGATTTGACTATAATGTGTGTCTTTCTTTTGTCTTTCTTCATGTTTGCTGAGCATTTTGAATCTGTAAATGTACATCATTCATTAAAATTGGAATATTCGACCATCATTTCTTCAGAAATGTTTTTTTACCCCATTTGTTGTTTGTGCTCCAATTACACATATGTTAGACTGGTTTATATCACTTAATAAGTCATGAAGCTCTACTCGCTTTTTTTTTTTCAACATCTTTTTTCTTTGTTCTTAACATTGGATAAATTTGATTTTCTACAGTTCACTTACTCTTTCCTGTGTCTTTGGCATTCCCTTAAATTCATCCAGTGTTTGAAAATTTCAAATATTGAAATCCTTTTCACTTAAGGATTTTCCATTTGGTTCTTTTTTATTATTTCTATTTGTTTACTGTCATTTCCTGGGTTTTTTTCATTGCTGTTCATCTCTGGTATATTTTCTTTTACTTCACAGAGTATAGTATTTATAATGCTGTTTGAAAATTCATTTTGGCTAATTCTAACCTCTGGGTTATACTAGAGCTGACTACATGTCAATTTTCTCTTGTGAATGGTTCCATTTTCCTGTTTCTTTGGATTTTAGGTACATTTCTATTATATCTTAAACACTGAGAATATGCAGATGTAGAGATGTTGGATTCTTTTATTTTTCTCTAATGAGTGCTGGTTTTGTTTGCCTGGGCAATTAATTTGGTTGGACTCTCTGCTTCTTGGTGGGTTACTCCAATTTCAGCACAGATCTTGATATTTAACTGAGTTGATTTGACTCATTTCCATGCCCACATGTCTTAGGGGTTAGCCAGGGTTATGGAAAGACAGAATTTGGGGATTCTGTCTCTGGCGTTCTGCCTCTCTCTCCAGCGGCTACAGTTGACCCAGATTTAGTTTGTCCCTTGGTCAGAAAGCTGTGGTTTCTCCATCAGCATGCACACTGCTCCATGCCAACCATGTTTGACTTAGGCTAAAAGCTATGAAAATAACAACTCAATATTACTGTCCTGTGGTCATGGACTGTCCAGTGGACCATGCCTGCTTCTTTACACTCCTCAGTGCCTTCAGGTCACTATGTGTTTTGTCTGATATTCATAGTTGATAGTTATTATCTGCAGATAGGCAGAATGTTTGAACCTTACACAGCCATTACCCTTCATGAACATAATTTTTCACATCAGGCTTATGCCTGACAAGGCTATCCTCAATTCCTGATTATGACCTTTTAATGGCAATCCTTTCAAATTCTGGATAGTCACCATTGGCAGGAGGATTTATCCACACAAGGAGGTGATAAAACACTGAAAAACACTTTTACAACTATTCAAAATTTGTAATTGTTAAAAGTGTGTTTAAAAGAGCTAACAGCTTCTCTCTCTCTTTTTTTTTTCTTTTTGCCCTGACAAATGTAATGCTGAAATTTCTTGTGATCATGCAAATGGGTTTCAAATCCAACAGAATGTTTTCATATCAAGTATTTCAAAATAATGATGATGCTCTAATTAGTAGAAAACACATGCATTGTTAGAGCAGTCACCCCGCGGTTAGCCTGGATGTCACTAAAAGGGCATATTAGCTGCAAAAGCATCTGATATGTGTGAAGGCAGAGATTCAGAGCCCCCTGGAGCTCTTCTTCCAGGAACACCTGCTGATATCTCAGCCTCCGCAACTCCAACTCCTGTTCCTTCACCTATGCACCTGCCTGCTTAGGTATTTGGAATACAGACTACGCTAGCATGTCTGTGGGCATGGTGCTTAGGGCAGGTTGGGGTACACCGTACAACTGCCTGAAATAAAGGGATCCACGGTGTCGAGGAACTCCTTGCTGCTCTTAGGGAAGTGTGTCAAGACACGGGTGTCACTCATGCTCAGTGCTTACTGAGATATTAGGATCTGTTATCAGATCCACCTCTGTCCAGCTCACCTTCTTAAGAACCCTAGATGAACTTATTCATGCTTCTGTGTATGGGCTTTGGTCTCCAAGCTCCACTTGGATGCTAAGAAGGCTAAGGGAGTGGGGTCAACATGTAACACACTTGTAAGTCATTCATGGGGCTTCAGTGTACAGAGAGGCTAACCTTCAGATGGCAAGTACTTACAACTAATACCAACATTGGAAAGTCAAATACTTTCATCATAGATAGTAAAAAAAGCTGTGGTTTTGTTCACCCAAAATCCCACCCCTTCTCTGACTTCCCAGCCCCTCCCTGGGCCCTTCCTCACCTTCCTCCTCTTGTGTGATTATGACTACCACAGTTTGTTAAATCTTTCAGTTTATTAAATCTCTCTCAACTTCGCTGTGCATTCTAATTACTTGAAATCTTGTAAAAATGCAGATTCTGATGGTGGGGTACGTGGAGGCAGGTGGAGAGCAGATTTGGCACTTTGAACAAGCTCCTAGGAAGATTGAGGCTGCCGGACTGTGGGCCACACTGGGTAACAGGGATGTGTTTTGAATACTACCTCTGAATGTATTATTGTAAGACATCAGTGAGAAAGTTTTGAAATAGCCTAGATGTTATAGTGTGCGAGAAGGGGTTTGACTGCATAAAGTTCAAATCTGAGCTCATCTGCTAACTAGCTTTGTAATATTAGGCAATCTATGAAACCCCCCCTGGGCCTCAGTATCTTCAGGAGTAAGTGAAGATAATAGTACTTCTCTCCTAATGAGGGTGCTGTGAGATCAATGCCATAATACATGTAAGGGTTTAGAACAGTGCACAGCACCAAATAAGGTCTCAATAAATATCAGCTATTGTGTATTGTTGTGTATCCTCTTGAATGGCTTATACATTTATTGTAGAAAGACACAAGTTCACAATCAAGGGAAAACACAAAGAGCTCATTTGATAAACTTAATCAAATTCCAAAATGTCTAGTAGAACAAACATGTTCTCTTGGTGTTGGGAAATTTTCTTAAAGGAGGTAGCCCTTCACTGGGTGTTGTACATATACAGTGAATCTTAGAACACTGCATCAAAAAACTACTGATGTATTTTACCCTGACTAACATAACACAATAAAAAAAAAAGGGAGGTAGCCTTTGAGGGGCACCTGGGTGGCTCAGTTGGTTGAGCGACCTACTCTTGGTTTCAGCTCAGGTCAGGATCTTATGATTGTGAGATTGAGCCCTGCGTCAGGCTCTGTGCTCAGCTCGGAGTCTGCTTCAGATTATTTTCCCTCTTGCCTCCCCCTCTACCTCTCCCTACTCTCCCTCTCTCTCAAAGTAAAAAAAAAAAAATCTAAAAAAAAAGAGGAAGCCCTTGGAGGTTGCTTGGGATTTAGATACCTGAGAGATTCACCCACATGACACAGAGCGTTCAGTGTGGATGCTGTCTTTGAACTTGGTCTAATAAATCATAAGCAGAGTCTACGGATGCCTAGGGAGGAGATAAATATGATTATTCTAGTTATGGATGTTTTGGTGGTAGGAAATGGGGCTCACTCAAATTATCACAGGGATAGGAGGTTTATTTAAAGGATCTTCATGCAGGGAATCACAGGCAAAACTGAAAGAATAAGGATTCAGGGAAGGGCAGAAATAAAGGTCATTCTGAACTTCTGTCGCAGGTCCACTTAATTTTCTTGGCTTCTTTGTTTCCCACTTTCCATCCTGACCAGCCATTTCCATTTACTTATGTAATTAAATCATCTAGTATCTGCGGAATTCCTGGCATATCCTGGCCACAGTTCTAGGCATTGGCATTAGATATACCTGTAAACTGAAAATATAAAATCCCTGTCCTTGTGCAGTGTTTATTTTAGCAAGGGGAGAAAGACAATGAGCAGTGAGCATCATAAATTAACTACATTGTATAGCACAGTTGAAGGCGATGTGGGAAAATAGGAGACAGGGAGAGAGATTGCGGGAATGCCACAGTTAGGTAGCAGGTTGTATTTTGGGTAGGGAGCTCAGCTTGGGCCTCATTGAAAAGGTAACATTTGAGCAAAGGCTACAAGCAGGTGGAGAAGGGGTATTGGTAATAGGCTGAACAGAAACCAAGTCAAAGAGCCTTCTAGACAAAGGTAGACAAAGGCATGCTTCATGGCCTTGAGCTCCTTGGAGATGTTTGAGGAACAGAAAGGAGGCCCCTGGAAGTGGATAAGAGTTAGAAATGGGAGAACAATGGAGAAAGAGGACAGAGAGGTCTGGCGATGCCTCATGTCAAGCAGATGCTGGAGGGACTTTGGCTTCTCTTCTCACAAAATGGGAGCCACTAGAAAGTCTGAATTAGAGTATGAACATGGTATGATAGACTTGAAAAGGATACTTCTAGTGCTGTTTGGGGAAAATAAAATGAAGGGGCAAGGTTGGAAGCAGGAAGACAGGTTACAATGCAGAGATGATGATGGCTCAGACCAGGTGGGGAGAACGTAATGAAGAGGAAGATCAAAGGGGATTCGCAGATGGACTGATTGGGGATGGAAGAAAAATCAATGTGTGAATGCTATCAGGTGACCCAGAGAAGACTGCAGGCAGAGGGGTTGGGTGGGGGAATCAGAAGTCCCAAGTGAACATGTGACCATGTCCAAGTGGAAATGTTGAGTAACAGCTGTATGAACACATAAGAAGTTTGGGGAGAAGTTGGGTCTGGAGGTGTGATTTGGGGCTGGCATATGGACAGCATTTGAAGCTCTGAGGGCTGGAAAGCATTTGGAGAGAAGAGACTGAAGACCGAGACTTGGACACTCAATGTTAAGAATTTGGAAAGAAAAGGAATCCAACAAAAGAGCCTGAAAATGTGTCAGGACAATGTGTCAGGACACCTCAAGAGTCTTGTGTCTTGGAACCCGAGTGAAGAAAGTGCATCAATGAAGAGGAAGTTGTAAGTGCTATTGACTTATGAAGTATGATGTGGACTGAGGGTACACCACTGGATTCAGCCACATGGAGGTTGTTATGACTTTGACAAGATCAGTTTCTGTAGAATGAGAGAGGTGAAAACCCGACTAAAGTAAGTATAAAGAGAGAACTGGAGGTGAGGAATTGGAGACGGAATGCATTCAGCTTGTTAGGGGATAATTTCAGGGAGAGAGCTGTACCATTGTGTGCATAACCCTTGGAGGCTTGCTTCTCTCCCTGGGTCATGCCTAGACATCTGGGCACCATTTAACCAGGTCCAAGGAAAGTCTGTGGGGCTCGCTAAGCTCCTGGTCACCTGGGGCCAGGATCTTGTAGCTGTTCCTCCTCTGAGATCTTGCTCTCTCAATCTGTAATAGAAACCCTTCTGAAGACTGAGAGGAATCTACACAGAAGGAGGCTTGCGGAATGTCTCTGTCCCGAGAGCAAGCTCTCTAAGTAAATAGCAGCCCACTATGTAAATTCCTGTCCTCGCCCTCTGTGGTTGGCTGATCGTGGACAAACCTATTAGTAATCACTGTGGAGTCCACCATAAAATGTGTCAAAATCCTTCTGGAAACTCTTAATGCATCTGTTCCAGACAGCTTTTCAGAGAATCAAGTTGCATCTCTTCATTATCGACAGTATAAAGAAATGCTCTCTCTATTTTTTATACTAAGATTATCTTGCTCACATTTGAAAAGGGGAATAAGGGGTCCTGTGAGCTGATTTTACACTCAGGTGAACATCACCTCATGTCCTCTGTGAAGCAGAGATACAGAGATTGTGGGAAGCTCCCTGCTCTTTGTTCTGTGATGCATTGTTGTAGAAAGCATTTGTTTTCTTCCAATGAAAACTGCTTGTAACTTGGTCTGACTACTTCTGCTCTGTCTTAGGACACAGGTCATTCAAGAACTGGGTCATGAGACTATCAGTTTTTCTGATGCAGCAGATGAGGTTTGTGACAAATGCTGAGATCTCAGTAGACTTGTTAAGATCAGTACTTCTGGTTTTGTTCTTTGATTTTAGGTTGTGATGTGGTATCTTCCCTACACCCATTCTTCCGATGGTGAATGGAACCCGCACACAGTAGGTCTCACCGATTTGGTTGTGGAGCGATCAGTTTGCTGTTTCCCTGGTTGGGCTATTTATTGTATGATTCAGAGTCTAGTTCTACTTGAAGGAGCTCATTGGTCAGTAGTCTGACTCTGCACACCCTCAGCTCGGGGTCACTGTTCCACTGAGGGTCGATGTCTTGGTATCTGTCTTTAATCTCTGGACTGTGAACTCCGGGAGGTCAAGGTCAGTGACTTCATTTCTCCTTATAGTATTCAGCATTTTGTCCCCACAAGGCTCCGTACTTCAACTGTATTGACAAATGAATGATAATGGCCACAATTACCTTATTATGGACAGGTGAGAGACTTTTTAAAGAATACAATGAATGTCTAGATGGATTGCTTGGTTCAGTATAACTTTTATCTTTTGTATGCCACATGTTGCCCATTGATTCAGAATATTCATGAGGACCTTTGACGCAGTCTGAATAGGGTTCATCAAAGGAAAAAAAAAACAGTTTCTGGGAGGAGGGTGGAGGAAGCATGGTTTATTTGGGAGTTGCAGAGGTATGGTAATGGAGAGTTAATTAAACAACAACAATAGCCAAACCTCCAGCTATCACTGTGGGCAACTAAAGCTTAAGCCTGCAGGGAAACTTCAGGAAATGCTATAAAATGCACACTTCAGAACAATCCTAGCCAAGGGGTAAAGGAGCTGGGGTATTTATATTCCCTCACCCATCAGTCATGAGTTAAGGGATGTGAACAGCCTGAGAAGATATCCATCTCAAGTTGTTTCCATCCCACCTTATGCACTGGCTGAGCAGGTTCTGGCAGCCCAAGGCCAACCAGCCAACAAAGACGCAGTTCCTGGCTCTTCCTAGTCAGACTGGTGTGCACAGAAATGCTAATGGAATCTGATGGGATACGGGCCCAGCACACTTCCACTAAGACGGTAAAGTGCTAATGCATAAGCCATCATCTGCTTTGTTTATCCTTTTCCTCCCAGGATCACTCTCCGTTAATGTAAGAAAATGCCCTTTAATATATGAGTGAATACGTGTGAAAGCATTTTGGAATGCATTTTCTAAACCATGAAGTGGGATACACGTGTATTGTTGTGATCATTATTGTAGTTATTACGATGATGATAGCTTGATTATAGTTATCAGCACTTGAGGGTGTTAGTAAGATGTATTTTTGAGAACAGACGTGAGATGCGAAATTTCAGTACAACTCCAGTTACATGTAATCAATAATTGTCCAAACCAAGGCCTGGGGCTGTACTTGAATCAACTTAGAAATGAAAGAAGGAAGATCATTCACACATCTGTGGATTATTTCTCTCTTGAGGGACAGTGGCCAATGAGGTCTTCATCAGGGGCTGTAAGTATGTAAAATATCTTAAATGGTGTATTTTGGGGGAAGAGGCTCTTTGATCAGAGTCTGACCTCTAGCTCTGCTACTTCTTTGATGTTAAAACTGCCTGATCCTGCTTGGCATAACTAATCTCATTTGAACCCAACTGAGGACTTGTAAACCATAGTTCTAACTTCTACTTAAGGTTGGATATGACTCCTGTCCAGAGTCATGCCTTCTTTTTTGGCCCAATCCCCTCGAATTAGACCATTTATAAATACTGTGCTTTGGATTCATTTATTACTACATTATTACTACATTATTACATTTATTATTCATTCATTGTTACATCTGTGACATTTAGTGACTTAAACTAGCTAGTGCCCACCTCTGGAAAGTTTCACTTCCATCATCTTCCAAAGCTATAACCCCACTGCCCTCAACTTGTTCTCTGCTCTCCACTGGCCACTCCCAGAATGCCTTTCTGCTAGAGCCACCTGCCGTGATGGTTCCTACTTGCATAGAAGAAATGCAGAGTGAAGGGCAGGAAGTTGTGGAGATGGAATCCATGTGAGTGATGGAATTATCAGGATTTATGACTTGTTGGACATGGATGGGAGAGGGAGGCATCAAAGATGATGGATGACATAAACGTTGGTGCCTTCAACAGAGAAAGGACATACAGGGACAGGGAAGATCCTAGTAAAAAGATACATAGATACTCATAGATCTTTTTTCCCCATTGAGCAAAATGCAGCCAACAGTAGCTGAGGTAAAAGCTAACCTTCCTATTAAATTGTTTAAATTGATTGACAGCACAATAATGGATGAGAGATTATTATTTTCCTGGTCATCCTGCTAATAGAGCTTAAATTTAGTAACATTCAAATAACTAACAGAGTACATTTCCTATTGATGACATGTCTAGAGTCTTATGAGGATTCTCATTTGGTGAAAGGCACAGGGGAACCATTTTTTTCTGGTTGTGAATCAACCCGGTTTAATTAGAAACAATAAAACTTCATTGTATTTGACCAGGAAGATACCTGGAAGTATTAGGTTGGTATAATCCAGTCTCATTTCCAATAGTTGAGCCAGGAGACCTGGGGAAGGATGTCTGGGGGTGCGTACTCTCTGTACTAATGATGCTCGCATTGCTGAGTCAATTATATTTAATTTGATTTCTTATTTGATCCTCTGGCTGGCTTATAACTGAAACCCTGAATATTTTCTCATATTACTATTGTCCTCAGACAAAGACCTCTTGAATTCACAGAGCAATCTATAATGTAGCTATCCATTTCCCATCTGCTCTGTGTGCACCTTAACTGATAGCTATTCAGACATTTATTTCAGATAGCTGTGCCTGTCATGAACTGAGGGTTCCTTTGAATCTGGGCTTTTGAGATCCAAATTGGTAGCCTTGGAAATTTATTCTTCGACAAAGGTCTGTTGAGGGCCCTTCTCATCTCGAAGAAGAAGGAGATGAAAAAAAAAAAAAGAAAGGCTCACAAAACCTTCATAATCCTCTTTCATCTATGGAATTACCAAGAATGTTCTTGGAAGAATGGCCTGTGCAGACTTCCCTGACATTTCACTAGTCTAAGTAATTTCCGATTATTTCTAGTTACCTCTGTTTGAATCTATATGTGACCCAACAGAATCATTTTCCAGGGAGTAGATATGATGTGATTGCAAATAAGATAGCAAAGGGGGAAAATGAGTATATCTGCTAAGGGCTACAGAGAAGCAGCAATTTTGGCTTTGGAGGGGATAGCCCAAGATGAGGGCCCTGGTAGCAGAGAGACAACCTTTAGATATAAATGGCTGGAAAGTTTATGCACCAGAGCTTGGAGACTTATAGTCGTGGATATTTACAGAGGCATTAAATAGTGCTAGACACTGTTCTAAGTACACTTTCTATATCGTAAGCTTAAGGATTTCAGTCCTATTATCCCAAATTTATAGAAAGTGTATTAGGTGGGTTTCTTTAAAACAATGAAACTAATAGCATTCTCCAGGGAAACAAAACCTTATATATTATAAGGAATGTTAAAAAACAAAACAAAACAAAAAAATCCCCAAGATCTACAGTTGGCAAGCTGGAGACTCAAGACAGCTGATTATATACATCCAACCTGAGTCTGAGTCTGAAAGTAGGAGACTGATGTCTCAGCTTGAAGACAGTCAGATAGAAGGGGAGTGAATTCTCCCTGACTCAGCCTTTTATTCTAGGCAGAGGGGCCTTCAACTGATTAGATGAGGCCCACCCCAACTGGGGAGAACAATCAGCTTTATTCAGTCTACCCTATCAAATGTTAATTTTATCCAGAAGCATTCTGATTGACACACCCAGAATAATGTAGCGTCTGGCACTCTGGTGCCTGGTCAAGTTGATACATAAAATTAACTGTTGGGAGTTTAGGGAAACTAAGGCAGAGGGCGATAAGTAGCTTGACTATGGTCACATAACAAGCACATAATCACAGATGTGTTACCCAGGCTGTTTGACTAGAGGACCAGTTCTGCAGCTATGAGACACTGTCTGTCTATGCCATGGTCTAGAATGTATGTCTGAGACATATCTGACCATCCAGTTTCCTCAACCCTGTAAAGGGAAATCTCCTTCATGTAGGGAATGGAATTGGATACAAAACCGTTTAGAAAAAATAAAGGGGACTTTATTAATGCCACAAAAATATGAAATGTAAACACAGGGAAAATTAATCTAGTGTTTAACCATAGTAAAGTGTTTAATCAATGTTTGTTGAATTAATCAATAGTTTTTGAACGAGTGGATTTAATTATTGGTAATTTGTTAAAGTTTATTGTGAATGTGTCCAGTCTTCACAAATGGATGATAATGAACCCATGGGCCAGAAATATATCGTGTACATGTCTCTATCTACCACATGGCCTTACATGGTTTATGGGGTCGTGGGGGGAGCTCGATAAATATTGGTCGATATGGTTAGATTGACAACTAAACATGTTAATCAATGAACAAATCATTACATGTATGCTGATCCGCATATACAGTTAACCCTTGAGCAATGCAGGGGTTAGGGACGCTGACCCCCTATGCAGTCAAAACTCCACATCTAAGTTTTAACTACTCCCAAACTTAAGTGCTAATAGCCCACTGTTGACCAGGGCCTTCCCAATGACAGATAGTTGATTAGCACATGTTTCATATCTTATATACTGTATATATTATATACTGCATTCTTACAATAAAGTAAGCTAGAGAAAAAAAGATGATTTTAAGAAAATCATAGTGCTGTATTTATTGGACAAAATCTGTGCATAAGTGGCCCCACATAGTTGAAATCTGTGTTGTTCAAAGATCAACTGTATGTCACTTTGTGAGAATAGGAGAGTATAAAAAAGTTTTTCAGTAAATAGTATTATTGAATCAAATTTAAATATTGTGTGATGGGGAAAAAGTTCTTCCGTTTTTTTAAGAAGAAAAATAAAAAGAAGAAAAAAGTTTCCCCTGAATTTTATCCTGATGATGGAAATGGGGGAGGTGGGCAGAGCCAAAGCAGATTGTAATGAGCAGAATGACTTAAATGGAGGAATGGTCGGCTCTTGTCTACAGGTTTACAGAAATGAAATTAAACTCGGGCTTTCTATTGCAAAACAATAAGCAAATTGAAGGCCAATTATACCAGCTCATCAAAAAAAGGCAGGCGGACTGGAGAGGATTTTGCATTTCTGAGTAGAACGACTTTTCAGATGAGAGAATTTATTACAAGAAATTGAGAACATCTGGGCCATCAAAGACAGAATGCAGTGAATAATTGGACAATCATAGACTGGCATCCATTTGAATAAGAGGCACTTCCTCGGTTCCCAGTAGGGGAAGTGTTCAAAATTCCTCATCTAGGGGGAAATGAAGCTCAGTGTTTAAAACATGATTTTCCTACCTGGTTGTTATTTGGTTATAAAATAAATCTAATTTGGGAAACTCCATTCCATAAAATTATTCTCGTGACCAACACTAGGGTGAAATACAGAAGGGGTTAGCTCTGTCCTCCGTATTCCCAGCACTGGGTTAAGTTTTACCCATTATTCATTTCTGATCCTGGCTACAGTTACATTCATAACCAGCTAGAACAAGTTTGCTCTCCCCTCCCCAACCTCTCCTCTCCTCTCCTCTCTTTTTCTTTGACATCTCTACAATGAGGGGCCACCCTGCTGACATCCTACAGGTGCCAGAGAGATGCCTCTAACCGATGAAGGAGTCCCTGATGGGGTGAGGCTTGGGGCAGGCCACATGAGCAGGGCTGAGCTAACCCAGTCCCCACTCCACTTCGTGGTGGGCATCCTCCTTATATGTGACAGTGGGAACATCCAACGTTATGCCCTGCTTTAGGTTAAATGCCAAGCCAGATAGTTTACACACATATACTATTTCCAGTCACTCCAGTAGTCCCTTTAGGTAGTAATTGTTATTCCATTTTACAGTCCAGGAAACTGAAGATCAGAGATGATATGGTCATTCAGATGCTATAGTCCAGCTGCTCAGTGACTTAAAACCACAAACATTTAATGAGAACTGGGTAATGTATGGAAGTGTTGAATCACTATATTTTACACCTGAAACTAATAAAACACTATACATTAACTATACTGGAATTAGAATTAAACACACACACACACACACACACACACATTTATTTATTTTTCATGCTACGTGTCTACCAAGGTTGACCTGGGGCTCTCTCATTGTAGTCACCTGGGGAACTCAGGCTAATGGGGAAGCTGCCATCTTAAATAATGCCAGTCTCAGTGGTTGAGGAAAAGGAAAGTTCTGGAGGAAGGTCTTCCGTGAGCAGTTAAATACTTGCCCCAGAAATGACACTTATTACCTCTGCTTACAGTTCATTGGCCAGTACTGGTTCCTGGGCCTGCAGGGGTTGGAGAGCAGAAAATGCAACCGTATACCACATGTCCAAGTACAGAGAGCCAAAAGTAATCTCTGAGTAGCCCTGGCAAGAGAGGTGCTAGCATGGCAATTAAGACTAGTTTAAATTGTGTTTCTGCCACATAGCTGTACAGCCTTGGCAAATTACTTAACCTCCCGGGCCTTAGTTTCCTCCCTTCTGAAATGGGGAAATAATTATACCTTCATCAGGGAGTGGTTCTAAGGTTCCAATAAAACAATGCAGGCTTGGAACTCAGCAGAAACAAACAAGATATATAAACATGAGCCCAGCCCAGGTCGTAAAAACTTCGGACCACTTGCCCATCACTTATGGAAAGACAGTAACCGAAATTATGTCTGAGTTTGGATGCAGGAGACGAATATCCAGATATGTCAAGGAGAACAAAAAGTCCAGAGAAAAGGCAAAACCTTGGCATGAAGAGGCAGGGCAGGGGAGAGATGCCCAAGGATAGGGAAGTGGTAATTTTAAAACATGGCCCCAGATTTATTCCATAGTCTTCCATGGAAAGGTGAGTCTATATATTCTCTACTCTTAAACCTGGGCAGGCCTGGGACTGCTTTGACCCGTATAGGACAGTGGGAGTGACACGGTCACCTCAATGCTAGACCCACAAGGTTCTATCTTATTTGTCTTGGATCCCTGAGCCACCACTCTCTACCCTGAGGTCACCATGCTGTGAAGAACACCAAGCATGTGAGAGGCCACATGTGGACCAACAGGTCCCATTGAAGCTAGTTGGGGTCATCCCAGACCAGGCACCTCCAGATGGGAGTGAAGAGCCTCAGATGATTCCAGCCTCCAAATGTCACCCCCAGCCACCTGTGTCTTCCCAGCTGAGGTCTTAGACATCTTAGAGGAGACACAAACCATTCCCACTGTACCTTGCTGTACTCCTGACCACAAATCCATGAGCACCACAAAATGGTTATTTTACACTGTATTTTGGCAGGGGACATTCCACAGCAATAGAAAGCAGCTGAGAAGCCTCCTTCCAGCCTTACTCAAACTTTGCCAGAAGAGAGAAGGGTCCTCCTCTTGCCATCAGGAACCACATCTCTTCTCCCATTCCTTCTGGAAGCCCCTTTCCTGCCTGATGCATCAGGTATGTATGGCACATCATGGAGGAGGAGAATAGCCCACCACTGAGGCATGGGACTCTTCTTATAAGTCATTCTCAGTAAGTAAAGGGCTACTTTTCTAACACCCATTTTGTAGGAGAAGTCCTGATCTCACTATCCCAGTATAACATTGTTTCCCTCCAGTTCTGCCTCAGATGAGGTTTGGTTGTCAAAAGACTCAAGACTTTTCCAAAAGCCGAGGTATCCAAGGATGTGTCCATTTGATATATGTTTCTTGGTAATTTCACAATTTTTACCACTATACCCCTGCCTGCAGTCATTTCCCCACTGCATTTCCTATTTCCTGAAAGTCCACTTCCTGTTTCCGGTTTCCTGTCTCTCAAGAGAGTTCAGGCTGCATCAGGAACCCTCAGCTTCTTGCTTTATTGCCTTGGAACAACCTAATGGATCTTTGGCAAACCCTTCTGAGATGTCGCTAACCTCTTTAGAAGAGATTGCAAAATGTGATGGTACCTGACAGAAAAGAAATAATAGACAAAAACTTCTCTGGCATTGTTAATCAGATGCCAAAGCAGTCTGACAATTTCCTTTTTGGAGGCCATCCACTGCTCTTGATTGAGTTAAGTCAGTTGGGAATCTCGCAGAATATACACATTTTGAGCTCTGACGAAGCCCAGGTTTCTTCAGTGGTAAACTAGTAGTGACTTTGAGTGTGGATTTAAATGAGCTGTCACATGTGAAGTAATGCCACCGTGTTCACTTCCAAAGAAATGTTGCGTGTTGTCCTTATGTGCTCCCCTAATGACACCCCTCCCCTTTTCTGGAAGCTTTAAGGTACCCTTGACTGTTTGGCATCACCTGGAACTCTCTTAGAAGCCTTAAGCTTACAGTCTAAGCTCCGAAATTTCAGCTGTCACTTTTGGGGACGTCGAAACCAGGGTGTGTAACATCAGACTAGGTCTGTTTTCAAAGGCTGATAGAAAAATGACCTGGGTGAGCTCTAAGAATTTAGGTCAGGAGACACTTTTACATCTTCCTTCCTGTTGATGGGGCTCCTGTTAACCTTGCAAGAGGCTTGGGTTTAGGTAGTGTCAGCAGATTTATCAGGGGCACATTGGCGGCTCGTGGGAATCAGCAGTTTTGCTTCACCAGGGTTTCTAAGAGAGGCTGCTTTTGCTTCATTTCATCTGAGTTCACTGGAACGGAATAATTTCAAGGAAACAGCCATTTAGACCCTTGAGTTTCTCATGGCCCTGGGACTAAATCATAAATCAACTCCTGCTCACTCAGAATGGAGCCCCCACCAGGATCTTCCAGAAACTTCCAAAGACTACAGTAGACATTTTGGTTAGGCCTGTGGAAATTTCCAGACGGGCAGTTAGTTTTCTGCTTCTCTTTTGTTATTTAATCCATGCCAGTAAGGGATGAGAATAATAAGCTTGTTATATATGTGCATGTCAGAATTGAGGAAGCAAAGTCTTAGGGAAATGAAATAACTCACTCAAAAAAAAAACCAGAAAACAAAAAACTATTAGCACAGTTGAGCAAAGACCACAACCCAGAAACTCAGTTTCTATCTCAGTGCCTTTCTGCTATGCCATGCTTCCATTCCCAGAAAATATTGTTGCAGAACCTGTACCAGGTATAAGGACTTGGAGGTTGATTTGTGAGAAGGGAAAAACTGGAATCTAAAAATGCCTATAGAGAGGGCGGCCTGGGTGGCACGGTTGGTTAAGCATCTGACTCTTTTCAGCTCAGGTCATGATCTCGGGGGTCGGGAGATCAAGCCCCACGTCAGTCTCCACACTGGGTATGGAGGCTGCTTAAGGTTCTCTCTCTGCCCCCCACCTCTCTCTCAATCTTCCTCCTTCTTCAAAAAAATAATTTAAAAAATAAAAATGCATATGAGATATGATTAAATAATCCATATTGGATCAAATGACAGAGTCAAAACTGGATGACAATTTTAAGATTGTCTGGTCAAGCTGGTTGTGTTTAGGCATGGGGTCTTCTGGATGGAGGACAGAAAGGAAATGGCACTGTGGGGCCGATCAGGTGCACACAAATGGCAGAACGTGCATAATGTCATTCTCAAAGAACGATGACAATCTTAATGTCGGGGAATTATGATAATCTTAATGCTTCTTTCGGGTAAGATGATAATCAGCCAGTATGATTGATAGTTGCTGCCCTTGCTAAGTGCCTTTCTTTGCTAAGTTCTCTCCCCTGAATCACCTACCAGTCGCCCTGCCTCTAGCAGTTAAAAGGTTAATATCTGGCACGGGAGGAAATTTCTAGGGCCCTTTTCTGTGTGAAGAGTGGTCTCTGATCTGAATAGTATATTCTAGTTTATGATTTTAACGTATGCATTTTTTAAGTCCCTTGCCAAAAGGGGTTGTATATTAATAAGTGAATTAAAAATAGATTGTCCAATTATTTCAAAGAAATATGTATTATATACGTTAGTGTGAAATAAACATTAAAGCCTAGTATAACTGTCATCGTGTCAAAAGATGAAGAAAAAGATTCCCGTCACAGAAGTTTGCATTTAGTTACTGTCCTTTAGCAATGGCTGATAACTGAACAGCTCATCACCCTACCTTCTGTCAATTTTCTCCCATATAATAATAAGGACCAAAAGACTCCAAAGTGCTCATGGTATAGATTAGACTCCAATTACTGTCTATGTTTGAAATGTAATGTGATTGAAGAAGAAAACATCAGAACCTTTTTATCAAGATTCCACATACACATTATCAAAGGCAAGACTTTTGGCACATTTTTCAGGGCCTCTGCCATGTGTAGGAGGATACAACCATCAGCTTATTTGTGGCTCTCAAACTTGAGTGGGCATCAAAGTCACCTGGAGGGCTTGTTAAACACAGCTTGCTGCTCTCCAGCCCTCCCCCCCACCCCCCGCCACCGAGCTTCTGATTCAGTAGATCTGGGCTAGGACTTAAGAATCAGTATTTCCAACCAGAGATGCAGAAGCTGCTGGTTCCAAGCCTACACTTTGAGAAACACAGGCTTATGGTAATGTGACTGCCAGGCGAGTCCCTTGGTGGGAATTAAGAAGATCGTTGCACCTTGGGAGGTCTGAAGACTCCTTTCCTGAGGTTTTGGTAGAAGTGCAAAGTTTGGAGAAGTCACAGGATTAAGAGATGCCAGGCCCATCCTGGCCCAAGTGCAGCTGGACTTCAGTAAAGGGAAATCTAGAGATCTGAATTGCTATCAGGGGCGACCTATGGGAAGTGGTCATGTGTGAGTCTTGGCAGGACTGCAGGCACTAGGCTGTCCTTACTGAACACCAGCACCTTCCTTGTAACACCAAAATCTTCTGGTTCCTCTTTCTACTACACCTGGAAGGTTGCCTTCTCAGTCTTGTTTTAGGGTTCTTTCTCTTCCATACATCCCCTAACTGTAGGTGTTCTCGTGGCTTAAATTCTCAGTCTCCCTGGGTCATCTTGTTTACGTTCATGCTTTCAGTTATCACCTACCAGTAACCTCTCTCTTGAACTTTAGAACTGCTCTTTCTAAACTCTTCAAAAATATATCCCACAGGCCACCCAAATTTAATGTGTCCAATATTAAAAATGCTGGACCCATGATGAACCCATGATGTGTCTTCATTCATGGTGGTTTCATTCACCAGATTGTCCCAGCAAAAACCCAGCAAGAATCCTTGTGGATTCTCCCTTCTCCCTCCTTCTGCCCCATCTACCAGTTCTCCACACACTGATAACTCTACAACCTGACCGTCTCTTGAATCTCTCTCTTCTTCTCTATTTCCATGGCCACCCCTGGCCCCAAGGTCCTTATCAGTACCTTCTGAGACTACTGAACCTCTCAGCTTCCTGAACCACCTTGCTACTGCATCTTCTGTAATTGCCACACACCTTCTATTCTTACCACAAAAACCTAATTTTAATTTTTCCAGCTCAATAAATTTAAATTGTTCCATAGCTCTTTCATAATAAACCCCAAACATTTTAGCAAGACATCCAAAGCATCTCATGACATAAACCCAAGCTACCTGATCAGCCTCCTCTTCCTCTTTGGGCTCACATGCCCTGGAATTTCAATTATGAACTAGCACTCTTGCTGAATTTGCCATGTTCTTTTACTTTCTTATCATTGACTAGTTGCCTTTTCCGCTTGGAATGTTTCCTAGCCTTATCTGCCCCATCAATCTTATTTGCTCTTTATTTTTTAAAAAATATTTTATTTATTGAGAGAGAGAGAAAGAGAGAGATCACAAGCAGGGCAAGGAGAGGAGCAGAGGGAGAGAGAGAGACAGATTCCCCACTGAGCAGGGAGCCCAATGCGGGACTCGATCCCAGAACCCTGACATCAAGACCTGAACTGAAGTCAGACACTTAACCAACTGAGCCACCCAAGCACCCCTTATTTGCCCTTTAATATCCAGCTGGCTTATCATTGCCTCTGTGAAGGCTACATCCACCGTGCCAGACTGAGTTGGTTATTCTCCCCTCTGTGGTTTCTCGGCAAATCAGAAGAGGCCTGATGATAGCCTACAACATATTATAATTGCTATTGTATATCTGTGTCCTTTATGGATACCTCTAGGGCAGTGTCCACAGCTGCCCTGTCCCCAGCATCTAGCATATCTGGTGCAAAGTGGATGTCAATATATGTTTGTTATATGAATGCTCTCAATTTCAAGCTCCAAGAAATACAACCTGAAGGGATGTCAATAGTATGCCATGGTACTTCTTTGTGTGAGTAAGAGACAATTCAATATATAATTTTCACATTTTTCAGTCGCATAAAATAAGCAGTGTTTGGGCATTACCTAGGAAATGTATTCAATTTTCTTCTTGTCTGGATCATTTCCAGCATGTATTCGTGTCGACTAGTCCTCTTGTCTGTAATCCTCCTCTTGGAATAAGATGTTCATTTCATACTTTTATTGCATGCTTGTCACGAGTTGTAAGCTCTATAAAAGAAGCGTCCTGCATTTATCATAAAACCGGAAACTGTAATTAGGAAGTACACAAATGCAGTGGGATTGACTCCAGACAAGTGGCTACCACTGAGAGGCAAACCAAGAACCTGAAAAGCCTTTTTATCTGAAAGGGAGAAGGATCCCCTCATCTTACCGGTGGGTGGAGTGTGGACCTTAGCAAAGCAGGGCCACTATGAACAACTGTGGCAACAGCCTGGAAACCTAGGGTTTCCATACCTATCTACAGTTAAACTTCCCAATAAACCTTCCTGCGTGGTGCCCAACCTCTAACAAGGTAAAGACATTCTTCACACCACCAGGAAGTTGAACTCTCTCAGGCATTAGATGCTTGTTACCAAATACGTGAAGGGTGGTCAAGTACAAGGGGAATGATGTCATTGATGTCCATCTGTCGGCCCAGAAATCAACATTAGAACAAATGAATGGGATTTAGAGAGAGGCAAGATTTCACATTAAGTTGGGAAGATAACTCATTTTGAAAACTAAATCAGTTATGCTCTGTTCGGTGTTAAGGTACACCCAGGATGGAAAGACAGCCTGGAGGGTGATTTGCCCTGAGTAATATAATTTGTATCTGGGGAAGAAGGAGTAAGGGGTGACCTGGGACTCCACGAGGAGATCATTTTGTACAACCCTGATCTCCTTACCTCATTTCCTTGCCTCTAGAGAAATGCCACACCCTGAGGAAACGGCATGGCTGATGGTCATTCTTTGGAGAACCACCATCTTGAATCATGAGGTACCATGTCAGTTTCCCCCCCTCCGCTCCCTTATACAAGGCTTTGAGTGGGTGTTAAAGGGATGAGCCTCCTGTAAGAATTCTCCAGGCAGAGATTTTAGAGAGGCGGATTCATATAGCAGCAGAAATGCTCAGTTTTGTCCTGATTTTCATGGCTTGTTGAACAGCCATTCACATGTTTCTTTGTATGAGCGATATAATAACAAGCTTTCAAAAGGACAGACAGCATAATGAATGGATTGTAAAACATGCTCATAAAAACAGTAGAGTGTGTCTAGAAGTGTGTGTTATCTGCTTTTGATTTACTGTGTACCCTGTTTTGCATTTTCACATCATTTGCAAGTTTTCGATTAAAAATAAGCATTTAATGGGCATGCAATTAATTTTAATTTTTCTTTTTTTCCCCGCAAGGTGATAAAAAAGTGCGTGGCGGGTGGGTGTGAGGGGCATTTTACAGTCCTGACAGAACATTGATATTATAGCCATAGAGTTCATTACAGCGTAATTAATGCATGTTAAGTATCTTGTAAATATTATGTGGTAAGAGCTCTAAATAAATACACACTCCAGCTGGAAAGATCTGCTCCACCCCTGCCACAGGGAATGAGATGTTCCTAATTAATGCCTTTAGAAGAGGAGCCCATGTCACCTTGGATAGTCTTGGGAAATTACAGCTTTAGTTTGTGGAAGGCAGCAGTGAATGGTTAATTGCGGCAACCTGACATGCCGGGTGCCTGTCCCACCTGGGCTAAGTGGCTTGGACAGGCCCACCTGGCTGGCTCTCTTCTGCAGCAGCCTTTGTTAGAAAGGGTGCTGGGCTGTTACAGTTGTGCTGCCGGGAGCCATTCCAGCCCCAGGATGAAAGGCTTTCCAAGAAGATCTGCTGGCAAGCGCTTGTTCATCTTGGACCCCTTACAGAGCTCTTCAAGCCAGGATGTGGGCCTCTGTCTGGTGAGCATGGAGCATTGCTCCTGTGGATGATATCTGTAGGGGTGGGTTTAAATGACACGGCCTGTTTGATCTTCTGCTTGGTCTGTAGATGGCCTCTGCCAGGTATGGGGGTGTGGCACTTGGGATCTCCTTCTGGTCATTGCCAGGACCTTGAATATCTCCATGGTCTTTTCCACAGAGCCCTTTAGAGTATAGGGAAGTGACAGATAGACTCTTGCCTATGTGGATCCTTTTCTTTTTTCAAGTCATCTGGGCTCAGGCTGGGCTGATAGGTCATGGACGAAGACTATGGCATTAGGACACTTCTAAGGGTAAAACGTTTAACATAAACCACCTCTTGGTTGTACCTAATGACTACTGCACAGGACACAGTGACTCTCCCTTTTTACAAAGGTGTTCACAACTCGACCTGTGGGACTCCTGTGCTCTTCATGGATGTCAGCATTTGTAGGTGGGCTTAGCTGTATAGAGGGGGATTTCAAACCACTGGAAAAGTCCTTCTCTCCTACCTTCAAAACAATACCTCCCCAAAACCTCTCATCTAGTATCTGTATTTCCTAAAGACAAAAACCAAGCCTTCATACCCTCAGAGAGGTGGTTTCAGATGTAAACTTCTGGAGTTGAGGTTCATACTCATGTAAACGCAGATCTAGGATGGATGTTCTGGTTGAAATGAAACAGTAGTGGCATCATCATGAAGGTTTGAGGTTCCTGGGAAGAATAATACCTAGAAAAGGGGACAGGGTCCTGCTAGTGTGGCTGAAGAGACCAAAGACAAACTTGACCCACTTCAAGTTGAGGAAGTCCAAGTACATACTATGATAACATGGACCAGAATGTTCACATGGCTGGCAGTACCAGCAAGAAAATGTATGAATTGCCTGAGTATCAATAGCAATAGACAGACCAGCTCAGAGTATTGATCTCGTGCTGTGGTGTCAGTTGCAGGCAGGGGCTATTAAAAGTCTGGGTAGAAGTATAGGGCAGGGAGATAATCCTTGTAAAGGCTTGTAAAGGGCATAACCTGGCAAGAGTGAACATTCAGTACATGCTGGTGTTGACATTATTAAGGAATGTGCTCTCTTCTCCTGCAGGGTAGGGATGTCAGAGAAATTCAGACCTCTAGTTCATGAGGTCCCCTCGTGGCGATAGGCTAGGGATGATTTTTTTTAATAGTTATATCCATGGCTATGATTTACTGCACTGGAAGGATACCAAGTAAAATTAGCAAAGGAAAAAGGCTCAGAGGACCAACTCTGAAACCAGGCACAAGCTCCCAAGCTCTCCCAGTGGGGTTGCACATGGCACGCTTAATTCCGCCAACATTGAATTGTAATAATGTGGGTGAAATGTTGTTTACCAGGAAAGCTCATTAGACATTCAGAGTCCATGGTTTTTATTGGGGGCACCCTTTTCCTAGCATATACCAAAATTCTGGACTCCCTGAAGGAAGGCTGATGTTCAGCATAAATTACAGTTGATTTTTTTTTAAGATTTCATTTATTTATTTACTTACTTATTTACTTATTTATTTGAGAGAGATAGAGCAGTGGGGGAGGAGGGAGCAAAGGGGGCGGAAGAAAGACAAGCACACTCCCTCTTGATCATGGAGCCCGACATGGGGCTCGATCCCATGACCCTGAGATTGTGACCTGAGCTGAAATCAAGAGTTGGACACTTAGCCGACTGAGACACCCAGACGCCCCCAGTCGATCCTTAAGCAACATGGGCTTGAACAGCAGGGGCCCACTTACACATAGACTTTTTTTCAATAAATTCTGTACAGTTTTGTTAATGCATTTTGTATTCTTTGTGATTTTCTTTTTAAATTTTTTTCGTTATTTAAGTAGAGTTGACATACAATGCTAGATGAGCTTCAGGTGCACAACATATTGATTCGACAATTCTGTACATTATGCAGTGCTCATCACAATAAGTGCAGTTGCCATCTGTCACCATGCAATGTTATGACAATACTACTGACTATATTCCCTATGCTGTACTTTTCATCTCCCTGCTTTGTTGATTGTATAACTGAAAGTGTGCGCCCCTTCATCCTGAGGGCAGATCTTTTTGAGTTTTGTTGAAGACAGATCATCCTGACACTTGTTTAAAATGACAAAGAAGGGGCGCCTGGGTAGTTCAGTCAGTTAAGCATTTGACTCTTGATTTTAGCTAAGGTCACGATCTCAGGGTCCCAAGATGGAGGCCCTTACTGGGCTCCACACTCAGCGGAGAGTCATCTTGAGAGTCTCTCTTTCTCCTTCTCCCCCTCCCCACTGCAGTCTCTTTCTCTCTCCTCTACCCCCTCGAATAAATAAATAAACATTTTTAAAAAATAAAATAAAATGGCAAGGAAGACTTTGCAAATAGGGGAGAAAGGTTGAACCCAATTCCAAATACCATAGGCCAGTGGGTATCAATAGCTAATGGGCTGGAAGAAGAGCTTGGTTAGGTATCAAGAGTTGGTGGAGAGAGGAGTTTAATTGGCTTTCAAGGGGAGGAGGAAATTCTTTAAAATCTGGCTTAGTGGGTCAAGACTAGGCCTAGTCTACAAGAGGACTGACTAAAGTTTAGCCAAGGAGGAAAGATAATCCCTTCTCTCATTCAAGAAAAAAAGAGTCATTATTCTTTCTTCTGGGCAATACAAGTCCCTTTCTTATTTGATAATCCTTTGTTTGCTAAGGACCAGCTGGGCCCTCTATTGAGACTTGGTAGTAGAAGGTACTTTCTGGAGGGTGTGAGCTACCAAACATTTAAAGAATACCTACTTTTTGAAAACACTTGGTTCCACTTCGTGAAGATGGGAGTTTGCTCTTAGAAGGACAGTAGATTGGGGCACCTGGCTGGCTCAGTGGGTTAAAGCCTCTGCCTTCGGCTCAGGTCATGATCCCAGGGTCCTGGGATCCAGCCCCGCATAGGGGGTCTCTGCTCAGCAGGGAGCCTGTTCCTCCTCTCTCTCTGCCTGCCTCTTTGCCTACTTGTGCTCTCTCTCTTTCTGTCAAATAAATAAATAAAATCTTAAAAAAAAAAAGAAGGAGAGTAGATTTACAACACACACAGAAAGAATGTATCAGTCAGGACTCAACCAGAGAAACATAACCAGTANATATATATATATATATATATATATATATATATATATATATATATATATACTGATATATTAATGTATTTATTAATATAATATTAATATTAAGTAATATTAATGTATTTATTATAAGACTTGTGTGATTGTGGGGGCTGGCTAAGTCCAAAAGCCATCAGGCAGCCTCCAGGAAGGGCAAATTGTGTGCAGCCTGAAAGCTGCCACTCATAGGAGGAATTTTTACCCTCCCAGGGAAGCCCCAGACCTGTTTTTAGGGTTTTCTGATGGATTGAATCAGGCCTACCCAAATTATGCAAAATAATCTCCCTTACTTAAAATCAACTGATTAACACCTAGATGAGTGTTTAATTGAGTGAGGACTATAACTGAGCCAGTTTAACACACACACACACACTCACATCCAATAAAGCATTGCTTAAAGAAAATGCAAAACCTGGAAATAAGGCAAAATAGTTGATAGCATGACCTATTAACACCATGTTAGAGTATTTTCTCATGTGTCCTCAGGAGGGTCATCTGACTGTAACTAGGTTTGACCAACAGCTGATTCAGACTCAAACATTTCATTGTCCTATGGAGTTAGAGACAAATTCGTGGAACACTGGTGAGGTGATGGTTTTCTTTTATTCTGCTTGGAAAGACATAACCCCAAAGGTTTTATGGTCCTGTAGGACATTATGTAGTTTTGCATCTAACTTGGTGGTCTTACCTTAGGTTTTTTTTTCCCCCTTGGGTTATATAAATCCTAGTTTCTCCTATTCCAGAAAATCACTTCTGTCATTCTGCTGGTTTCCTCAGTAAAGAGTTAAATAAAACTCTGACATGTATTCATTATCTATTTGTTATGAAAATTATGCTTTTAACAATTTGAGAATTATGCTCTGACAAGTTTGGAAGGGAGGTCTAGGCAGGGATGGGGTGATTGGGTAGGAAAGAGACCATAGGGAGAGAGAGAAAGGAGTTAAGTGTTTGTGGAAGGTATGCCTGGCTGGCTGGAAAGAGACCCTTGGTTTAGTCCTTCAGATGGTAAGGACAGGCTCTGCTAAGAATTTCAGTTTGTTGAATTAACCAGCAACAATTTTCCATAAAAATGTCCTTCCTACCAGTCCCAAAACCCAAGAGAGTGAGAGAAGGGGCATTCTCACACAGCTACTCTGGACTATCTCATCCAGTGCCTTTTATGGTCTATGAAATTTCCTCTACTGGCCATTCCTTTGGCTTCGGTTTGCACAGCTATATCCTAGTTGTTTTTTTCAGGTAAATGGATCCCATATTAGGACAAGAGTTTTTGTTTTGGTGGTGGGAAAATCACATAACAAAATTTCCTCTTCTAACCATTTTAAATGCCAACTCAGTGGCATTAAGTACATTCACAATGTTGTATAACCTTTGCCTTTGAGTAGTTCCAGAACATTTTTGTTGCCCCAGAAGGAAAGAAACACTCTACCCATGAAACCCTCTACCCTCTACCCTCCCACCCCATTTTTCCCTATTCCCAGACCCTGGCAACAACCTTGCTTTCTGTCTCTGTGCATTATGGACTGCTTTATTATGTCCCTTCAAAACTCATATGGTGACACCCTAACCCCCAGTGGGATAGTATTAGGAGGTGAGACCTTTGAGATGTATTTAAGTTTAGATGAGGTCATGATTAGGGCTCCATGATGGATTAAGGTCCTTATAGAGACTGAAGGGTCCTAAGAGAGATTAGAGCTCTCTGCTCTCTCAGCCATGTGAGGACACAACTAGAAAGCAGCTATCTACAAAGGAAGAAGTGGGTTCCTACCAAGCATTGACTCTGTGGGCACCTTAATGTGGGACTTCCCAGCCTCCCGGACTGTGAGCAATGAATGTCTTTTGTTGAAGCTCCCTACTCTGCTGTATTCTGTTATAGCAGCCTAAACTAAGACTATGCATTTGCCTATTCTGGATATTTCATATATCCATGGCCTTTTGTGTAGTATGAGTATTATTTTTTAAGATTTTGTTTATTTATTTATGAGAGAGAGAGAGAGAGAGAGAGAGAGAGAGAACGTGGGAGAAGAAGAGGTAGAATCACAAGAAGACTCCATGCTGAGTGTAGAGCCCAATGCGGGGCTTGATCCCATGACTCCAAGATCATGACCTGAGCCAAAACTGCGAGTCAGATGATCAACCGACTGAGCCACCAGGGTGCCCCATCTGAGTATTTCTGCTGGGAGGGAAAGGAAGGGCTGGAGAGCCCAAGTCCATGGAGGAGGAGGAACAAAGACAGAGCGAATAACTTGGGAGCATGTGATAGGGTCAGAGGCAGCTGGTAGAGCTAATGTGAAGGTCGGAAAGGAGAGAGGTGGTGGGTGGGGACAGCCCCAGTGAACTGGTTTGACTCTGTCTGGTGACCTCCATACGTGACTTTCAAAATGAGTTGCAAGTATGGAGAGAGAACATCTAATGTTGCAGGTGGGGTTTTAATGAATAACACAACATAAAAGTGGCCCAAGCCTCTGAGCCTACTGAGAGAGCATTATTCAGAGGTATGGACGGGCACCTGCTAGGGCCGGTCTGTACACAGGCTCTGCGCTCTACAATCCCACCTTCACCCCCACAGATCTCTCTTCCCTCTCTAGGCCCCACATAAAGTCCACATTGCATGCAACTGTGAATTTGCAGCCCCCGCCCCCAACTACTCAAACCCACAATTGAATTGCCAGGCAATCTGAAACCCCACTGATTCACCACCATTCAGGCAAAGCACATGGGAGCCCTTTCAGGAGCCAGACATGCTACAATCAAGCCACTCCAGGCACGGGCCTCTAATAGTACAGTAATCAGTGGTAATCACCCATACAGTTTATGTACAGGAGGGCCTAATAGGATTCATGCCTCTGTGGTGAATACATTTTCATTTATAGGACTAAACGCAGGCATACATTACCTGTTTAATTAAAAACAAAATTCTCCAGCCAACAATTTTCTCCCTCTCCTGGGTGCATGCTACATACATTACTGATGTTTCCTTTAAATCTACTGATTACATATTCCTGAAGTACCTTGTCATTGTGTGTGACCGCCTACAGTATGTGAAGGTAAACCCTTGCTTCTGGCTGCTCTTTGCTGAGACTTCAGGGCCCCTGAGTCTTACTCAAGTGCAAATACGGGACATTGGGTTGGTGATGGCCCCTGCAAAGTGCAGAGTATGAACATCAGAGGCCAGAGAGCAGGCGACAAGCATGGGGCAGCTCCCTGTTTATTGGAATTTTCAAATAACTCCTGCTTCTTCACCAGATTCTCTTCTGAGCCCCTATCCCGAAGCAGCCAGCTGCTCCTGTATGCAGCTTGGGAATGGTTTTTTCATGGAAGGAACACAGGTTTCTCCAGTCAATAAACAGGACTCACTGACAGTCTTCCTGACCCTCTGCACGAGACGATGGAGTTGAGTTGAAATGACAAAAGAAGGTGGTGTCCCTGGCTGTCCCCAGCTGTCACCAGGCCTGGAAGACTTCCAAGTTTGCTCCTCCAAGGTATCAGAGAATTCAGATGCTCTGTGTTTCTGATCTTGAATCCTTCTCTTTCAAAAATGCATGCATTTACTTAGATCATGAGTCTGAGCGATGCAACAAGTTCCAAGTTCAAGGAGCTCAGTGTGGTCAGAGTGGGAAGGAGAGGACTCAACTCATGTATTTTCCACCACGGTTTACAGAAAAGAGTGGAGGTGATTCGAGAGAATGATTAGACAGGCTTCCAGTTATGGAATGACTAAGTCTGGGGGATGCAAGACAGAGCACAGGGAATACAGTCAACGGTGTGGTCATAGCATTATTTGGTGACAGATGGTAGCCATTCCTGTGAGCCCAACATGTTGACTTGTCTGATCACTGTGTCATATCCTTGAAACTAATGTAACATTGTGTCACCTGTACTCAAATAAAAACAAAATAAATAAAAAATATAAAGGATAATAAATTTTGAAGAATAAAAGAATGATTAAGGAACAAGATAATCATGGCAGGATGAAACAGGTAAAATAAGTTGGGAGACCTGAAATGGAAGCAGGAAGGAGAACGTTGAGGAATACGGACTTTGGAGTCACACAGGCCCGGATTTAAACCTAAGGTTTACAACTTTATGGGCAACTCCTTAACTTCTCCCAGCTCCTGTTTGCTCATCTACAAGCTGGAAGTAACAAGTCTGTGGCAGGATAATACCTTGAATTGTTGACGGAGGCTTCTCCCCTGTCATCCTCCCTGCTCAACACCTGTCATTCCCCCCCCACACTATTTTGCTGGACTCCTGACCCTTCCACATTTACGTGGTGTGCAGAAAAGAGTTATCATGACAGGTCTACCTGCTCAACTTTGAAAGGCCTGCTTAGGTGGACCCTTGGCTGTTATCCAGAAACTTGGATTTTAGGAGTTCCCATCACTTTAACAGAAAAGAGTAGGTCAGCATGTCTAAGCTGTGCATACAAACAATGTGGATTATGCTGAATGTCTGCTTTCCATCTGGGATTCTGGGATTTTGACACGTGTGGGGCATATGGAGTGTCTACACCACCAATGCCCACTAAAAACTTTTGGCATTGGGTCTCCAATGAGTTTCTCAGTAGACAGTGCTTTTCATGTATTGTCATGACTCATCGTTGAAGAATAAAGCACCTCCTGTGGGACTCCACTGGGAGAGAGCTCTCAAAAGCTTGCTCCTGATCTTCTTTCACTTGGCCATATGTGCCTTTTTTTTTTTGAATGTGTCCTTTCATAATAATAAATCACAGTCATGAGTATGACTATTTGCTGAGTGCTCCTAACAGATCACTGAGCCTGGGGTTCGTGTTGGGGACCCCTCCCACCACACTGTGTCAGCTAGAAAATTCCCCAATTATTTTCCCTGAGAAGAGATAGCACAACAAAGGTCTGGGTTGAGAGGACCAGATGTGTCCAATGATGAACATTCATAATCAACCTGTTGTCCCTGTAGCTTGTGATGGCTGAAACACTAACTCAGTGGGTCATGTTCAATAATACCCAACCTAAGTTAGTAAACATTCAGCAAATTTTTGCCATTATTGTTAATATCAAAGAGAGTGTTGGACAAACTTGAGCAAATGAGAGCTATTACAATCAAAGCAAACTGTGGGACTGTGTGTGTGAACTGCATTGGGCTCTAGCTTTTGCAGGCAGTCCTGGGGAAGGGAGGACCAGATCAGCTTCAGCCCTCACTGGCTTCATGAACAAGTGGCACTGCAACATCAGAGCTAATTCCTGACCCTAATAAATGAAAGGCATTTCTCCAAATGGTCCTCGTGAAGACAGCCCTGCTCCAAAACTATAACTTCTTGGGAATGTCTTTTATAATATCACTAGGAAACTCTTCATTGGGTCCATTGGAAGGCTCTCTTTGGCTTCCCAATCTTACACAGCACAAAATTCTCTATAACTGATCTGGGAAGTAGGGGTGTAGGTGGATGACAGAAAAGTAAGCTAACAACTACCACCCTGATGATGGGCTCTATAATAAAATTATTCTAAGGGCCATGGGAAAACATGCTGGGGTATCTTGCTTAGGCTGGGAGGGTGAGAGGTGGGAAGGCTACCTGGTGAGGGTCACCAAGTTGTGAAGAATACATGGGAATCATCAGGAAGTAGGAGGAATGAGAAATAGAATAGTTGTTTCAGAGATGATCATTAAATGACTGAACGAATATCCAGTGGGTGCCAGACACCTGCTAGTGTCCAGGGATCTGGAGGTGAAGAGGGTGCCTTCAATCCCAATATGTTCAGATACAAGGGGAGGGCTTGATATGCTTGGAGACTGTGGGTAAGGCAGCCCTTTGGGGAGGAAGGAGGGCAAAGAGATTGCAGTAGTAGATAGGATTCAGGTGACAGAAGGCCCTGAGAACTGAACTAAGAAGTCTGATAAACTAGGGCCACTGGAAGAGGAGGGTCATGCCTGTGATTTGGCATCTGTGTATAGAATGACTTCTATGGGCAGTCCAGACTGAAGGTGGTGAAGGGTCAGAGGTTCTGATCAGTAGATGTGTTCATCAGTGAGAAAGGGTCAGATCTTGTAATGGTGCAAAGGTGGATTTAACCTCAATTGTTGCTGGATTGGATGGGTATGAGGGAATGGAAAGTCAGAATATACCTTGGAGGGTCAGCATTACCAAATGGTTAAGAGCTGTCCAGGTCCCTGAAGCCACATTGACCAGAAGTGATTCTCACTCTAACACTTGCTTATTGGCCTTGGGCAAGATACTCTACTCTCTGTGCCTCAGTTTTCTCTTTTATAAAATGAGATATTGATGGTAAATTCCTACTTCTCAGGTTTCTGTGAGCGTTTTATGAGTTATTGCATACATGCTCCTGAAATAGTCTCACACATATCAACAAACTTAAGGAAGGAAGGAGAAGAGAAAGAGATCAAATAAGGAAGCCTACAGGCCTCTTGATCCTCAACATGTGAGTGAAAGAAGGGGTAACCTAGCTGGGGGGCAAGGTGCTATCTAAGTGATGATGAGAATCACAGAAGCTAAGGGACAAGAGAGAGAAAAGTAAAGGAAGCAAACTTCAGCATCAGATGGATGTCTCAGATGTTCAGTAAGTTAAGGACTGAAAAACATGTGCTCATTTATTCACTTGACAAATACTTATTGACCTGAGGTTGGCATAGAACAAATCAACAAAAGCCCCAGCTCTCAGGGAGCTCACATTCTCATTGGAGGATGCAGATGGAGTCAGAGGAGTTAAGCACATTGCATGTTTTGGCAGGAGTGCTATGGAGACAGATAAATCAGGAGAGGGGCATGAGAATGCCCAGGAGTGAAGCAGGTCACTGTTTCCTATTAGAGCAGGTCAGTATTGTAAATTGAGGGATTTAGAGAAGGTCCCACTGAAAACGTGGCACTTGAACAGACTATTAGTGACCTTAGGTTGTAGCTGTTTGTGGAGTAAACGAGAGATAAGGAGATGAAAGCAGAAAGTGTGAAATGCTCGTTCAAAAACTGAACCTTAGAGAAAGGAGGACTGATATTGGACTGTCGCTGGAGAGAGACTCAAGGTCACAGGAGACCGAGTATTTCAAAATGAAAAGACTTTAGCCTATTTATTATGACCCCCAATTTAGAAAGGAACAAATTAGGAGGGAGAAGAAATGACTTGCTCAAATGTCCACTGTGCTGGTAAGTGACAGAGCCAGAATTCAAAGCCAGGTGTGTAGGATGCCGAAGTCCGCAAGATTCCAGTGTGGAACTCTGTTGCACATGCCCTCATCCATAAATGTTTAAAAATGGATTGCTTTTTTATTTTAATGTAAACTCCATGCCCAGAATGGATCTCAACGTAGAGCTTGAACTCATGACCCTGAGATCAAGATCTGAGTGGACATCAAGAGTCGGATACTCAAACACCTGAGCCACCCAGGTGCCCCAAAAATGTATTGCTTTTAACCTCGGTTGAGTTGTGAATGTCATTCCACATCTTTCTCAGTGTCTGTTCAGCTACCTCCCTCATTCCCCACTGGGGATCATAAACCTCTGCACCTCTTTCTCCAAAACCATTTGCAGGGCTGCTGGAGCACATGAATATGGGGTTAAGGGATTAGAACATACCGTCAAGAAAGTGTTTAAAGCAATGGGCCCTTGAGTTTGGACAGGATAGAGATGGGAGCATGGCTGGAAGTGTACTGAGACAGTATAGGTCTCACTTGCGGTTAAGCAGAGGACCGTGATAAGAGACTCCTAATCTCACAAAACAAACTGAGGGTTACTGGGGGGTGGGAGGGTAGGGATAGGGTGGATGAGTTATGGGCATTGGGGAGGGTTTGTGCTTTGGTGAATGCTGTGAAAGATGTAAGCCTGATGATTCACAGACCTGTACCCCTGGGGCAAAGAATAAAAAAATAAAAATTAAAAAAGCAGAGGACCATGAGGGACCATGAAATATAGGTAGGATGTTGCTGGAAGGTGATTATGCAGCTCTGCTTCGGGAGAAAGTTTTGAGCAAGGGTGAAAAGTCATTAAAATCTGAATTGGTACTTAAACTGTGGCTAGAGCTACTGCAATCATTCGTATTTCATTTAAATTTTTCTAAAACTTGAATCTTCCATTCATTATTTTACTATACCTCCATCTTTGGCATCTTTAATCTCTTTCTTATCCCTCTCTGAAGATCTGCATCTTTCTTCTATACCTCACCTAGGTGGTAGCTTTAAATGTGAGGGGATTTCTATTTCTTCCCTCTGGCTTTGAGCAGAATCAATAAGAAGCAGTCCCAGAACTCCATTGGAATAGACAACACAGAAGATCTTCCATGTGTTTCTTTCATCACTTGCAAATATAACCTCTGTTCACTTGGACTTCATCTAAATACATCTTCCTATATCCTAAAAGGGAAGTACTGGAAAAACCCTCATTAGCCTAACCTAAAAGGACAGGCATGGAATTTGTTTTTTGTTTTTTTCTTTCTGACTTCATTATTATTTGTTTTAAACGAAGTGGTTCTTATTTGGTTAGTTTTAAATAATATTTTTTTGTCCTCCAGTCATAACAGATGAAGAAACCAGAGTACCAAGATTACTTTTTCACCTATTTCTCCTTTTTCAGTTAGTGATAAAAATTTCTAGGTTGTCATTGTTTATAACACTTTCAGCTGTTTTATACTTAGTCCTGCAGCAAATTGGATTCAGTGCCTAATTCCAGTATTTTGGCCAACATTTCATCATTATTCACTTCTTGGCTTAAGTTTATTCTTTGTTAGCTTATTCAAGAAAGGCTCATGGGGAATACATTACATAAGCTCTTGGAAGACAAAGATGTTTGTGTTTTTCTACTTGAGTGACAGTTTGGCTGGGTATGAAATCCTTAAATTACACTCCGTTGATATTGCTCAAGTGTCTTTTTTGTTTATTTTTTTGTTGTTGTTTTTAGGTGATGAACTTTGGTATAGAGTGAAAAGAGGACAGTTGTTTTTTTTTTCTTTATAAGAGAAATTTGCTATTTTTTTTGCTCGTCTTTGCTTTTAACTTCTTTATCTTTGAAGGCTGGTAACTTTATTGTCTTAGTAATTTTGGTTTTCTGTCAAGGTTTTGGGGAATACAGTGTTTATGTAATTTCAATTCTTTCACTTCTCAAAGTTTTTCTTGAATTATTCCTTTAAATATATTTTCCATTCCTTTGTTTTTATCTTCTTTAGGGCACCCAGTACATTTATGTTGAGAAGCAGTATAGCCTCTTAGTAGCTACATGACCTTAGGCAAATTGCCTCACCTCTCCATGACTCAGTATCCTCATTTAAAAAGTGGAGTAATAAACCTTGGAAGGTTGTTATGAAGATTACATGAGTTCAGACAGGTAAAATGTTCTGCACCATGCCTGGCATGTATTATATGCTCTGAGTGTTAGCTACTGTCCTTTTTATCTATGGTGCCTGATTCCGTATCAATTACTTGCCAAGGCAAACCTTTTGGGAAGTTGCATATGAAGAAATGAATGATAGAAAGTTCTAGATGTTGAGTTAATCAGGTATAAGTGGTTCCTCCACTGCTTCAGGTAAGGAACAACAGGAAGCGAGCTGGGAAGATTCCTGATAATAGCAAGGAGAAGTGAGCTGAGTGCTTAAATGTTGAGGCCAGGATGGAAGGGGGTAAAGAGAAAATTTTGTAGCTGGAAGGAACCAGAAGTCAAGCATGAGGAGTAACTAGAGGAGGATGGTTAAGAACCAGAGATGAATGCTGAGTTTACCTTTAATAACTTAGCTTCAGTTTCGTAAGGGGTGGCACAGCCTCACTGAGAAGGAGGATGGAGCTGGAAACCACACAGAACAGCTGGAAGGGACACACCTGATCTCTCTGGCCGGATCCTGAGGAGGCCATGGGTTTTCACCCTACCTGCTGATTGAGCTACTTCGCACCCAGAGAATTGGTTCACCTGTCGGAATGGTATAGGTAAGTTAACTGTGTTTGTCATGAACCATTACACTTGCTTTTTTCCCCACCTACTCATGCGCATAGGTGTTCTAAGGTGTTTTAATTTGGGGGATTTAAATACACTTTCTGTAGCTCAGCTCTCATGGAGGAGTCAAGAATGAGACACAACAGAGCTTAAGAATTCGAATATTATCCTTCTCTTGTGACTCTTTTGCTGAGCACACACCGAACTAAAATTCTCATGGACAGATAAAATGGAAAGGAAACCAAGTATAGAAATAAACAACCCTTGTCATCAGAAGTCTGCATTTGTAAGGATTGTTTTTTTGAGATGAGCAGCCTGAGATGATGACTTCAAGTAATTGAGGCAATATTTCAAGTGATATACACATATTCCTACTTGATAGATCTTCTTCCCTAACTAGCCATCATCCTATTTTATAATGTTATCATATTTTTAATTATATTGTACATACTTGTTTACAGCTATTTGCTATATATCCAGAGTGACATTATAGTAAATTAGTTTTTACCCATTGCCTCTGACTGTTCTTTGCTTCAAACTGAGCCATAAATATTGCACCTGAGAAAACTTGTTCAGATTATTTATCATGCTGGTGTGTGACCGCAATAGCAATGCCCCAAGCCAGAATGTCCTGACTTACAGGAACCCATGGAGGAGGAACGTCTACTCTACACTACGGGGCTGTTGCTTCAGTACAAGCTCTGAGGGTGGTGGTGTTCATGTACTTGCATGACTGAGTATTTGGGAAAGTGTGATACTGGGGCTCCTAGCTCTTCACTGATGGTTGTGGCAGTTGGGACATGTAGAATGAAAGGCAGTTGATAAACCAGGAAGGAGGAAATTAAAAAGTGCCTGGCATCGTGGCTTGTCCATAGGAAATTTCAAGAAATGATAGCATCTCTTCTCCCTTCCACAGGGACAGAGGGAAATGGACCAGAAATGGAAAATACCAGGTTCTTGAAATGCCTCACCTTGGCTACATGTAAGTGCAGCCAGGGTCTCTATTAAACCATTAGGAATCTAACGGTGTTTCTCTTATTTGTCCAACTGTGGCTTCCTTCCCTGTGTTAGGATTGGGGCTCCTTCTTGTTCCACTGTGATCAAGGCCCTATTACAGCATCGGTTGTAAGAGCTGTTTGATTTTGTTGAGAGTGTTTGATGGACCAGACAATGTGCCAAATGCTCTATATAAAATGTTTCATGTAATCCTCACAGAAACCTATGAAGATAAGACTCATAAGTGTTGAGTCTTTTGCTCAAGGTCACCATGTAGGCGCACCTAAGGAGCCTGGATTGGAACCCATGTTGGTATGACTCCAGTCCCATGCCTTGGACTATCTATTTCTCTTCCTGTTTTGTCTCTTTTTGTATGGACTAGAGTATTGACCTGGAAGCCCAGGTCCCCAGAGATCAGCTTTCCTATCCCTCCACTACAGGATTTCATTTCTGTGTCACTAATACCTGGGGCTCTACCCTCGTTGCTTCCTGGGCCTCCAGGAAATGTCACTCTATAGCTGGCATTTTGGAAGGAGGCACAAGAAAAGGGGTGTCTGGGACTTCAGTGGTGCCAACTGTGCATGTATGATGGAAAGACAGTAAATGACTACCTTATGACAGCCAGCTATACCGGGATGGTCAAGCAAGGAAAAGTAGGAAGAATCAAAAGAGAGATTATAGCAATAATGACACTGGTTGTATGGGGATCACCACTGGAGAAGTGCAGGTGTTAGTTCCTATCTTGGAAGAAAGAGACAGAATTAAGGGGCAAAGCTATGTCTAGTGAAGGATGCTAACCACCAAGTAAGTCATTACTGTTAAATAGGGTCAGTAACTGGGAAGTCAGGGGATATATCAGAAGCAAATAAGGGACAACCTATTCACTGCTGGTGAGTAAAGAGCCTCTGGCTGGGGCTTGCATTTATAGGATTAAGAGCTCGACAATTTTAGGATCCTCTGAGCAACTGAAAATTACGTACATAAACACTTGAACTTACGTAACCAGAGGTCTGGATTGTTGCCTCTTCTTGTCCCAATGTTTAAAAACAAGAGTCATGTCCCATAACCCTCCACAGAGCTTAAAACCAGCCTACTTGCATAGTAGATGTTTAATAAGTACCCCGTTGACTTCTATGGATAAAGAATAGCTCCAATTCTGGGTCCTTCACCTCCCTCAGAGGAAAATTATAATGTGGTGTGTGGGAGCAACAGGGCATCAAAGGGATGTTTGACATTTTAAGAGCTGATTTCAGATGCTCAGAGAAATCTGGTAATGCATTACTTGTCTGCCCCAGCAGTATGTATGATATTCACAGCAGGTAGCTTCCTGAAAAACTCTGCCATCACATGAGGTTAGCTATTTGAGGGAGGTAGGCTGAAATTCCAACAAAATTTTGGCAAGAGAGAAGCGTGGAACACAGAATTGCTTGTTGCTGAACCAAATCCCTGGACACAGAGAGGGAGCCACTAAAGGAAGTCTCTAATCAAATATACCAACAATTGGGCTCAGAGATAGAGAGGGCTGAAGAGAGCATTGCTCCCATTCTTGCAAAACAAACAAAAAAATCTAGACATGTTGAAAATTAATTGCTTTTCTCGAACTCACCTAAAAACCAAGGGAACAGGGCAAATAACAAACTCGAAGTCTGGAGAAATATGGATATTTACAGGGAGAAATGGGATCTGAGCTTCTGCTTACCTAGGCAGATGTCATGTGATGTCACCTAAATGGGTAAGCAGTTTCAGCTAGAACTGTTTACATATTGCTTAAACTGGTTAGTGCAGGCTAGTAGGCAAGTGGGCCATCTCTGGAAACTGTAGACATAGAGAAGTTCATGCTGGCTTGCAGGTTTTTCTCTAAGAATCCCCCCAGACTCTCCTAGGGGAAATGGGGAGGACCCTGAGAATTCTTCCCTCATGGTGTTGTGTGAAGGAGGGAACTGCAGCTCTTGCTAAAACTCCATTTGGACTTATATATTTCCCTTTCTCTAAGGAACAAAAGTCTTCATCGGCAACAGGACAGATGTGGTGGCAACCCATTGTAGCAAAGGTTCAGAACAGAAAAATAATAAAAGAGTTCAATCCAGGAGAGAAGGAAGTAGTGCTAGGCTTTCTCCATCCAGAGGAAAGCCACGAACATTTAGGAAGGCCACACCCCTAGGACTCAGTCCCTGCCCCATACTGAGGCTTCATCAGAACAACAGAAAATGCCTAAGACCCACTCCCATGCCAGCAAGCATCAAGTTGAGTTTATAGTGGAATAAAAATAACAGTAGGATACAACTGGGGGAGCTAGAGTTCTCTCTGGGGACACCCAAAGCCAAGTGGGTGACCCAAGGCCACGGAGGGAGTAGACACTGGGGAAGAACTGACCGGCACCTTAACCTACATCCTATACACAAGATATTGCTAGAAGAATTTGAAACCCATGACAAGCCAGGCATAACCAGAGGGATGACCAACTTGAAACTCAGCCCAAGCATGAAAAATATTTATCTCAGTACTTATTGGTCTACCTAACATATATCATTTTTTAGCAGTTACAAGGCATATAAAAAGGTAGGAAAAAAACCCAGTCTGAAAAGACGAAGCAATCATCCAGAACCAGGTTCAGATATGAAGATGTTGGAACAATCAGACAGTGAATTTTAAATACTCATGATTTATATGTTAAATATTCTAATGGAAAAAGTAGACAGCATGCCAGTTCCAATAGGCACTTTCACCCGAGAGATGGAAACTTTAAGGAAAAAAAAATGCTAGAATTAAAATGTTCCAGCATTTGGGAAGCTGGCTTACAGGCTTTCTTGGAAGCAGAGCTTCCTGTGACTAACTGATCATGTGTGGACTGGCTTTGGAACAGATTCCCACCCTTTTGTGTCCTGGTGAGATTTTTTGCCCAGATCCATCTGTGGACCCTTGTTTTAACCTTCAGGAGTCTCCTTCCAGAGAGAGACACTCAGTACCTCTAGTTTCCTATCCCTCCTTGCATGCAATGCTCTAACAAGTGGAGATGCCCATTGCTCCCCAAAAATCTCTGCTATTTGAGGCTTCCAGGTCTTTACAGTTGCTATTTCTACTTCCTCTGATGCATGACGGTGCTCCTTCCCTAACAGAGCAACAAACTCCTATTCCAACTTTAAAGCCCAACTTTGATGTTGCTGTACTCTACTTCTTTCCTGAAGTTCTTCTCCTTTATTTCCACACTGTAAATTATTTTAGAGCTGTGTTTATCATGCTATGCTAGTTGTTTACTAACTTATATCATCCACTAGATATAGTGGATAGTGAGAATTCTGAGGCTAAGTTGCTGTAGCTATTTCTATATTTTTATGACATTAAATTTAATGACTCATCCATGTTCCATGGTATTGTCCTAATGTCGGACATCTGGGCTTCTTTCAGTTAGTACCTGTAGTAAATAATTATGTGATTCCTGGCTTTACAGTAAAGCTTTCTTCTCAAGACGGAATGCTTCCCAGGGTAGCAGGTAAGTGGCCCTAAGGCATGGACCATCCTGGCATGTGTTTATCAATTGGCATACAGGTAGGAGTGGTCAGATGGTTAGGGGAAAAGAGGTAGGACATGAGACCTAAGAGGAAGGGCAAGGTCAGATCATGTAGGCGGGCCTCATAAGCTACGCTAAAGAACTTACATTTCGTTCCTAGTGATATTGGAAGTCATCGGGGGATAGCCAAAGTCCTACTGTGGGAGAAAGAGGCAGTAGCCTGGCTCTACCATGAACTGGCTGAGTGATTTTGAGAAAATCATGACATTTTTATTTCCGTTTTCTTACATGCAGACACATCAGATACTTGAAGAGAAAAAAAAATCACTGTCTTTAAAGTTGACACTTACCAAAAGATAAACTCCTGATTTCTTGTCCTTTCCCATGAAAAATGATGTAACTAATTATGGGGTTTGGGGAATTTCAGGCTTGACAGGCTGAGTTGATCCAGAGAGAGAGAGAGAGAGAGAGAGAGAGAGAGAGAGAGCACACACCGCGTTTGGGCCAAAACTGATCTCATGTCTTGATCTCAGGTCATTAGGGCGGGCCCTGATCCAATATGACTTGTGTTCTTATCAGAGTAGAAGAGACACACACAAAAGAAAGGAAGAACCCAGAAAATGGAGTTATGCCCTTCCCAGCCAAGGGACACCAAGGATTACTGGTGAGCCAGGAGCTAAGAGAAAAAGGTATGGAACAGATTCTTCCCTGGAGCCTTCCAGAAAGCACAGCTCTTGGTTGCACCTTGATTTCTGATTTCTAGCTTCCAGAACAGGGTGAGGAACAATGTCTGGAACAATTACTATATTCTGAATAAGTAATTTCATTAATGTATGGATAAATTCGATACATTTGAATAGGAATACCTAGCATATGGGCTTTGCCTATATAGGGCATTGGCTTTGTTCCTGTATGCCTCAGAATTTTATTAACAGGGAATGGATGTTCAAAGAACCCAGAGTTAGTCATTGTTTACAAGTCTTCAGCTGCTCTCATCTATGAACCCATAAAGCAAAATTATTCAGAGATGTGGGACCTGAGGCGCATTTAAAATCCTCAGCCAAGCGTAGCTCAGGAATACACTGGTACATGTAGAGTCTTAGTGGGATGCTCCGTCTGGTTACAGAAAGCCAAGGCCTTGAAGAGCACGAGAAAGAACAACATGTTGTGTGATGGCTGCTTTTCAGCTTTACACTTGAGTTGATAAATTCCCCTGATTTGGTCATTTTCACTGAACAGAAGGCTCTTGTGAGAGCCACTTTGCAATGACTGGAAAAGTTGAGACTTTGCCAGAACTCCATTAGGCCACAGGCCACAGGCCACATCTGGATCCTTGTATATTATCCACTCCAGGCGTTGACCTATGTGCTTCTGTATGGCTAGATTAATTTAAGGGGACTTTCCATTGGGGGAGCATGAAGCTCTTTTGTTCCTTTAACTTGTTGGTCCATGCTCCACTCCCCTTGCCCACCCAGTCGTCTAGAGCTCTGACCTTCCTCAAGAAGGGAACCTACATAGGGAAAGCCTGGAGAATCTTCTGCCTCTTGGCATCTCTTTTCAGAATTCTGGCTTGTCCTGCTCCTAATCCCTGGAACACCCACTGAAGTTCACTGATTTGGAACCGGAGGACTTGCAAGTCTGTTTCTAAGGCAGGAGGCTGTTCAGATGAACATAGTGACTTGTATTGATGAACAAACATAGACACACAGAGGAAAATACCCTGCCTCCCAATACCTTGACCTCTTGTTACATTCTCCTTCCTCACTTGGAAGAAAAGGAGCCCATGAGAGCATAATCTGTCCTTCCTTTCCCTTCCTTTCCAGCTCCAGCTCTTACATACTGTTTTCTCAAAGAACAAGTCCATGGCAAATGTTTGTGGAATGAATGTTAAACGTACCCATAAGCACACTCGCGCAGGCACCCGGAGGCTTCGGTTGCCGTGGATTTTTCCATGCGGGCTGGTTTTGCCCTGCAGAAAGTGCGGGCTCCATTTGGCTGATTCAACCAAGTGCCTCGTGTTTGGTTAGCTTAGCGGTCGTTGTGAAGGTTTGTTTATGTAGCACCCATTTTACACATTATTTTCTGCATAACTTTGTTATCAAAACAAATAAAGAGCTGGAACAGCTCTTTCCCCAAAAGAGAGAACCAACTTTCTTTCCTTCTTCCCGCATATTCGGGAAGTGTCCAGAATATCGTCTTATTGTCAGTCTGATGCTCACCTGGAGTTGGCTTCTCATTCCCCTGATGGAGAGCATCTGCCAGGTGAAAAGGCTGAGACCCTCTGTCACCACTGGACAATTGATGACACCGCCATCTGAAGCTTTAGTCTCTCTCACCTGAGGACAGATGAGCTGCAGGGTGTCATTTAGCTCTTGGACGTGGTGGCTCATCAGTGTTCAAGATTTGAAGTTGATAGCACTGCTTGAAATATGAACTTTCTAGAGTTGTTTCAGGAGGCTGCATCCATGTCCCCAGTGTGCGACATTCTCTAAGAAGTCTGCTTATTTTCACTATTGAATGATACATCCTTCTTGTCACAGTGACCATCCTCTTTAATATTAATGAACTATCCCCGTTGGAACCTTTCCTTGGGGACTGTGGGTTTGCTGAAGCAGGAATGATATCTCCTTTACTGAACAGCAGTGGTTGCTGTGAACTCTGCCTAAATACTATCGAGCCTGGAGCTGGCTCCATAAATGCCACTATATGGGACTGATGGCATTCCTGGCAATCGTCACCCTTCTCTCTACCCATGCCCTTTGCCATGTGACTGTCCTACTCCTCCCACGAAGAGGCAGAATCTATTCCTGGCCCCTTGATTCCAGGCTTAGCCTTTTGGGCCTTGCTTTGACCCATGGGATCTTAGCACACACGGCAGAAGAGGGGGCCTTGCAAAAAGCACCTGCATGATTGCACTTGACAATGCCTAGGAGAAGGACATGCCTGAGCTAGTCTGCTGGTCCCAGGAGGAATGAAATTCATGGGAGAGGAGAAAAGCTTCTTCATTTGAGCTCAACTAGCTTAGCCATGGATGCATAGAGACCTCAGATAGTATGACGAGCCAAGCCCCAGATAAAAACAGATTAGTGAGAATCAGTGACTGCTGTTTTAAGCCACTATGTTTAGGGTAGTTTGTTAGTTTGGCATTAGCGTGACTTGCTATAGACCAAATGTTTGTGTCCCCCCCCACCAGTTCATATGTGAAATCCTCATCCCCAGTGTAATGGTATTCAGATGTGGGGACTTAGGGGTTTTGAGGGTGGAGTCCCAATGAATGGGATTAGAGGTTTCATGAAAGAGACCCCAGGGAGCTCCCTTGACCTTCACCCATGCAAGGACACTGTGAGAAGACAGCCATCCACAAGCCAGAATATGGGCTCTCACCAGACACTGAATCTGATTGTGCCTTGATCTTGGACTTCCTCTGGCCTCCAGAACTGCGAGAAATAAATGGTTGGGGGGGGTGCCTGGGTGGCTCAGTTAAGTGTCTGACTCTTCATTTCGGTTCAGATCATGATCTGAGTTGTGAGATTGAGCCCCGAGTTGGACTCTGTGCTGGGTGTGGAGCCTGCTTGGGATTCTCTCGCTCCCCCTGCTCCCCCATCCCCCATTCTCACACACTCTCTCTCTAAAAAAAAAAAGAGAGAGAGAGAGAAAGAGGGAGAGAAAGAAAGAAGTGGTTATTGCTAATAACCCACCTTGTCTATGGCATTGTGTTACCATGGTCTGAATGACCGATATATACCCCAGTTAACTGATACAGTGGGAGATTCCAGAGAAAGTAAGTGGTCAGAGTGGGTCTGGAATTAGTGTCTGAAGTACGTACATAGCCTCAGCTGTGATTCTCTCAGTCCAGTTACTCTGTCCAAATTCCCATGTCTATCACTCTATGCTGGTCCAAGCCATCTTTGTCTCTCACCTGGGTTTGTACAAGAGCCTCCTACCAAACTAGTTGCTTCCACGCTCGCCCCCTTATGATATGCTTGCCACACAGCTGCCTAATATACATTTAAAATCTAAAGCAGATCAGGGGTGACTGGTGCCCCAGCCAGTTAAGTGTCCAACTCTTGATTTTGGCTCAGGGTCATGGTATCGAGCCCTGCATTGTGCTCTGCACTGAGTGTGGAGCCTGCTTAAGATTCTCTCTCTCCCTCACCCTCTGCCCCTCCTGCCCTACATATTCTCTCTGTGTCGCTCAAAAATATAATCTAAACCAGATCATGACACTTCTCTGCTTAAAATGAATGAATGGAATCCAAGTTCCTATATACACTAACTTCCATCTCCTTCCCCATTTCCCCTAATGTTCCCTTACCTGGCTGGTTCCCTTTGTCCCCTCTGCTTCAGGCCTTTGACTTCCTACTTCCCACTTCCTCTTCTCCCATATTCAAAGTTGATTTCTGGGGTCCTGACACTTCCTAGGCCCTCTTCTTGGAATACTCTTCCGCTAGAGTTCTGCATCACCAACCCTCCTTCAACATTGGCAATAAGGTCCTCACCTGTAACCCTCTAAGCTCATTATTTAATACCCTTCAGACAGCTGATCACTATCTTATACTCTGCTTTGCATGCTTCATATCACTTATGACTCTCTGGAAGTATTTTTACTTGTTTCTTTACCTGTTTCTCCACCTAGACTATGTGCTTCTGGAAAAGAAGGAGCGTGTCTAGCTTGTTTATTGATGTATATCCAGTGCCTGGAATCATAGTAAATGATCAAAAAGTGTCAACTGAATGAATAATTGGAGGAAGGAAGGAAAAAAACAAGAGGACAGACTCAGAATTAGGATTTGGTCTGTGGATCTAGCTACGGACATTGGTGGGGCAAACACTTAAACAAAACTCAAAGTTGGAGAGATGTAAAAGTTAGGTATTAGCAAGCATTCCAAGCTACCTGAGGAACTTGGCCTTTGCATGTGTGTGTTTAAATTACAGCATAATTTACCTGAAATACAATGCACAGGTCTTAAATGTTGAGTTTGGTTAGTTTGGGCAATTGTCTTCCACCCCAAACAAGATACATTTTCTTTTTTTTTTTTTTAAGATCTTATTTATTTATTTGACAGAGAGAGAGAGAGATCACAAGCAGGCAGAGAGGCAGGCAGAGAGAGAGGAAGAAGCAGGCTCCCTGCCGAGCAGAGAGCCCGATGTGGGCCTCAATCCCAGGACCCTGAGACCATGACCTGAGCCGAAGGTAGAGGCATTAACCCACTGAGCCACCCAGGTGCCCAAGATACATTTTCATCATGACAGAAAGTGCCCCCAAGCCCTCTTCTTGTCTCTTGCANCCTGAGACCATGACCTGAGCCGAAGGTAGAGGCATTAACCCACTGAGCCACCCAGGCGCCCAAGATACATTTTCATCATGACAGAAAGTGCCCCCAAGCCCTCTTCTTGTCTCTTGCATACCCCTCACCATGCCCTTCCCTATCTCCTGATTCCCATCAGCAGATTTCTTTTTCCTGTTAACTAGACTTCACAGGCAGGGAATCATAAATATGGTCTCTGTGCCTTTTTATACTCAATACAGTGATGTTGACATTCATCCAGGTGGTTGCTCGTCTGTGGTTTGTTTCTTATTGCTAAGTAGTTTTCCATAATTTATCATTTCTGCTGGTGGTGAATACTTTTTTCCCCCATTTGAAGCCATATGAATAATGATAAGGCTGCTAAGAGCATTCTGGTGTAAGTCTTTTTGTGGTCACATGTTTTCATTTCTTTTGGGTAAATACCTAGGAGAAGGATTGCTCGAGTCACAGCTGATGTGTAACTTTTATGTAAGAATTGGTCAAATAGGCCCTCAAAGTGATTCTACTATTTTATGACACTTCTACCTAACATGTCCAGTTGCTCGATATCCCCACCAACATGGAATGGGCCATGATTTAAAAAAATTTAGTCACCCTAGCATGTGTGAGAGAGCTCTTGGTGGTTTTAATGTGTCTTTCTTTGATGAAAGATAGACTTGCTAGTCATTCATATATCTTCCTTTATAAAGTATTGATTTAAGTTTCTGGCTATTTTTGTTGGATTATTTTCCTGTTTTGTTGATTTGTATTCTGAATAGGAGTTCTTTGTCAGATATATGTATTGTAAATATTTTTCTCCCTGTCTTTAACTTGTTTTTTCATTTTCTTAATGTCTTTTGGTTGAGCTTAAATTTTAATTTTGATAAACTGTCATTTATCAAATTTTTCTATTGTACTTTTTTTTGTAACCCATCTAAGTACTCTTTGCCCAGCTAAGGTCATGAAGATTTTCTCATACCTTTTCTTCTCATAATATTACTGTAGAAATCATTCTTATTTGTGGGCCTAGGAGCCATCTTGGATTAAGTTTTGTGTGTGGAGTGAGGTGGGCCTTGAGATTAATTTATGTTCACACAGCTCTCCAGTTGGGTCCATCACCATTTGTTAAAAAGACATTCCTTTCCCCATTGGATTGACTTGGTCCCTTTGACTATACTAAGTGGAGTCTGTATCTGGATTGCCTATCCAGTTACACTGTTCTCCAGAGTTCTCGTACTAGTCATTGCATGAGGGTTCCTGCTGCATCGCATCCTTGTCAACACTTGGCACATTCATTTATTCTAAGTTTAGCCATTCAAAGGGCTCCAGAGTGATACTTCACGGTGACTTTATTTATTTATTCATTTATTTGTTTATTTATTTATTTAAAATTGTATTTGTTCCAGGGGTGCAATATGTTTGATGTACACATACATAGTTTCATGATTACTACACTCAAGCTGATTCACATACTCATCTCACATTGTTACTTGGTGTGTGTGTGTGTGTGTGTGTGGTGAGAGCACCAGAAATTTACTCTTTCAGTAAGTTTCCAGTATTCAGAATGGTATAGTCATCCTGCTGTACTTTAGATCTCTATACTTACTCATGTTCTATAACTACAACTGTATTTTTTGACCAGTGTGTGATTTATATTTTTTTTCCTGATGACTGATGTTTTGAGCATCTTTTAACTTTCTTATTGGTCTTCTTGTATAACATATCAAATACTTGTTTGTTAAAAATCTTTACTCTTATTACTTAGTTGTGATAATTATCTCTATATGTGATATATACACACACTGTTAAATATATAAGTATGTGTAAAAATTACATATTGCAAATATTTTTTGCCAGTCTGTGGCTTGCATTTTCCTTTTCTTGTTGATGTTTTTCATACTGATAGCAAACATTTATGTTTTTAATGAAGCCCAATTTATTACTTCTTTTACTTTATGATTATGCTTTTTCTTAAATAAATCCTATCTAAGAAAATTTTGCTTCTCCTTAAGGTCACATATGCTTCCTATGTTGTTTTTTTTTCCAGGTAATCTCTACACACGACGTGGAGCTTGAACTCACGACCCCAAGATCAAGAGTCACATGCTCTACAGACTGAACCAGCCAGGTACTCCTTTCTATGTTTTCTCTTACATGTGTTATGGTTTCAGTTTTTACATTTCAGACTGTGGTGAATTTCAGGTTAATTTTTGTGTATAGCATGAGATCAAGGTCAAAGTCCAATTCTTTTTCCCATTATGAATATCTAGCTATTCAATCCCATTTGTTGAAAAGATTATCTTTCCCCATTCAGTTGCCTTGGCACTTCTGTCAAAAATCAATTGGTCATATATGTGTGGGTATACATCTGGGTCCTATTTTCTCTTCCACCTTATCTAAACACTAATACTTCAGTGTCTTCCTAAGTAATTGTATAGTAAGTTTTGAAAGTACATCCTCCAATCTTGTTCTCCTTTTCAGAATTGTTTTGGGTATTCTAAGCCATTCAGGTTTCCATATACATTTTAGATTCACCTTGTCCATTTCTACATCAGCATCCACTGATATGTTGAATGAGATTGCATTGAGTCTATGGATTAATTTGTAGAGAATTGATATTGTAATAATACTGAGTCTTCCAATCTGTGAAAAAGAATATATCTTTCCATTTATCTGTCTTCTTTAATGTCTCAGAAGTATTGATAGCTTTAGTATATAGATCTAGCACATATTTTATTACAAATTTCTATGTTTTGAGTAGTTAGATGCTATTGTACATTATTGCATTTTTAAAAAATTCATTTCCAACTGTTGCTAGCATATAGAAATATAATTTATTTGTGTATATCCACTTATTAACTATAGTAGCTTTTGTGTATAATCCTTATTATTTTCTGCATACACAATCATGTCATCTGCAAATAAAAATAATTTTACTTCTTCCTTTCCAACCCTGATGTCTCTCTCTCTTTTTTTTTTCTTTTTATACTCCCAGGTAGAACTTCCAGGGAAATGTTGAATAGAGGTAGGGGAAGTGGACATCCTTGCCTTGTTCCTGATCATAGTGTAGAAAGCATTAACCATTAAGTATGGTACTATTTTTAGGTTTTGCATAAATATCCCTTATCATATAGAGAACTCCCTTCTATTCCTACTTTGATGAGAATTTTTATCGTGAATGTATGTTGAATTTTCTCGAATGATTTTTCTTCATTTACTTTTTATGGTATATGACATTGATTGATTTTCGCATGTGGAATCAACCTTGAAATCCCATGATCAATTTCACTTGGTCATGTTTTATTGCTTCTATATATTGCTAGGTTTGGTTTGCTAATATTTTGTTAGGGATTTTGCCTTTATACTAATGAGGTGTTAAGCTATGGTTTTATTTTCTGGTGATACCTTTGTCTGGTTTTGGTAGGACGATCATACAGGCTTCATAAAACGAGTTGGGAATTTTTCCTGTATTTTCTATGAAGAACTCACAGAGACATAATGGAAATAAGAAAAAGAGATGCTGTATGAGAGTATAAATGATATAAGTTGGCTGTGAGTAATGAGGGATAGAGAGAAAAAAGGATGACTCTTCATCTTCAGAAGTTGGTGTTAGGAGGTGCCCTGCACTGCTTTTGGTGAGATGAGCTTGAGTTGTGTTCTGACATGAGACATCTTTGAGAAATACAAGGGAGGAGATCTGGAAGGTGGGAAGCTCAGGGAGGATATTAGGATGCCCCAGATGAATGCTGAGAGTGAGTAGGAATCTCTCTATGGTCAGAACTCAGTCTTTGGCTAGAGTTGTGGGTTAAGCTAGGTCTAAAATCAAAATTATAAGTTACATGAAGGTAATAGAATCTCTGGCCTGCCCTAGCCATCTGATATGACTAATCTTGGATTCAGGGTAGGAGATTCAGAAAGTGTAGTTTGCAGTTAACAGTGGATACAGATATATCTGTTTCTAGCAGCATGACAGATTTTATAACCCTTCTTTTGAAAGCAACTAAAAATATTTTATTGAAAATATTTAGAAAAGCATCTCTGAGCTGGCAAGAAATTAAGAAAATCTCAGAGGCTAAAAACAGAGTGAAAGTTGGAATACAGAAGGTAATATAGCTTGGCTGGTGCCTTTGGCCTTGGCAATACCACCAGAAATGCCTTACATCCCCATGTAGTTTTGGGAGCCTAATGACAGACCTTAGTGTCAGAGTGTAACTCAATGAGGTGGTTAATAGGAGAACTCCCCACAGAACCGCGACCTCTTAAGACTACATTCTCACTGTATGAATAAACTAGAAATATACCTCCTACACTTAAGGAGACATGAGTAAATTCCTACATCTCTCTTTGGGGCAGATGAAACAGGTAAATCTGCCTTTGAATATGCAGTTATGAATTGGCCTTTATACAGGTTTGAAATCCTGATTCACCCCACCTTTTTAGCCTGAAACATTTCAAGCTGAGAATTATTTTAAAGAGATCCTAGGTGGGTAGTGTCACCTAGACCTCCAGTGGAAACCCATGTCAACACTTGTTAGAATGCATCCTCAAAAGAGCCCTCAAAGAACATTCACAGATGACATTTCATGGGAGATGAATTCATAGTTAATATACATAAAACACACAGAATCACTATCATCTGAGCCAGCAGAGCCACAGGCAAAAGAATCAGACACTTCATTATTCAAATGCTGGAATTATCAAACACATACTGTTACTTAACTATGATTAAGATCTTTAAGGAAACAAAAAAGACATTGAGACTGGTATAAAATAAGGAACTACAGAAATTACCAAGTAGATCAGAAAATTGAACAAAAAGAACTTCTATTTTTTTTAAAGATTTTATTCATGAAAGACAAAGAGAGAGAGAGAGAGAGAGAGAGAGAGAGAGAGAGAGAGAGAGAGAGAGAGAGGCAAAGGTAGAGGGACAAGCAGACTCCCTGCAGAGTGGGAAGCCCAATGTGGGACTTGATCCCAGGATGCTGGGATCATGACCTGAGCTGAAGGCAGATGCTTAACCAACTGAGTCAACAGGCGCCCAACAAATAGAACTTCTAGACGGCAGAGTGTCTCCTGGAGTTTCAGTAGCTTCTGCTACATTGTCCCGTGACTGGGGCCCACCTTTGAGACGAAGCTGTGCCCAGAAAAGAAAAAAATGGAGATTTGCTCCCATTAGATCACTTCTTCAAGTGTCATCTCCCCTCTGGGACCCACCTGATTTTGGTTGCTTTATAGAATCTTTGGGAGTAAATTTTTTGTTTTCTGTCTAGAGCTTAAGAATTGTAATTAGCAGGATAGGTGAGCCATAAAAGGAGTAACCCACCATACTTGAACCAAAACACTACCACAGTATAATCATTAAAACTGCTAAATTAACACTGAAATAATACTATTAACCCATCCTTAGACTTTATTCAAATTTCTTCAATGACCCAACTGATATCCTCTTTCTGGTCTAGGATCCAAACCAGGATCACACATTGAATTGAGTCATAACTCTTTCGTCTCTAACAATCTAGGACTGTTCCTCTTTCTTTGGCTCTGCGTTCCTTGGCTCATGACTCCCTTCCATCTGCAAAGCCAAGAATGGTGGGTTGTGTCTTTCTCATATCACAGTGCTTGTCCCGCCTTCCATGTTCACATCTCATTCTCTGACTTTGACTCTTCCAACTTCCTCTTCAACTTTTAAGGACTCTTGTGATCACATTGGCCCATCTAGACAATCCAAAACTAAATCTCCCTTTGCCCTGTAGCCTAACACATGCAGAAGTTCCAGGGATCAGGGCATGAATATCTTTGGGAGGCCACCATTCTGCCTACCACATGTGCACTGTAGTTGAAAATTGTCTTAGCCTTCTTTTCCAACTCTCTTATGTCCAAATGCCATTCACAACCATGGTTCTTCCATGTCTACAGGGCTCTAGTACTTGGGGAATTCTAGTCCTCCCCCCTAGCCAGTCCCTGGGCCTCTGCTCCTTATTAGGGCCCTATCAGTCAAGGGTTCTCTTTGAAATACTCCTCAAGTATCAAAATGATGTCAACTCTTATTGTTCAAATCTGTTAGTACAATAAGCCTGACACTACCCATTGCCCAGAAATTGCTTCATCTCAATCCCTGGAAGTAGAATGTCATTTTATTCAGTTCTGACTATTCTGGATTGTGAAGGTTGCCTCGGGACTTGCTTTGCTTCCCCTTCTCCTGTGCCCAAGATGGTTCCTCTTGCTGTCTGTCATCTGTGAGTCTCACCTTCTTCCCCTACACTGTGTGTGAGGGGGGTCCCCTAACAGACACTGTCTGAGGCCTTGTTTGGCAATAAATGCTCTTAAAATCCATTCCCACTGAAGCCACAGGTGATTGGAGACAAAGAAGAGCCTCCTTGAGAGAAAAACTAGGGGAGACATGGTCAAGGTATGTAGTGGGTTGACTTGTGTCCCCCCAAAATATATATCTGATCCTAACCCCTGGTACCTGGATATGACCTTAGGTGAAAATAGGGTCTTTGTGGATGTATTCAAGTTAAGATGAGGTCATACTGGATTGGGACAATCCAATGACTTGTGTCCTTCTAAGAAGAGGAGAGGACTCTCATATACTTAGACACAGAGGAGACACAGGGAGAGAAAAGTCCATGTGAACACAGAGGAAGAGACTATAGTTTTGCTGCCACAAGCTAAAGAACACTGGGGAGTCCTGGAATCTATTGGAAGCTAGGAAGAGGCAAGGAAGGATCCTTCCCTACAAGACTTCAAAGAGAGCACAGTCCTGCTGACATGTTGATTTCAGACTCCTACCTTCCAGAACTGTGAAAAAATTAATTTCTGTTGGTTGAAGTCACTAAGTATGTGGTAATTTATTATGGAAGCCCAAGGAAACTAATACAAGGTGGTTCCTCTCAGAGAGCAGAACTAGAGTTGAAATTACAGCTTCTATTATTTATACAAATTAATTTTTTTAAAAAAGAAATCTTGTTCTTTTTGAGATCTCGCCCTTCTGTTCTCCAAATTTATCTGGACCTTCTTTTCAATTGCCCCAATAATCCCTGCCCTGGTTGAGTTGGGTTCTACTCCCAGAAATTTCTTCTCAGTAAGAAGTTTTGTGGGAAAGGGGTTAGTTGTAAGAGTTTATTAGATCTGTCCAGGCTGCTCCAGTATGGCCAACCTAATCATAGGCTTCCTATGTACTTTCATGAATTGAATCCTACAAAACTCCTTCTGGTTATATGTGATGCTCTGAATTAGTCTGTGGTACTTTTTAATGAGTAGCTGTTTGACATTTTAAGTTTCTTCTTTTCTTGGAGCCCTTGGAAGCTTTGTTGACCTACTTCTGCTTCCTTCCACAAAGATGCTTAAATTATGTAAGTTTGATGGCTACCCTTGCTTGTATTTTGGGGTTTCTGGGTCTTTAATTTGCCATCCTAGTTCCGTTTTTGTGGTGGGAGGGTGCAGAGAAATTCGGGGAGATTACCATTACTGTCTTGCCAGAATCCTCTCCATGGCTTTAGGTTATCATTCCACATGGAGTCATTCTGCTGTCACCAGTCGTATGAGGTGAGAATATTTTCCTGCTCTGTGGACTTTGGGCTTGGCCAAGTGCAACATGAATGAAAGCCACAATTCAACCATTCTGAGTCTGTTTACATTTAAGGCAGCTCAACAAGCATTGCTTGATTTCTATCACCCCTTCTGGATCAGACCTTCACCATGAGGATATGCCTCAAGTAGTCACTACCCGCCTCTGGTCAGGGCCTCAAAATAAACCACATGGAGCAGAACCATCCCAGCCAATTCGCAGACCTGTGAGCACGAAAACATGCTTATTGCTTCATGTCATTTAATTTTGGGGTCATTTGTTATATGATATTACTGTCGTAATAGCTGACTAATACACTGCTCTTATTTTTGATGACTGATGTGTGCGTTATGAAGGAGAATCAGATGCGGCAAACTCTCTGAAGCAAATCCACTCAGCTGTCTGGTTTGGTAAGGGCCTAAACCTAAGGATAGTTTCTATGTTTCTAAAGGCTGTGTGTGTGTGTGTGTGTGTGTGTGTGTGTGTGTGTGTGTGTGTACATATATTCTTATTTATGTATAAATATGTAAGCATATTTATATAAAAATATAGACTTATATTTATACGTAATAATCATATATAATTAAGGGCCCCTGGGTGGCACAGTTAGTTGAGAGTCTGACTCTTGATTTCAGCTCAGGTCATGATCTCAGGGTCATGAGATCAAGACCCCCATCAGGCTCCATGCTCAGTGGGGAGTCTGCTTGAGATTGTCTCTCCCTCTCCCTCTGGCCCTCTTGCTCATGCCCTCTCTCTCTCTCAAATAAATAAATAAGTCTTTAAAAAATAATCATATATAATTATATATGCATATATATATAAAGCATTTGCTATCTGGCCCTTTAAATAAAAAGTTTGCTTTCCTGTGTCTCAAAACACAGGAAAGAGCACACACTCCATAGCATAAGCCCTGAGTTCTGTATGTACCGACTTAGGTTATTTGTAGCCTCTTTCCCCATATGTACAATGAGCTGGTGGAACTACAGAATCCCCGAGGTCCCTTCAGTTCCAAGATTCTACATGCAATATACAAAATAGTGCTATTGAATAAAACATGCCTATTTTGATGATATCAGCACCCTCACATTCGTGTAAACTATGACAAGTAATAATTACAAAGATGAGATATAAAAGGACTCCCCTAACAAAGACAAAACTCCCCAGAGAAGCCACAGTTTGAGCAGAAGCTGGGAAGTGGGGTGAAGGGAAGTGATGTATGCCTAGAGAGGACAATAGACAACTGGGTTCATACCATGCATTCATTAGCCCTCTTCTCTGCCTAAGGGAGCTTTGTGACTCAGATTACAAATTTCTCATCTATGACTAACTAGCAAAAAAAGGGAAAACACCCATGGTGTGTGTGTATGTGCATGTAACATCTGATTTGACTACAGCAGCAAGAAATTGGTCTTTTGTGAATTGATGTGATTTAGAGACGCCTACAAAATAAAAGTATGGTACTCCAGGAAGAGATGAATAAAATACCAGTGTTTTATTGGAATGGTGCTGTGCAGCTGAAAAATTGTTGAGTTCTGGAAATGGAGAAATTGCATCTTTCAGAGTGCCAGCATGTGAGAGTGTACCCTGGAAGTATGCTATTTGGCTGCACTTCAGCTACCATTAAGCATACCTAATATTTTTCTGTCTTGCCTATGCTGCTGTGCTGACTTGGAAAGGTCGTTGGGGAAAGTGTGCACCAGCAAAATTGGCGACTTGGCTCTTGGAGTAGAGCACCTCCTGTTCTAGCCTTGATGTGATTCCAAACCTGTGATCCCACGTCCTCTCTTCTATGAAGGGAAACTCGATCCATTTTCATACTGTGTGAAAATGTTGAGTGATTGAAATGTGAACACAGATCCTTTCCAACCCACACTTTATATGAAGAACATCTGCTTGGAAATTTTCAGCTCCAAGTATTGGAGGGAAGAAATGCTGCATTCCCGGAGAATGGAAGTTTCTCTCTGGGTGAAGGGGAATCAGTATGGAGACCATTAGTGAGGCCAACACTTGTTTCCATTTCCTGCATGTATAGGGTAAAAGTCTTCCTGTCTTTGGTTGATATCTCACATTTGTACTTGAAATAGCTAAAGTGAGGTGTTCCATATAAAATCAGCATGGCAACTAAATTTCTAGTGCAGAAATTTCTCATGTAAAGACTGAAGTTTTAGAGAAAGACCTCATTTCCACCCATTTTTTGTAAGTAGGCTCCACACCCAGCATGGAGCCCAATGCGGGGCTTAAACTCATGACTCTCAGATCTGGACCTGAGCTGAGATCAAGAGTCAGACGCTTGACCAACAGAGCCCCCAGGCGCCCCTCTACCCAACTTTCTGATCGGGTCCATGTTCTGTTTTCAATCCAGTGAGACGGGAGACTCGATCATAAGTTGTGAAGTACTAACATGTCAGATTTTGTAAGCGGGGGATGACGTGGCCTTTCGAGTTTCAAAGTTCCTGCTACAGCTCTTCTCATCAGTAAAATGGGTTCTTTCAGGAAAGAAGGTATAATAGCTGACTTAAGAAAAAATCCATAGCGCCAGACAGGTGTTATTTTGGTAACTTGTGGGGAACAAACAGGGAGTTTGGGAAGAGAATGAAAGGCAGGAGGGAACGTAATGTAAATCTGTGTCCCATGGAGAGGAGTGGATGAATAAAGGGCTTTGCTAAGTCTCAGTCCCTTGCACAGGCCTTTGGAGAATATTATATCATTTAGTCTGACCTCTGGGTCACCCCTCCATTGCAGTCTTCAATGAGCTGCATTCCCACTGTGCTTGCCATAGCCCCACAAACAGGACTCAGAAAATACGAGAGCAAGGGACATGCCTTTGAAATCTCAGTGTGGAAAGTTTAGGACCACAGAAAGAAGCTCCACTTCACAGAGTGAAGAACTCTACTCAAAGAGGTAGAACTGGGGAAAATACTTATAAATGTTCCTTTTATGCTTGGCTCAGGGCACTTTGCTGGGCTAGGGGCAAATATTAAAGCGACAGAGCCTGGCTGGGGAACTTCAATGGTTGGATCGTCAATATTATGGCTGGAAAGCAAGGAACGATTTCACATTCTTGCTAGCAGAACGCCATCTAAGGCGGCTTGATTGCATTGATCCAGGAATTGTGTTAGTTTATGTGGATATAAGGTGAAGTCCTTGCTGATGAAAGGATCTCAGACTATTAGAGAGGAAGACAGAGACCTTGCTTAGCTTAGAACTGTGAGTGCCAAGGAAGTCACACAGGGACATGGGGACAGCTGATATTGTTCATGGAGGATGGTAGAGCAGGGCTGAGAAAGCTGGATGGTTGTGGCAAGTGGCTGGAGGTGGTGATACCAGTAGTGGTGGTAGTGAATGTCCACTGCACAAGCAGCTGTGTAGATAGTGTCATCATTCCCTACAGGCTGTTGGTGGACCATGACTGGATTCCAGGCTTTTGTCTTCCCTTTATCTCTGCTCATTTCCTCAAGCTTAGTTCTCCAGCATTCTCATAGTTTTCTGAGCTATCCGATAGCTGTTCATAAGTTTTCTCTTGTTCTTAAGTTATTCAGCATCAGTTTCTGTACTTGACAGTCAAGAATCCTCCCTGGAATGATACTGATGAGTGGTCAGGAATAAGAACTTGGCGTTCTGTGACATGCAAGATGCAATGATCACGTTGGGTCACCCAACTCAGGATCTCTGGGCCACTAAGTGACTTCTACAATGGATCAGTATAAGGAACCCGAGAAATTCAATGTTTTGGGGGGCAGGATGGCTGCTTCTAACAATGGAGAAGGATAAGCTCAAGTCTCTAAATCCTTGGTTCAAGGACAGACTAACCAAAGACCCCATGATGGCTGGTTTAAAGACAAAGAAAAACAAAACAAAAACGCTTAACTCCTGCAGTTATAGATCTGAGATAGGCAAAAATATGATAAAGAGATTCTTTGGTGGCTGAATGTTGGCGACATTTGAATTAATGTCTCACTAGGTCTCTTACATGAAGGTTGAGGCATCGATTGAGACAGATTGACATGCCAAAAACTGGAACAGATTTATGGGAGGATTCAGAGGACCATGAGGGTATGCAAACTCTAAACCCCCATTTATTGTCTTCCAACAGCCAAAGAGATCCCTCCCCTAGTGTTTGAGGAAATTGTTTATCTTTTATTGATGACTGCATAATTCCTTCAACTATCAGTTTCCAGAACTAGAGTCAGATTTCTGCTATGCCCTAGGGTACCATGAGAATGATTGCATAATAATAGAATGACAGGAACTTGCTACTTCATAAAATAAAATAAAATTGAGGAAAATATGCACCAATGGATCCCAAGCAAGCTTGACCTAGGAAGGTAGCCCACAATATTAGATCAATCCTGAATTTGCTGACATGAGTAAACTCATCAGAGGTTCTGGATGCAACCTGCTACTCCAAAACTAGTTTTACTTCTATTTTTTGTTCTTGTGGGTTGACTGAAAAGTCGACTCAATATTTGCCCACTCTGAGTGAGGTATAGATGTGAGAAACTACTTGACACAGTGTCGTGGACTTCAGGGCATAGGAATTTGGCAGTGGATTTATCGTATGGCTTTCAACCATCTCCCTAATAATATCCAAAGCAAGAGAAATCTTATCCTTAGCCTTTCACCAAGGGGCCTGTAACCATTTACAGGGATAAATGTCCTTCCTGGCTCTCTGGGCATTATTAAACAGTGGCTCTGAGTTAGTACTAATTCTAGGGACATAATTGCTCTTGTATTAGAGCAGTCGGAGTAAAATTTTAAGCCAAATCCACCTCATAGATGTACAGTGGGCTCGTAAATCTTCACTGAAGTTATTTTTCCAATTCTTATGTGTTGGAATAGTTATCTGTACATGTCAAAATAATTATCTTTGGCAATTGGAAGAATGGGCTATATAGATGTCCTTGAAGTTCCTCTCATTTAACCAAAGAGCAAATCACTTCTGAAAAACCAAGAGAATAGCATTGCAATCAATGCCATGGAACAGTAGGGGTTTGGTGTATGCCAGGGATGGCTGGGTTTCAAAGTATGGTGATGGATTATTATATATTGCTTGCTCTGATATAGTTTTCTTAGTGGGTTTGCCCCTGGTCTGGCAAATTTTTTGTCTCTGTCTCAGTAAGAACATCAGAAGCATTTTTCTTCCTCCTGGTAGGGTCATCAGTACGTCTTCATAATCTTATCTCTTGTTTGAACCATCAGTCTGAATCTGTGCTCCACAGTTTCTTCCTGATGAGTTAATATTGACGAAAGTAGAAGACTAAAACATTTAATTTATGAAGGCAATAAAAATATCATGGGTAGTATATTTAATGTCTTTGAGATGTTTGATAGTGACTGCTCCCTGGAGGTCATGGTTGATGGTAGGGGAACAGGACTTCCCAGCATGAATAGGGATGGTGGGCTGATGGGAATGCAGAAACAGGTGGCATTGGAGGCAAGTTTGATATAATTCCTGTAATGGGCAGGAAGGCTAAAGTAACAAAGTACCTTGACCTGTGCATATGTATTATGATGGCTATTGGTGATATTCCTAAGGTGAAGTACATGGGAATCTGGTTAAAGTGTTGCTTCATTTGTATAAACAGGAAAAACTAAGTTTGGTGAAAAGGAGAAGATTCACAACCATTTCAAAATCCAAGTCTATTCATAGATCCAGAGCGATTGACTGAAGGGGAGACTGGGTCCTCTTAAGAGAAGGATCTAAAACATCACTGAACATAAATGGATAGATAGATAGTTGATATATAGATAGAGATATTTTCTCAAATTCTTCCTAAAATAAATCTTTATCTCTGCGTCAAGGTAACTGAACACTAGGGGAAAGGAGAATGCCTAGAATTTTTGAGGTCTGTTGGACACAAAATGAAGTTGATCTCAGAGGATCTGGTAAAACCATCCTGGTTCCATAGTTAGAGTTAGAGCTTGGGTTAAAAATAGATCCAGAAATTGAACTTAGGTATTTACCCAAAGGTTATACAAACACAAATTCAAAGGGATACATGTACCCCAATGTTTATAGCAGCAGTATCAACAATAGTCAAAATATGGAAGCAGCTCAAGTATTCACCAACTGATGAATGGATAAAGAAGATATGTTATATATATAATGGAACATCACTCAGCCACAGAAAGGAATTGCCATTTACAATTATGTGGATGGAGTTAGTATTATGCTAACTGAAATAAGTCAGTCAGAGAAAGACAATTATCATATGATCTCACTCATATGTGGAATTTAAGAAACAAAACAAATGAACAGGGGGGGAGAGGTAGAAAAGAGAGAGGCAACCAAGAAACAGACTCAACTATAGAAAACAATGGGATGCTTACTAGAGGGGAGGTGGGTTGAATTAAATGGGGAGGAGATGGATTAAATGGGTGTTGGGGATTAAGGAGGGCACTTGTGTTGAGCACTGGGTGTTTGATGTAGGTGTTGAATCACTAAATTCTACACTTGAACTCATTTTACACTGTAGGTTAAATGGAATTTAAATAAAAACTTGAAAACAGGGTTTGGGCCCAAATCAAATTGGGTTCATTAGGCTGTCAGAGCTGCACGTGGTCCTTTTATTTTTATTAAAGATTTTTATTTATTTATTTGACACAGAGAGAGAGATCACAAGTAGGCAGAGAGGCAGGCAGAGAGAGGAGGAAGCAGGCTCCTTGCTGAGCAGGGAGCCCGATGCGGGCCTCGATCCCAGGACCCTGAGATCATGACCTGAGCCAAAGGCAGAGGATTCAACCCACTGAGCCACCCAGGTGCCCCCTGCACGTATTTCTTTCATCAGTTTCCAAATGTAGAACAGCAATTGACATATTAAGCAACTGGTAGATTTCTCCATTTTATTTTCTCAAGGTAGTGATTAAGGGTCCTTATATTAAGAAGAGCCAAAGGGAGCATTTCTGACATCCTCGGAACTGATACTAATTCCTGGAAGAATTGCAGAATTTACCGCCGCCATCGAATACCTTGAATGAGGCAGGAGTGGGAGGTCTGATCCCATCTCCCTTCAATGGGCCCTTCTGGTCTCCGAAAAAACCAGATGGGCCTTCATAAATGATAATGAACTCTGTAAACTTAACAAGGTGATAACCCTAATACAGCTGTTGTGCCAGATGTGTTCTATTTACTGGACAGATCAACCTAGGCTGTGGACCTTGGTAGGTGGCCGTCCGTTTAGGGAGGTAATATTGGATGCTTCACACGCATTAGAAAGAGACACAAAAGCAGTATGTATTTACATAGCAAAGACAGCATTTTACCATTTCTGAGTATCTTGGTGCTATAAAAACCTGCCTGTTTCCTGTCATAATGCAATCCAGAGATCCAAATCATCTTGAGATTCTGAAAGATATCACCACGGCCCACTATATTTTTGATGCCGTACGATATTAACTGACTCAGTCGTTAGTGGAAAGTATTAGAATATGCTGACAGGCATATGCATGCAGAATAAAGAAATAATCCCCATGAAGGTTGACTGTCTGTGACACTGATGTACTTGTAGATGTTCAGTGGTGTAGAGGATAGATTTCTTTGAAGATAAAAGAGAAGCTGCTGTACCTCGTTCTTCCTATCGCTAAGAAAAAGACATGCAGCTTGGTGGGGGCCTCTGGATTTTGGAGGCAGCTGACATGCCCCTGGACCATTTTGATCCAACACATCCAGTGGTGATGGGGAATACCTGGATCCCCACAAGGATCCTGAAAGGAGCCCCTGGAAAGTCCCAAAAGGAAAGTTTTGGCACAGACCCTCTGAGTTCTAGCAGAAGACCATGACTTTCAGACCTGAGAACCACCTTTGTCTGAATTGCCTCTTTAGACTTTCTTCATATTGTATGGCTTGAACTGTTTGCTTTGCTCTAACTGCCCCCACAGCAATGAACTTCAATGGGCTCACAAGTTCTGTAGGACCCGAACTAGTGCCTGTTCTATATGTCCTCGTACCACGTCCTGTGGAGAAAAGAAATCTCCCTAGGGAGTAGAGGATGAAGCAGTATTTCTTATTATTCAGTTTGGAAAATGATTTGTCAAGGTGATTTAGGACCCCATGAGGGCAACATTAGAATATTGATGTCCAGGAGTTTAGGGGAAGTCAAGTGAATGGATTTCCCGGAATGGACCCAGAATGTAAATATATATATATATATCCTAGAGTGGGATACAATCTCCATTCATTAAATAGACCCTTATTTTGGATTTTGATTTTTTTTTTCTGCTTTGTCTGTTGTGCTCTGGCCAGGAGTAGCATCTGTGGGCCTCCTAAATGTATCCTCCACTGTGACATGGTAGCTCCATCGACACTCACTCCTGAACAAGTAACTGACTTTCTAGTGAAAGAAACATGGTAATGGATGATACCAGTGGCGTTCTTTGGTCTGATCATGTGCTTCGAAGTAGAAGCCAGATGGAACAGTGGAGTAGCTATCGAAGATTCAGTTATGACACAATCTGGGAGACAACTCTTTGCTGTAGTTAAGGTGACTGAACCCAGTTATCCAAGAAAAATAGGGTTGTTGCTGGGAACAAGGACAAGGATGGCTAAAACCTTGTGTTCTCTGCATGCATCTCCACCTGCATGGGATCATGTAGGACTCCTATCTTAGGACTGAGGCTTTAGATCCACCCAAAGGGAAGCAAATTATCATCTTCCAACTTCATTTGTTTTCTAAAAGTGATGAAAATCCTGAGTGTTGAGGTGACTGACAGTGATGGTCTTGCCTAGAATGGGCAGTTTGACTTTAGGCCTCCCATACCAACGCTGGATGGTGTAACTGGTCAGACGTTGGCTCCTCTCCTCTTGAGGGGTTACAGTGCAGATGTGCTTATATTTTGAACACGTGAGACACAGTTATAATTATTAGGTGGAACCATTTTTAATGGAAGCATAATAAGAGGAAGAAGGAAAATGCTACTAGGTATTATACAAGCAAGCCTCTGCTATATTTCTGGCTATTCAGTTCCAAAGTTCCTCCTTTTAGGTTTTCACTTGCTCTGAAAATGAAGAGGCAGGTATTCCCTCTCCTCACATTCCAGAAGGAAGGGTATGGGATATGCTCCAAGCTAGAACAATCAGATGATCTACAGCTCAGTACTTTAAATCTTGAAGGCCTGATGTGTATAAATACACAGGAAAATGACAGATTTCTCTGAGCACCAGTGGCAGATGTCCAGTAGTGGAGACACAACATCACTGTAATCAGATTGCTGGGTTGTAGCATGCCCTTGACAGTGCATGTTCTCACCTCCCGTCCGAGCCTGATGCCCCAAGTCATTCCCTTTCCTGCTGAAGTCATCCAGTGTTGGTGTCTACTATTTGTAACCAAGAACCCCGGGAAAGAATCAGGCAACTCCAAGCCTGTGTAAGTAAGGTGATACCAGGTATGAAGTCAGAAGGAAACAGAGCTGGTCTTATTGGTAGGAGGTAGGAGGCCTCTCACAGACTGTGATAGGTAAGTTAGGCCAATGGAAAGTTACACATGGGGTTAAACTTGGAACACCAGTCCCTATGTGTTGATTTTATTCTTGAGCTCTTGAAACAATGATTGAAGGAAAGGGAAAAACAGTCAAATTAACTGTTAACTCTCATATATATTTTTATTTAAGTCCTAATTGGATGGTTGTGTATCGAGTTTATTTCAATAGGTTTTATGTAAAGTCTAAGCTTTAAGACATGAAGATTTTTTTTTTTACTTAAAGGATTTGAAATGAAAAAGTGGCTCCTTTTAAACCATGACTGAGACTAATGAGATTTATGCTTATGTATAGCATATAATGTGTGCAAAGATGTTCATTACAGTGCTGTGTAGCAAGGAAAAATTGATAGAAATTCATGTCAAACAGTAGAAGAAAGATGAGGAAAATGTGGTGGAATATTATGAATTAAACAATCATCTTACAGATATTTTAATAACTTAGTAAGATACTTGTGATCCCAATACTCAGGGTATAATGTTGATTGAGAAGGATAAAGTTGTATATAATATGATTTCAAATCTGTAAATACATTTATGAGTTCATGCCCATAAAAAATTCTAGAGGGCAATACATGATTGTAGTTGTTATTTTATTTTATGTCTGTATGTATATATGTGTGTATTTTTTAAGTAGGCTCCACACCCAAAGTGGGGCTTGAACTCATGACCCTGAGATAAAGGTCACATGTTCTCCCAACTGAGCCAGCCAGGTGCCTATTTTATTTTTTAATAAATTTTTGTAATGTCGAAGAGTTCTACAAGGGCATTTATAACTTCTAAAATGAGATAAATATTATATATGACAATTATTATAGCTATGAATGCCAGACTAGAACATAATTATTGTAAGAGATATTAATGGGACAAATGCAATATTTGAGTAATATTTATCAATTATACAGTGGTATTGCATCAAGGTTAAATTTTCCTGATTTTGATTACTATACTGTGGTTATGCAAGCAAATGTCCTTGTTCCTAAGAAATATGCACACTGTTGTATTTGGGAGTAAAGGGACAGGATGCCCTACAGCTTATTTTTAAATGAGGGATGAGAGGAGAAGTATAGCAAATGTATGAAAGTATTAAAATCTATGTGAAAAGGATTCAGGCATTCATTCTACTAGTCTTCCAACTTTTCTGTAAGTTTGAACCTATTATTTTTTTAATTAAAAACATACGTCCTGGGGTGCCTGGGTGGCTTAGTCGGTTGGGCAGCAGACTCTTGATTTCCGCTCAGGTCATGATCTCGGGGTCCTGCCTGGGATGGAGCCTGGTGTGGGGCTCAGGGCTCAGTGGGGAATCTGCTTGGGATTCTCCTTCTCCCTCTGCCCTTTCCCCCCTCACACTCTCACTTGCTCTAAAATACATAAATGGATCTTAAAGAAATATGTCCTATGATGATATTATCAGCAGTTAGTGACTAGATTTGGGGGGCGGGGTCCTCTTCTCTTCCAAGACAGATCAGCTTGTTGCAAAGATAGTAGGCTTTGGGGTAAGACACATGTGGGCAGAACCCTAGGCCTGTTGTTTATTAACTACATAACTACAGGCAGTGTATTTACTCTCCAGAGACTCAGTTTCCTCATCAGGAAAATGGGGCTGATAATATTCTCATGGTGATGATCCAAATGTTTGTGAATTGCCTCAAACACCGTTTCATCACAACTGTGCAAAAATTTGCAAATTGCTCTTAGCAACGAGTAATACATGCTCTGAAAGTGGACTGGATTGCCGAACAGCATTGCCTCCATTATTTACCAAACTCAGAATCTTCCATTCGTCTTTGCGCTTTGAAAAGGCAGAAGACACTGCGGGTATCCCTCAAGCCACAAAGCGGAGAGAACTCTGAATATTTGAGCAAGGAAGGAAAGAAGTATTTACCCCTCACTGATCATTTACTCTGGGCAAGGTATTGCACCAAGGGCTTTTTGTTTGCTTGTTTTTAAATGGATCATTCGGCGCATCTTTACCACGGGGCTCTGAGGTAGAAAATCCTATGAGAGTGATTTTATAGGTAAGAAGGGTGAAGCAGGGAGAGGTTAAGAAACGCCTCTAAGATCACAGGGCTGGTGGCGCAGGTGTCAGTCCACAGGCTTGCGCTCTTGAGCCTACGGCTGTCATTTGCTCTACCTGCGCTCTGCTTCTCCAACGTAACGTGAAGGGGAATTACCCGGGGATCTTGTTAAAATGCGGATTTCGTTAGAGGGTTAAAACGGCGATCGGTGCTGTGCATGCGCGCGTGCGCGCTCAGATGCTGCATTTCTTACCGGCTTCGGGATGGTCTCCATGGGGCTGGCCCGTGGGTGTGGATCGTGCTTACGAGTAGAAGGGACCTAGACGGTGCAAACCTCGCTCATGTTTGTTTACATGGATACAGGCGATCCAGGTTGGCGCCCAGCTTCTCCGCCTGCCGGCCCTAGCCTCAGCCTGCGCCACCCGGCACCCCAGGTGCGCCGTAATTCGAACATACTTAAGGCTGTTGTCTGCTTGTGCTTTATCCCATCGTGTCGCGTGCCCTCCAGCATCGATGGCTTTATCCAGCTTCTTCTGCTCGAAAGGGTCTCAGCCTCAGGAAGTCACTGCGATAAACGCTTTCCTGACCTTGCTCAATTCAGTTATCTCTCCCTCTGTGCTCACAGAGGGCCATGCACAGACTCTGGTTTTTCACACTTAACCTTTTGTGCTTCTTTGTTTGAATTTCTGCCTCTCCCATCAGATGGTGAGCTAGTCAAGGGTTAATGGGATGCTCTGTGTGTCTATGTATCCCTAGTACCCAGCGAGGGCTCACCCCATTCAAGGTACTTGATAAATATTTGTAGAGTGAGGGATAAATGAAAAGTGACTGGATAGATGAGTGAACAGAGCAGCAAAAGATGTCCGGCCACATTTTTTAGGCTCTAACAGTAAATCTGCAAACCCTTCGGATTTTTAGAAGGGTGTCTCCCTTCTCAACAATTGGACACGTGTCATATACCCATAGGTATACATACATCTTATTGTATGTATAGCTTAAGTACATTCTAAAATGAACATAGAAATATATTAAACAAGGCTGATCTAAAAATAAAAGAAGTGAAAGAGCTCACATTTTCTTAGTCAGATGTCTCCTAGGCTCCAGGGTGAGGGGTACACACTCACCCCAGAGAATCCTGGGCTAGAAGGATAAATGAAGTCACTAAATTCACTGAGGGGTGGAATGCACTTTAATGGTACTCAAGTGAATATGAATCAGATGAAATAAATAGGGAGAGAAGAAACAGGTCCAGGTAAGTAGAGGATATTCAGGTCCTAGGACTTTGGATCCCTCTGGAGACAACACCAAAAATTATACAGGGTAACCTGAAACCCAGCCCAAGAAGTCTCTGAGGCTTGATAGAAAGTGCCCTCTCCTCGGAGGGCTAGTGGCTGGATCGTGACGCTAATATTGGAGCAATGCAAGGCCCCAGGGGCCCAAGAGGATAATTCAAGACTCACCCCCAATACACTCTGGCTGAAAATTAGAGCACTTTATGTAGCATCAGATAGTTTGAAACCTGAGTTTAATGGTCTTTTATAGGTGGAAAGAGGTCTCTTCTTTCATTTTACTTTGTTACTGAAATAAGCCTTTAAGACATTCAGGTGCCGATGTCCTTGTTGGATGCATTGGGAAGCCTCTCCGGGACAATGTCCAACCCAAGAGTGGAAGCAGGAGCATTTTGTTGCGCTGCTGAAGATAGGAGGCCAGGGTGTAGGGACCCGAATCCCTTTCTGGCCCCCAAGGTTGGGGTCACAGTATAAACGAATAGGGTGGATGCTCCCAGAGGTAAACCTGATCTGCTCATACATATTCCGAAGCACAGAACTAGGCGTGCACTTGGTGCACAAGGCATATGCCCTTGGTAACCCGCTTCTCTGCCTTAGCCTGTTCCTCCTTCTCCGTGTCCATCCAGAACTCTCCGGCGCAGCCTGCCCCCTAGAAAGCACACAGTTCTCACCAGGATCGTACATACTTAACTCCTGGTAAGTCACAGCTCAGCCTGGCATGACAGTAATTCTCCTTGGAGGGTCTGTGGGTGTTGGTGCCCCGGGAGACTCACTATGACCTCTGAGAAGCCATGTGATGTAGACTCCATACGTGGGAATCCAGCTTCAGCACTGCCACCTTCATCGGAGTGTGGGTCACTGAAAGAGGCTGCCCAGAGATGCTCAGGGGTTAGGCGACACTCGCTGCCCCTTTTATCCTGTGGTGTTATTGACCCTTAGCTCTCTCCTGCTGAGGTCCTTCTGAAACAGATCAGAAGATGCTAGAACTCTGGTGGTTCAGCCATATAAGTCTCTCTTGAACCCACTCCACACCCTCTCCCCAGCCTCACTTGGAAAGGCTGTGCCAGGTGGGTCCAAGGCTCAGGTATAATTTGCTCTGTCTCTCTTCTCTCTCACCAGCTACTTTGCAGACATATACATTGTCCTCCATGTTACCTCCCTTCCCTTCCCAACTCCTAGTGGATTCTTCATTTCTCGGTGAGAGTGTCTTCCAAACTCTACAAAGGAGATATTGAGATATAATTAAATATAGATAATTGTGCCAGTTAACTCTTGCTGGTTCCCCCCCTCGCCCCATCTTGACATCTTCTAACTTAGATGCCCCACTTCTGAGCTGCTTCAGCCCCCAAGCAGACTGTGTTGCTAGCAGTTGACTGTGTGTGATGAAGAGAAAGGATTCTCGAGCCAGATGGCTTGGGTCCAAATTCTGCCCAAGCCCTGCACTTTCTTTTCTTGGAGAGTGAAAAATACTCTTTAAGTAAATTTTATGTACTTATCGGCTACCCCCTAATCGTTACACAGTTCCAATTGGTAATCGATATTGCTTGTACCTATGTTTCTAACATCTGTCTCATCATAGATCATATAATCTCGTTTTGCTTATCAGCCCTTCGATAAACACCCTCTGAGTTGTGGAATATCTTAAATGGAACCCCAGCCTGCAATCCTGAAGGCAAAACCGGAATTACTGCCTTCCTCTCTCTACCGCATCCCCATATTCTGATCCTCATGTTGGGGCTGGGCTGTTCTCCAGATTCCTGCAGGCTCTTGTCCTCATGAGGGGTTGGGGATGCATGGCTATGTGTGGCCTGGTGTCTCTTTCTGTGTCTCTCTGTTATCCGTAGCTGGCAATGTTTTCTCTCATCTCTTCACACTTCCCCACTGCTGACTCAAATATAACATGAGCGCATCATTCACAGAGTTAAGTAGGGGGCAGGTGAACTCTCCCATGGGAACCAGGAGAGACTGGAAGGAGGACCAAAATGCCAAACCTCCCAGTCAGGTCTGTAAGCTAGAGAGCTGCCTGGGCCGCATTTCACAGGAACATTCTACGTTTAATGTCTCAGAGGCCATAAAAGTCTACTACGGAATGGGGAAAGTCCTCAATTCGCAAAGAGTCAGTTCCAAAGGGAAAAATATTTAATGCTTAGAGTTTATTTTTTATTGTAAAGTTTGGTGACAGTGATATTTTGTATCAATTAACTCCAAGTTAAATTACTTAGGAACAATCTATCAAATGGAAAGGTTCATCGTCTGAGTGAAAAAGTCAGTCATTGTGATTATCTAATTCTGCTTAAAGAACATGATTAGGTACATTTTAATAGCAGTATCCAGAGGCCTGACTAAAAGCTTATATTTCTCATTAACAAAGCTTCACGCTTGGCTAGCAGGCCTTGAACTGTGATCAGCGGCAGTAAGAAAACACTGTTTTTGGTTCTGTTAAATCATCAAGACAGCACAATCTTAATTAGACATTTAAGCTAAAATGAGTGTTTAAACACTGAGGCTTTCTTTAACTCTTTCTTAATTTTTTTTCCCTATAAAAACACAGGCATGCCATTTCCTGCCTGAGTCAACACAAAAAGCCTTTGGGACAGAGGCTGGGCATGGGGTGATTCCACTCTGTCCACTCATCTGCCATCTGCAAAACCACTGATCAAATTCAGACAAATTACATGGATTATTAGTGCCTAATTGCTGATTGAGCAGGTTTCCATTTTTTTGATCCATCAACCAACCATCTCTCTTTCCCATCTGGTTCTGCAACCGTGGCCCACTTAAGGTACCCTTAAAGGTGGTCCCAGCACCATTTTAACGACACAACAGACCCCGTGGTGCACATAAAAACATCCGCCCTTTTCATTCACCCAGTAAATGTCTTAAGTCATCACAGGACTCGTAGATTTGATAGCCAGGTATCCTTCCTTTTAATTTTTCTCTAATCAAGAAAAGTGCCATAAACACGGGGAGAGATTCCCAACTTGGATCTCTCTTCTCAGTATTTCAGATGCGGCTTAATGATTACACAGCATTCCCAAATCTATTAAAGTTTATGGACACACATCTTTGCAAAATGTCTCCAAACTCAAATTTCTTTTCTCCACTCAAATCTTGTCTTGTTTATGAACTAATTAAAACTATAGCTATTAACAGTGTGACTCATGTCTCAGCCAAATGCTTAAATAACTTGTCCCTACACAATTGTGTGGACGTGTGCAGCCATGGGGAATGCTAGAGGAAGCCTAAAGATACACAGTTCTATGAGCACAACAGACAAGGGAGTGAAGGTGGGGAATTGGGAGTCTCCATTCTTGCAGAAGAGGACACCTGTGAGGATCAAGAGAGAAAGACCTATAGAGGCAAGCCTGTTCTTTCTAATGAACCCCAGGAAGACTTGTAATTTCAAGTCACCAGGTGCCCTAAGAGGCACCCCCCACCCCGGTGTGCTAGGGGAGAATCACGCCCCCCACACCACGGGATCGGAGAACCATATTCTCAGGAGAACCTGAGCTGGAGATGCTCCAGAATTGGATGTGTCTGTTACAGAGGAGAGCATCTGGAGCATTAAGTAAACCTCTCTAAATAAATCCCATCATTCTCTCTCCACAATCTCCAGGATGCTGACAGCGAGGCATACAAGCTCCACACAGCAGAATAGAAGCTCTTTCTCCAGAGAAATTGAATTTCCTCAGAGAAAAGATTATACAAATACCAAGCTGGGGGTGGGGGAGGTTTCCAACAAAAGTATCAGCTGGCCGCTCAATAGTAAAGTCAATCAGTGGAAAAGCCTCATCCGTGTTTGCAGAAATTCCAATTTGCTCTTCAATGTCTCCTTCTTAAATATGAACAGATGGTCAAGGATCAATAGGCTTGTAGGAAAGGTTTCCTATATGCAAAAGAGCAAACTTGAAAAAATAAAGAATCGGGGGGAAAAAATGCAAGAAGCAGAAGTGAACTCCAAAATGACTATACTTAATATCATCCCTGAGATGACAAGATAAGGTACCCCTGAAACGATGTAACGATGATCTAAAAAGAAATCTTTAGAGACTTAAGAATAGCTCTTGGAAATTAAAAATATAGATGAAGAGTTGGAAAATAGGAAACGAAATAGAAGAAAATGAGATAATCAGTTGGGAGATCGAATATCCGAGGAGGTCAAGAAAGACAGAGCAGAGGAAAAAGTGCGGAGGAAATGATCAAAGAAACAATGCAGAAACATTTCCAGACTGGACGGACATGTGAGGCAAATCATCATGAGAATTCAGCACAAAGGGATTAAAAGGAATATTGTTAAAAGTTTCCAGAAAGCAAATCAAAGGGCCCAGAATAAACAAAGGCATCCAGCTTCAAACGTGTACCATTGGTAACTTGAGGACAATGGAACTGTGCCTTCAGAAGCAGCATAGAAAAGTATATCTAACCTAGCATTCGACAGGCAGCCAGATTATTATCATTCAACTATGGTTAGGAAGGTCTCTAACACAAGAGAAAGCTAAAGGATTTTCGGCACGGCCAAGGTGAAGTCCCTAAGGACGGCCGTGTGGGAAGTCCAAAGAGAAATCGGTTCAGACCGGAGCTGGAGGGGCTCCAGAAGGGCCATCCCCAGAAGACAAATGAAGATGGAGAAATTGTCAGATTATTTTGAGAGACATACCTCAGGGGCGTGGTAGAGCTAAGCTCAAGGAAAACCAAGCCCATGGAAAAGCAATGATTAAATATGGGGGAATAAGAAGTCGTTATTACATGGGGGGGAAGAAGTGATCACTGTATATTGTTTAGCTCAGCAGTGATCCTTATAAATAAATTATAATAATAAAGACACTGAATATGGGTTTAATGAAGCTTGTGATATATTGGAAACCTGCCTGAAATCTCCAGAATGCACTGGGGGGGGGGGTAAACTGAGGGAAAGAACTAGATCCTTACCTATCAAAACTGTAAGTTAGTGCATTATGATTTAAAGTGAATGATCAGAGAGCAGTAGATGAATCTTATTTAGAAAGTAGAATTAGTGAACATATAGGGAAAAGTGCTGGAAAAGGGTTGCTTCCCTGGGATGGGAGAGGGGTGGGGCTGGGCAGGGATCTGATATCTTTGAGGACGGTCTTTTAGTTTTATATGACTTTCAGGCCATGGATTACTCCTTTAGGATATTTTTAAAAAACTGAAAATGAATACTAGTCAATGAGTGCCTGTCTAATTGGTCAGGCCAAATTGGGGCTCCAAGTACACTTGCCATATTTATTGTGCAGCTTTGTCCTCCTTCCTTGCACTTGACCAGAGACAATGGAGATCTATGTACCATGGTTGAAGGAACTTGGGACTAGGCTCATCATGATGGAGAAAGGTATGGTTTCAGTTCGACTCTTGCCTCTGAGACCCCTGCCCCTCAGTCCTAAGATGGTCTCAGACCCCTCTCTTAATGATTCCATGTGTGGCCAGCAAGAGTCCGGAGCCCCTGGGGTTGGTACTAGGACCCTCGTTTGCACTGATCATGAAAGCAAAGCTCAGGGACCATGTCCGCAAGTCGCCCACGTTCTAAGCATGTTCATTCTGGTTTCTGAGCTGGACGCAAAGTGTGGGTTGCTGTGATGCTTTTGCTGTCATCCAAGGCGGAGAGAGGTATGACTATTTATATGTCCCTTAAAGTTTTTTCTCAGCTCGAGGCTCAGCCCATAGAGAGGCTGTTGAGCACCAGCTGTCTATGGTTTATATTGTTAATTCATTCAACTTCATCCTTTATCCTCTCTGGAAATCACCGCCATCGCGCTTACCAGCAAAACAATAACGCTGGAGTGCTTTGCTGCTGCAGTTGCTGACAATATCAATTATTTAGTTTTCTGCCAATTCCTATTAGACTTCTTCTAACTGGAAAATTTACACTGTGTTATTGAATTAAAAACAGTGGAAGGCTTTGGGGAATTTAAACTAATTAGCCGGCGTTTGTAAACCCCTTTGTTGAAGATAATTTGTTTACATGACTAATTCAAACCTTTTAATTATGGGGGCCTGCATGGACCACGGAAGGTGCCACTGTGGCCATCCTTGCCTGGGTGGATGCCAATGTGGCAAAACTCGTTTTTCTTTGTGTTGATGGGGGGCTGATGCCCCAGCCCACTGACCCCTAACCTTGCATATTAGCATGTTTATAACTATACTTGGGAGAAACTTCGGGCTTCCCAGGCTCCTGGTTTTGCCTTTTTGGGGAGCAATTTCTCAACCCATGTCAGCGGGGCAGTTCCAAATAACCGCTTTATCACTTCTCCATCTTCCTGTAGCCCGTCCCTGCTGCCCCCAGCCCCACTGATGGCTCTCAGACCTCTTTGTCTATCAGAAGTCCTGACTGGATTCTTCAATTCAAGGACACTCTATTGGTGATGCCACATCCTGGCTGTAATTGAATATTATCCATTTGCGGGTACTCGTCATGTTACCTGCATGGTTTGGGATAAATACAGCTGAATTTGTCCTGGGAAAGGAGAACAGGGAAGACTGATACCCATTTTGGCTAAATATTTGGATCGTGTTTCTTTGTGGTCTTTCAATAAACGCAACTTTCTTGTTGAGAGCGATTGGCCAACAGACGTGCATTTGTTGAGAGTGATTCTGAGAAATAATATCAATTCTTGTGATGGCAGTATGTATTTTATTTTATTTTTTTAAAGATTTTACTTTTTCCTTTCAGAGTGAGAGAGAGAGATCAACAAGCAGGTGGGAAGGGTAGAGGGAGAAGCAGACTCCCCACTGAGCAGGGAGCCCGAGGCAGGGCTTGATCCCAGGACTTGGGGTCATGACCTGAGCTGAAGGCAGACGCTTCACTGACTGAGCCACCCAGGCATCCCAGCGGTACGTATTTAATCAACTGAGTACTTTAAGATTTAAGGACTGGCTTACCAATTAACTTTAGCAAGAGCATTGTAAGCGGAGACGCAGTCCCTGTAAGTTTCTGCATGCAGGTCCTTCCTTGGTTGATGCCGACTCAGATGTTTTAAATCCCAAAGGAAAGGTGGGTTGATAAATAATTGAATGTGTGGATGAAATTTTTAATCGCTTCTCATTTCTGGGTCCGATGAGTCTTGTCACCTTTGGGTTACAAATTAATATCCACGGGAAGTATTTTAAAGCACGCTACTCCTATTTCCAGGTGTGTTGCAGGCCTGGACCTCGGGGCTGTTCTGCAGTGTTACCTTCTCGGCAGTGTCCGAAAGCAAAGAGGCCATCCCTATTTTGTGGTATTCAGACCCCACGTTCTTTGTTCTGTGCTGAAGGTAATTAAAGTCTCCCTTGGCATTCTGGAAAATGGCGGGGCTGGCAGGATGTGGAGGTCTTTCGTTAAAATTCAAGGAAGGTGCTCTTCTCACTTCCTCCTGACTGTATCCAGGGAGGATATTTTTCACTTAATTTCCGCAAATTTGTGCTGATGTGCAGAGAAGTGCTGTCCCGGTAGACAGCATCCGTGGCCTGCTTTTTAGGCATTACATCATGTGATTCCACATCATCCCTAATGGGTAGTACAGCATGATTTCTTTCTGCTGAAAGGGACGAACAACAACAACAACAACAAAAGCCACCAACTCAAAGTGATTGAGTAAAAAGGCATTTATGGCTCCCAGTGTAGAAAAGTCTGCAGGTAGATTTGGCTTTATCCTTGCTGGAATCAGGGGCTCAAAGGTATTTGCCTCCCTGAAACTTTCAGCTGTACCTTCCCGTGTGTTGACTGACTTCAGGGAGGTCATCCCACATGAAACATTGTCTGAACCCACCCACGAGCTGGGGTTTTGTCGTCGATGTTTTTTGCCAACTCTCCAGAACTTAGAGCCATGCCTGGCACATAGTAGATGTTCAGTAATAATTACTGAATGAGTGAAAAATGTTTTCCTTGGCTCTCGTGCCCAGTCTTAGAACCTGGGGAATCCGGTCTAGCTAACTTATGCACTAAATAATGGGTGTTACAAACTGAATGACTGTGTCTCCCCCAAATTCATGTATTGAAACATGCCAACACGTGATGGTATTTAGAGGTTGGGCCTTTGGGAAGTGATTAGTCTCACAAATGAATCTTAGGAGTGGGAGGAGTGTCCTTATAAGAGAGGCCCCAGAGAGCTCCCTTCCAACAGGCGACGGAGGATAGCAGCGACAAGATGGCCATCTATAGACCAGGAAGCAGGTCCTCACCAGACACAGAATATGCCAGCACCTTGATCTTGGACCTCCCAGCCTCCAGAACTGTGAGAAATAAATCTCTGTTGTTTCTAAGCCACCGAGTCTGTGGCATTTTGTCATAGCAGCCTTTAGCCAAAGGGACTAAGATAATGAGAGAGTATGTTTCCCCCGGAAGTGTCGCTGGGGAATACAGGGATATGGATGCTGAAATGGCAAAGCATAGTGGATGCCCACTTCACTGTGGCCAACAGTAGTGTCCCATGTGGACTTGCGAGAGACTGATACAGTATCTGGTGGCATGGGATCCTAGGACCTCACTTCCTTTTGCATATACGCTGGCAGGGATGGTGCCCTAAAGGAATGTTAAGATGCCGTTGCCATAGAAAGGGGAAAGGAGATGGAGAAGCAAAACCAACAGCATCTGCCCCAGAGAACATCATTAGGACAAAAGATAGATTTATTTTTTTAAAGATTTTATTTATTTACTTGACAGATAGACAGCAAGAGAGGGAACACAAGCAGGGGGAGTGGGAGAGGGAGAAGCAGTCTTCCCACTGAGCAGGGAGCCTGATGTGGGGCTCGATCCCAGGTACCCGGGATCATGACCTGAGCTGAAGGCAGACGCTTAGCGACTGAGCCACCCAGGTGCCCCAGAAGATAGATTTAATTCAAGAGTTGCAGAGCTGAAGGGCAACCAAGTGAATGGAGCAATAGCTGGATGAAAAGTGATCTCTCCGTGTGTGTCAGAACATTTTTGAGTATTGGAGAACGCGACAGGCATCGTTTCCAGTGCTTGTGTGGGAACTACATTGCAAAAGGGCCCAGAAGGAACCATGAGCACCCACGGACAACCTCTGGGCACCTCCACCTCTCCCAGACTTCCCTGCAATTGGATTGGTCATGTGACTCACTTTGGCCAACATAGTACAAGCAGAAGGCAGTGTGTTGTTCCGAGCCCCAGATGGTTCAATAATTGGTGGGTCCTCTCTGCTCTCTTCTCTAACTTACCCCCACTCGCCTATTATAGGATTCCAGGGAGAGCTTGGAGTCATAAAATAGAACCACCAGGTGGAAACAACCGGGTCTCTAAATCGGTGCTTTGAAGAGTGCTATATTATTTTCATGAGACTGAGATATGAGTGAGAAATAAAACGTGTTTGTGTTCAGCTGTGGAGAATTCAAGGATTATTGGAATCAGCAGCTAGCCTTAGTTCTTCTTGAATAATCTGAAGCATAAAGGCAGAAACAGGGAGGCACATTTGAGGGGCTTTTGCAATAACACAGACTGAGGGGGAAGGTGGCTCGGAATAAGATGGTACCAGTAGAAGGGAACAGAAGAATGTTTGGATTTTGAATATATTATGAAGATAGGGCCAAAGGATTTGAGGGAGGATTCAATGGGGGGAGTATAAGGGAAAGGGAAGCCTCAATGATGACTTCAAGATTTTTGGCCTGAGCAATTGCAAGGAAGGAGTGTACATTTAATTAACTGGAGAAGATGGAGGAACCAGCGCCAAGGGATGAAAGAAAGAAAGAAATCGGGAGTTGTGTTTCAGACATAAAGGTTTGTGATGTATTCAACTGGGCCCTGAAGTAGGGATGTTAAGGGGACAGATGGACATACGTCTGGAGTTCAGAGCTGTCTGGGCTGGAGAGAGGAATTTAGGAGTTGGCTATGTTTGGAGGTATTTTCAGCCCCAAGAACAGATGAAATCACCAAGGCAATGATCATATGTGGAGAAGGAAAGCCAGTATTAGGAATGAAGCTGACATTTGACATCTACAGAGGGAGAAAGTGAGGAGCAAGAAACATAAGCAACTTAGAAGTTGGAGCTAAAACGGGTAGAAGCATACTCGTGAGAGAATGTTCCAGAAACAAGAAGGGACGAGTAAAGATTCATGTCAGAAGCTGCTGATAGGTCAAGTGAGAAAGGGAGTGATCACTGACCCTGAATCCAGCAATGTGGAGACCACGAATGTCCCAGACAAGAGCTGTTCCAGTGACAGGGGGAGGGGAACAAAAGTCTTTTAACTTTTATTTTGACTGTATTAAAGACAGAAGGTTCAAGGAGGGGAGAGAACTCAGAAAGAATGAATGCCGTCAACTGTTTCAAGGAGTCCCCTAGCCAATAAAGTACCCCTGATTTTATTTGGTGGGAAAAGGAAAATTCTCTTCCTATGCACATCCTTTCCTGCATCTCTCTTGTGTCTCTAGGATCAGCACCTCCCTGCTCCCTGACCCCAGTCACTCCCCCTGTGTCTTCTCTTTTATCCCTTCCCCAGCCAGGCATAGCATCTGCTCTAGCCCCCATGCTAATCACTCATTAATGAATCCATTCACTCCAACACCAAGTGCTTGCAGAGGGCCTCTTCCCTGTCAGGCACTGTGCTGCTGGGCCCACAGTGGCCAATAAAACAGCTTACAGACTAGAACGGGGTCTTTAAACTTTCCTGTTTATGACTCCCCTAAGAAAATTTTGAAAAACTGTGATGTCTCTTTCACCCAGACTTCAATTTTAAAATGAGATTTTATGTTCTAAAAGTCTTTTGTAGGGAGCCCCTGGGTGGCTCAGTCAGTTAAGCCTCTGCCTTCGGCTCAGGTCAGGATCTCAGGGTCCTGGGATCGAGCCCCATATCGGGCCCCTGCTCAGCGGGGACCCTGCTTCTCCCTCTCCCTCTGCCATTCCTCCCCCCCACGCCCTACTCATTCTCCACTCTCTTTCTCTTTCAAATAAATAAATAACATCTAAAAAAAAAAGGCTTTTGTAGGAAGGAAAGAGAGAGAGGCTCGGTAGACACTGTGTGGGGGTCCACCATATCCCATTTCTGAATACATTAAGATTTCAGGCTTTTTGTGACACACAAGGAGTTTTTCAGGGTCATCAGGGAGGAAAGACCTTGTGGAACCAAAGCAAGGGACAGGAAACTTTTCAGCAGTCAGCACAGTGGGTATGGACAGTCCCCTGGAGTCTTAATTCAGCAAACTTCAAAAAGACCAATTGAAATGAATGTGGATTTCAAAATATGCCCAGTGAGATCCATTTTAGATCAGTCATTATGGGGAGACTCATAACTTTCATTCTCAACTTTCTTCAATTATTGACATGCCCTATTAACTTCTTGTGGATAAGCTGTTTCTTTATCATCTTGTATACATGTTTACATTAATATCTAAATATTTTCATCATGAGTATACATAATTGCAAAGGATATAATTACCAGTGAACTATAAACATCATCATTGAAAAAATAAAATAATTACGGGCATCTGGTTGGCTTAGTGGGTAGAGCATATGACTCTTGATCTCAAGGTTGTAGGTTCAAGCCCCATACTGGGCATGGAGCCTACTTAAAAATTTTTTTAAATAAAATAAAAGATTTTTAAAACGACTACCTTTTTTAAATATTTTATTTATTTATTTGAGAATAAAATCAAGGGGTATGCAGAGGGAGAAGGAGAAAGAGACTCACTGCTGAGCAGGGAGCCCGATGCAGGGCTCAACCCCAGGAACCTGGGATCATGACCTGAGGCGAAGGCAGATGCTTAAGCGACTGAGCCCACCAAGACACTCCAGTGAATACCTTCTTTTAAAAGTATCCAATGACATCTACATATCATAGCACTGTGATACATAACATCATCCATTTTTAAAATGTGCAAACAAGCTCTCCTTTAGTGGTAAGAACATCGAAGATTTCCTTTACTGAGCCTGTATTTCCATTCTGTCCTCAATCCCACGTGCAGGATTTTACCCTAACATAATAGTTTGAGCTTGAAAGAGTTTTATTAGTTCTCTTATTTCGTATATGTGCTTTTTCTATTATTATTATTTTTAATATTATGTTATGTTAGTCACCATACAGTACATCGTTAATTTTTGACACAGCATTCCATGATTCATTGTGGATAACACCCAGTGCTCCATGCAATACATGCCCTCCTTAATACCCATTACTGGGCTCATCCATCCCTCTACCCTTCTCCTCTGAAACCCTCAGTTTGTTTCCCAGAGTCCATAGTCTCTTGTGGTTCGTCTCCCCCTCTGATTCCACCCCCCCTTCATTTCTCCCTTCCTTCTCCTAATGTCCCCCATGCTATTCCTTATGTTCCATAAATAAGTGAAACCATATGATAATTGACGTCTCTGCTTGACTTCTTTCATTCAGCGTAATCTCCTCCAGTTCCATCCATGCTGATGCAAATGTTGGGTATTCATCCTTTCTGATGGCTGAGTAATATTCCATTGTATATATGGACCATATCTTCTTTACCCATTCATCTGTTGAAGGGCATCTCAGCTCCTTCCACAGTTTGGTTTTTGTGGACATTGTTGCTATGAACATTGGGGTGCAAGTGCCCCTTCTTTTCACTACATCTGTATCTTTGGGGTAAATACCTTGTTGTGAAATTGCAGGGTCATAGGGCAGCTCTATTTTTAACTTTTTGAGGAACCTCCTCACTGTTTTCCAAAGTGGCTGTCGCAGTTTTCATTCCCACCAATAGTTCCCCTTTCTCCACAACCTCTCCAACATTGGTTGTTTCTTGCCTTGTCAATTTTTGCCATTCTAACTGCCGTAAGGTGGTATCTCAATGTAGTTTTGATTTGAATTTCCCTATGGCTAATAATATTGAACATTTTTCATGTGTCTGTTAACCATTCATATGTCTTCTTTGGAGAAGTATCAGTTCACGTCTTCTGCCCATTTTTTGACTTGATTATGTGTTTTTTTGGGTGTTGAGTTTGAGAAGTTTTTTATAAATCTTGGATACCAATCCTTTATCTGTAATGTCATTTTCAAATATCTTCTCTCATTCCGTGGGTTGCCTCTTTATTTTGTCGACTGTTTCCTTTGCTATGTACAAGCTATTAGTTTTCTTATTATCTTTCTCCGAAGAAAAAAATTGGACTATAAATACCCTCCAGCCAAAGGCCAACCAGAACACACCTGAAGTTGAACGAATCAGGTTTCTCATTTACTGAAACAAGGGAGAGCACGCACCATGGAGAACCATTGGGCATCTGAGTACGAGGGTGCTGGAAAGGATTTAATATATGATTTGGACTTTAAGTCATTGGGGGAGAGTTTATGGGAGTTTGGCTTCACTCTGGATTGGATGCTTTCAGGAAGCAGGGACAATTCTATGATGGGTTTTATTTTAATTTTAGGTGGATGGCGATAAGCAAGATGAAGGCTTACAATGGTAAAGAGCCAGCAGTCACTCCTATTAGCTGGGAGGGGTGGGTTTGCATTTCTGTGGTTCACACAGTGATGTTCTCCATTTTCTTCGAAGAAATCATGAACTGATCTTGGTTATTGTTGTACTTAGCTACGATCACCCCTGACTTCGTCTGATGTTGACGCTTGGTGAAACTGTTGATATTCAACAGGAGAACACCATGGTCTCGCTGTGAGCACATGGCAGTGCCTAATAACCATAGGACCTCCCTGGGAATCAGGGAATGCTTTTCGCTTTCTGGGCCCCTTCTTTTAGGCAAGGACAGATGAAGTCAGACCACAGGATATTAATTCATGATGTGAGATTTTGCTGCCCGTGGTCAAGAGGGTGTCTCCTACACCTCGCTGGTAGTTAGACTAGGTTCAATCCCTCTTCTCTGTTGTAAAATGAGTTGTTGAACCATCTGATGGGACAGTGGCTGCCCAGGAGACTTTAAGAGTCTGGACTGGATATGTCAGCCAACTGTAACACAGCCAATTACCCAAAACCATATGATTATTAGTCCTCGTAGGTCTCCAAGCAAGAGGCCTAGACCATAAACCCCAGGCAAGGAAAACACCCCAGAATCCAGCAGGGCCTGTTTTAGAGACCCAGGTGGTTTCTTCTTCTTGCCTTGTCTTGAAACTTGCCCTGTAGGGTTTACTCCGGGACCTCAAGCTTAGAGGAAATCAAGCATTGTGCGATTTTTCAAGGCGACTCTGGCTAATGAATTGAGACGCGTTTATTGGGTGTCCTGGGGTAGACAGCATGTTATTTATGACATCTGCTGGGGTCCACGACAAGTTTCATGTCACTATGGGGATTGCAGTCAGGAGAGTTTTCAAGGAGAGGGCATCGGTTTTCCCTCTTGGAGTATCCCATGTCAGCCTCATGCTGGAAGTTCCTGAGAGGGGTGGTCTTCAACAGCTCGTGGTCTCGAGGAATTACGCCCAAGCACCCAGGTAGTTAGAGGAAAGCAGGCAGCTATGAGCCTGATAATCACTTCGGAAGTAGAGTCCCAGTGGGGGCACAGGCCCTATTGGGAATATAAGTATCATTTATCACAACAGGAGGGAATCAATTCTCTGTCCATTTCGTAGGGGTTCCTGTTGCGATCCAGAAATCCTTGTTGTTTTTAAATCATTTAAGTCATGGATTAACCAAAACCATTTACCTCTTATGGCGCATATGTGTGTGTGTGTGTGTGTGTGTATTTGTTCTTCTGTCATTTGGGAGTTAGTAGGTTTGGTTTGGCTAAGAGCAATTAACCTAGGCATCTAAACTGATTTAATCTCTGTGAGAAGCCCAAATATCATCAGTAAATTCAGCTCTGTATTGCAGAATCTCTTGGCAATTTTTAGTTTTTGGTTTTTTTTTCCAAGTATGATGCACCAATACATAGAATCAAATCAGAGATACCCCAAAAAAAAAGACTCTAGAAGGGTTGAGAAAGGTGGGAACACTTCCCCCAAAGATTTGCGTTGCTATTCTCCAGACAAAAGAGAAAACTAGCTTATAGAAAATCAAGAACCGTTTATCTCCTTTTAAAAAAATGAACATTCATATCACATGGTTTTAATAATCTTGACGACAAAATAATAAATGAATTAAAAAAGTAAATATATAAAACCATCCAGAAACAATAAAGCATAAGCACGAAATCGTTAACAATTTTGCTACAATTATACCCAAAACAATTTGTCGACCTATTGTCATTTAAGAAGGCAGGATAAATTATGTTTAATGACCAATGTTTTGTAGTCGTTCCTTAATTAAAAAGTGTCCGGGCATCCAAAGGTTGTGTACTAATTAATTTAAAGTTTTGTCTAATGTCTTAAAATTAGTTATGGTCCTAAAAAGTACGATTTGGCTAATACAGTAAATCCTTATGATTTGTAGTATTGCAAGAGGTATGTAAAATTAAACACTCTAAAGACATATCCATTATCATCTGTTCATTTTTACGAACATAATTTGATGTGTATAAATTTTAAATTTTAAACAAGCTATGGAGACAGCAGTAACCCAACTAACTCATAAAACCAATGCAGGCAGTTTAGAAAGTTGAAATATGAGACATTTAATTCTGTACTGACACAAGTAAAATTTTGTGCTGGGAGTATTTTTATAGGGTCAACTAATTTTTAAAGACTGAATCATGCTCCAAACTCTTGTTTTATCTTAGAGCTAAAGCCATTTTTTTTTCTAACCTCATACCCGGAATAGCAAAGGCTGTTATATAAATACACTTTTGGGGGTCCACAAAGAAAAACACTGCGTAATAACCTTTTCTTTTCTTTCTATCTTTTTTTTTTTTTAAGACACTGTTGAGTGTTTATCTAGGCTAGATATTCCCGGAGTGCTGACACAGCAACTGAACAGTTTTTTGTTTTAAATCTTTAACCTCTTTTTTACCAAGAGAGAGAAGGAAAGAGAGAGAGAGACAGAGACAGAGAAAGAGAGAGACAGACAGGGAGACAGAGACAGAGAGGAACAGAGACAAAGAGAGAGAAAAAGAGAAAAGGCAGCCAACTCCAGGCAGATACAAAATCATCACTACAGAATGCTAATTATGTCTTCCCTCCAGAGAGAGGACAATAAGTCTAGATGTAGAAGAAGATTTTGACATATATGTTCAAAGAGAGTGGCATGCAGCTGGGGTTGATGAACTTCTGTGCACTTGACCGTTTGATCAGCCCAAACAATTAAAAGGTCGGCAGTCACTAATCCCCAAGTTTGAAATGGAGGAGGCATTACTTCCGGGTTAAACAAAATGCTCTCTCTGGTGGAGAAACAAGACAAGTAACCTCCTCTTGAGGACTTCTTCGCTTTTTGTTCAAAGATACCTTTCAAATGAATACTCTCGCTCCTGTCAAAAGCTCCGCCTCATGGCCACTGCAATTTTGAGTGGTTCCTGGTGAAGTGGCACAGTTAATGAGGTAAGCCCGAAAGTTAGCATGATAGTGAGGAGACAAGAGGAAGTGGGTTTGGCCTGGGAGACACACAGTGTATATGGGGGGGAGACAGTGTAGACAGGGGATAGGCACAGTGTAGATGGGGGACAGGCACAGTGTAGATGGGGAGAGACATGGTGTAGATGGGGGAGAGGCACAGTGTAGATGGGGACAGACATGGTGTAGATGGGGGAGAGGGACAGTGTAGATGGGGAGAGACATGGTGTAGATGAGGGAGAGGCACGGTGTAGATGGGGAGAGGAATGGTTTAGATGGGGAGAGACACGGTGTAGATGGGGGAGAGGGACAGTGTAGATAGGGGAGAGGAATGGTGTAGATGGGGAGAGACACGGTGTAGATGGGGGAGAGGCACAGTGTAGATGGGGGAGAGGCACGGTGTAGATGGGGAGAGGGACAGTGTAGATGAGG
>LNAC01000109.1:516878-626099 GCA_002007465.1 Ailurus styani
GGGAGAGGGACAGTGTAGATGAGGGAGAGACACGGTGTAGATGGGGGAGAGGCACGGTGTAGATGAGGGAGAGACACGGTGTAGATGGGGGAGAGGGACGGTGTAGATGAGGGAGAGACACGGTGTAGATGGGGGAGAGGGACAGTGCAGATGGGGAGAGACATGGTGTAGATGGGGGAGAAGCACGGTGTATATGAGGGAGAGGCACGGTGTAGTTGGGGGAGAGGCACAGTGTAGATGAGGAGAGACACGGTGTAGATGGGGGAGAGGCACGGTGTATATGAGGGAGAGGCACGGTGTAGAAGGGGGAGAGGAATGGTGTAAATGGGGGGAGAGGGACAGTGTAGATGGGGGAGAGGCATGGTCTAGATGGGGAGAGGGACAGTGTAGATGGGGGAGAGGCATGGTGTAAATGAGGGAGAGGCACGGTGTAGATGGGGGAGAGGGACAGTGTAGATGGGGAGAGACATGGTGTAGTTGAGGGAGAGGCACGGTGTAGATGGGGGAGAGGAATGGTGCAGATGGGGAGAGACATGGTGTAGATGGGGGAGAGGCACAGTGTAGATGGGGGAGAGGCACGGTGTAGATGGGGGAGAGGGACAATGTAGATGAGGGAGAGACACGGTGTAGAAGCGGGAGAGGGACAGTGTAGATGAGGGAGAGACACGGTGTAGATGGGGGAGAGGGACAGTGTAGATGGGGAGAGACATGGAGTAGATGGGGGAGAGGGACAGTGTAGATGAGGGAGAGACACAGTGTAGATGGGAGAGAGGCATGGTGTAGATGAGGGAGAGACACGGTGTAGATGGGGGAGAGGGACAGTGTAGATGGGGAGAGACACGGTGTAGATGAGGGAGAGGCACAGTGTAGATGGGGAGAGACATGGTGTAGATGAGGGAGAGGCACAGTGTAGATGGGGAGAGACACGGTGTAGATGGGGGAGAGGCACAGTGTAGATGGGGAGAGACACGGTGTAGATGGGGGAGAGGGACAGTGTAGATGGGGAGAGACACGGTGTAGATGGGGGAGAGGGACAGTGTAGATGGGGAGAGACACGGTGTAGATGGGGGAGAGGGACAGTGTAGATGGGGAGAGACACGGTGTAGATGGGGGAGAGGGACAGTGTAGATGGGGAGAGACACGGTGTAGATGGGGGAGAGGGACAGTGTAGATGGGGAGAGACACGGTGTAGATGGGGGAGAGGGACAGTGTAGATGGGGAGAGACACGGTGTAGATGGGGGAGAGGGACAGTGTAGATGGGGAGAGACACGGTGTAGATGGGGGAGAGGGACAGTGTAGATGGGGAGAGACACGGTGTAGATGGGGGAGAGGGACAGTGTAGATGGGGAGAGACACGGTGTAGATGGGGGAGAGGGACAGTGTAGATGGGGAGAGACACGGTGTAGATGGGGGAGAGGGACAGTGTAGATGGGGAGAGACACGGTGTAGATGGGGGAGAGGGACAGTGTAGATGGGGAGAGACACGGTGTAGATGGGGGAGAGGGACAGTGTAGATGGGGAGAGACACGGTGTAGATGGGGGAGAGGGACAGTGTAGATGGGGAGAGACACGGTGTAGATGGGGGAGAGGGACAGTGTAGATGGGGAGAGACACGGTGTAGATGGGGGAGAGGGACAGTGTAGATGGGGAGAGACACGGTGTAGATGGGGGAGAGGGACAGTGTAGATGGGGAGAGACACGGTGTAGATGGGGGAGAGGGACAGTGTAGATGGGGAGAGACACGGTGTAGATGGGGGAGAGGGACAGTGTAGATGGGGAGAGACACGGTGTAGATGGGGGAGAGGGACAGTGTAGATGGGGAGAGACACGGTGTAGATGGGGGAGAGGGACAGTGTAGATGGGGAGAGACACGGTGTAGATGGGGGAGAGGGACAGTGTAGATGGGGAGAGACACGGTGTAGATGGGGGAGAGGGACAGTGTAGATGGGGAGAGACACGGTGTAGATGGGGGAGAGGGACAGTGTAGATGGGGAGAGACACGGTGTAGATGGGGGAGAGGGACAGTGTAGATGGGGAGAGACACGGTGTAGATGGGGGAGAGGGACAGTGTAGATGGGGAGAGACACGGTGTAGATGGGGGAGAGGGACAGTGTAGATGGGGAGAGACACGGTGTAGATGGGGGAGAGGGACAGTGTAGATGGGGAGAGACACGGTGTAGATGGGGGAGAGGGACAGTGTAGATGGGGAGAGACACGGTGTAGATGGGGGAGAGGGACAGTGTAGATGGGGAGAGACACGGTGTAGATGGGGGAGAGGGACAGTGTAGATGGGGAGAGACACGGTGTAGATGGGGGAGAGGGACAGTGTAGATGGGGAGAGACACGGTGTAGATGGGGGAGAGGGACAGTGTAGATGGGGAGAGACACGGTGTAGATGGGGGAGAGGGACAGTGTAGATGGGGAGAGACACGGTGTAGATGGGGGAGAGGGACAGTGTAGATGGGGAGAGACACGGTGTAGATGGGGGAGAGGGACAGTGTAGATGGGGAGAGACACGGTGTAGATGGGGGAGAGGGACAGTGTAGATGGGGAGAGACACGGTGTAGATGGGGGAGAGGGACAGTGTAGATGGGGAGAGACACGGTGTAGATGGGGGAGAGGGACAGTGTAGATGGGGAGAGACACGGTGTAGATGGGGGAGAGGGACAGTGTAGATGGGGAGAGACACGGTGTAGATGGGGGAGAGGGACAGTGTAGATGGGGAGAGACACGGTGTAGATGGGGGAGAGGGACAGTGTAGATGGGGAGAGACACGGTGTAGATGGGGGAGAGGGACAGTGTAGATGGGGAGAGACACGGTGTAGATGGGGGAGAGGGACAGTGTAGATGGGGAGAGACACGGTGTAGATGGGGGAGAGGGACAGTGTAGATGGGGAGAGACACGGTGTAGATGGGGGAGAGGGACAGTGTAGATGGGGAGAGACACGGTGTAGATGGGGGAGAGGGACAGTGTAGATGGGGAGAGACACGGTGTAGATGGGGGAGAGGGACAGTGTAGATGGGGAGAGACACGGTGTAGATGGGGGAGAGGGACAGTGTAGATGGGGAGAGACACGGTGTAGATGGGGGAGAGGGACAGTGTAGATGGGGAGAGACACGGTGTAGATGGGGGAGAGGGACAGTGTAGATGAGGGAGAGACACGGTGTAGATGGGGGAGAGGGACAGTGTAGATGAGGGAGAGACACGGTGTAGATGGGGGAGAGGGACAGTGTAGATGGGGGAGAGACACGGTGTAGATGGGGGAGAGGCACGGTGTAGATGAGGGAGAGGCACGGTGTAGATGGGGGAGAGGGACAGTGTAGATGAGGGAGAGACACGGTGTAGATGGGGGAGAGGGACAGTGTAGATGAGGGAGAGACACGGTGTAGATGGGGGAGAGGGACAGTGTAGATGGGGAGAGACATGGAGTAGATGGGGGAGATGGACAGTGTAGATGAGGGAGAGACACAGTGTAGATGGGAGAGAGGCATGGTGTAGATGAGGGAGAGACACGGTGTAGATGGGGGAGAGGGACAGTGTAGATGGGGAGAGACATGGTGTAGATGGGGGAGAAGCACGGTGTATATGAGGGAGAGGCATGGTGTAGATGGGGGAGAGGCACAGTGTCGATGGGGAGAGACACGGTGTAGATGGTGGAGAAGCACGGTGTATATGAGGGAGAGGCACGGTGTAGATGGGGGAGAGGAATGGTGTAAATGGGGGAGAGGGCAGTGTAGATGGGGGAGAGACACGGTGTAGATGGGGGAGAGACAAGGTGTAGATGGGGGAGAGGCACGGTGTAGATGAGGGAGAGACACGGTGTAGATGGGGGAGCGGGACAGTGTAGATGAGGGAGAGACACGGTGTAGATGGGGGAGAGGCACGGTGTAGATGAGAGAGAGACACCCTGTAGATCGGGTATAGGGACAGTGTAGATGGGGGAGAGGCACGGTGTAGATGAGGGAGAGACACGGTGTAGATGGGGGAGCGGGACAGTGTAGATGAGGGAGAGACACGGTGTAGATGGGGGAGAGGCACGGTGTAGATGAGAGAGAGACACCCTGTAGATCGGGTATAGGGACAGTGTAGATGGGGAGAGAGACGGTGTAGATGGAGGAGAGGGACAATGTAGATGGGGAGAGACACGGTGTAGATGGGGGAGAGGGACAGTGTAGATGGGGAGAGACACGGTGTAGGTGAGGGAGAGGCACAGTGTAGATGGGGGAGAGGAATGGTGTAGATGAGGGAGAGGCACGGTATAGATGGGGGAGAGAGACAGTGTAGATGGGGAGAGACATGGTGTAGATGAGGGAGAGGCACGGTGTAGATGGGGGAGAGGAATGGTGTAGATGAGGAGAGACACGGTGTAGATGGGGGAGAGGGACAGTGTAGATGGGGGAGAGGCATGTTGTAGATGAGTTAGAGGCACGGTGTAGATGGGGAAGAGGGACAGTGTACATGAGGGAGAGACATGGTGTAGATGGGGGAGAGGGACTGTGTAGATGAGGGAGAGACACGGTGTAGATGGGGGAGAGGGTCAGTGTAGATGGGGAGAGACACGGTGTAGATGAGGGAGAGGCACAGTGTAGATGGGGAGAGAAACGGTGTAGGTGGGGGAGAGGGACAGTGTAGATGGGGAGAGACACGGTGTAGGTGAGGGAGAGGCACGGTGTAGATGGGGGAGACGGACAGTGTAGATGTGGAGAGACATGGTGTAGATGAGGGAGAGGCACGGTGTAGATGGGGAGAGGAATGGTGTAGATGGGGAGAGGTGGGTCTCAGATGGGAACACCAGCACAGGGTCCCGGGTTTCCACCCAGGGCAGTGAGGACTTCAGCTGGATCTTGGTGGCCTATCCCATTCCATCAATGCCCTTCAGCCAGACACCATAGGGGCACACACGTTCAGCTGAGCACGTTGGGCTTGGTGCTCGTTGTAGCAAGGGAGAATGTACCCCCCAGGGAAGCTCTGGGTATCTCCGTAAGAAGGTGGTAGAAAGGACTTGTAGGATTTGGACTTCGGGTAGGTAACTGGGGAGAGGTAAACGAGGCAGGCTTTACTCTGGATTGAATGCTGGCAGGAAAGGGGGCCAAGTCTACGATGGGTTGGTTGTCTTAATAAATCTTATCTGGAAGTCTCCTTATCTGGGAACTTCATCTAGAAGACAAGAGCATGGTTAAAACAGTAATTGGCAAAAAAGCAAGAGTCACTCATATTAGCTGGGGGAGGGTGATGTATGGTACTTTTATAGTTTCCGTAGTAACTTTGTGCTATAGACCACGTCCCCCAAGAGACTTAATTCCCAATGCGATGATATTGGAAGGTGGGGTCTCTGGAAGGAGGTTAGGTCGTGAGGGTGGAACTCTCCTGAATGGGATCTGTGCCCTTGGCAAAGAGCCCCCAAGGAGCTCCCTCGCCCCTTCGGCCATGCGAGGACGCAGGGAGAAGATGGCCATCTTGAACCAGGAAGGGGGTCCTCAGCAGAGCCTGGATCTGCCAGTGCCCTGACCTTGAACTTACCAGAATCCAGAATTGTGAGAAATTGATGTTTGCTGTTTATGCTACCCAGCCTGAACCGACTAACTGACTGGTTTTGTCTACGCTTAGATAAGATTCTGAAATTGTTGTGTTTTGTTTGTTCGTTCTTATTGTTTTGTCTCCCTGTATCATCGTCACAAAGCACCGAGCATCAGACACCTGCTGGATGCTGGTTGATGTCTGTGGATTGCTGATCTTCCCTAGGAGGACACCGTGGTATGGCTATGAGCTCCAGACCAGCTTTTGGACTGGTTCTCTGACAACTTCAAGGTCAGTTCCTAGATGTCTGAAGTTGTTCTCCTCTTCCTCTGTATAAAAATTGAAATTGCTTTTAGATTTTTATGGCCCAGGGTTTATTTTTTTTAAATGTGGACTGAGCTACAGTGTAATTATTATTATATCCAATTTACCCGTACAATAAAAACATGACATATTGTGATCATTACCAAACAAACATATTATTAGAAATCACATCTTGATGACATGGAAAGAAAGTTTTCATGTGGTTCATGCATTTATGAATAAATATTGTTTATTCCTTAAATGAAAAGAGTTGGTATATATTCTATTCCCACGTTCAATTTTTATTTATTTTTGTTTCTGAGAAAACTCATGTCCTTAAATGAGTCTGTGGGAGCAGAATTTAAAGAAAAACAAAAACAAAAAACAATGACAACATTTTTTTCAGGTTATCTGCAAAATGTTCATTTTGATATACCATCAAAAACTAATTTTAATGATCTGCCTGTTCACAGTGTAATTGAATCCTCAAATTGAAAGCAGAGAAATCAGAAACTACATAACTTTCAAAGGTCTTGTTTTTCAGTTGTTAGAACTCGTGTTTTTCCAACCTGAAGACCAACATTTTAAATTCTCCTTTGTTCAAAAGCCCAGAAGGTTCCCCACCCAGCATAAAATAATGCACTTTAGTAGGAAGGGGGGTGGGTGAGAAGCCTGTCTGTCTTTTGTATAATGGGGAAAGGTGACTTTTAAAAAAAAAGATGTTATTTATTTATTTGAGAGAGAGAGCATGAATGGTGGGGAGGGGCAGAGGGAGAAGGGAAAGCAGACTCCCCGCTGAGCAAGGAGCCCAATGTGGGACTTGACCCCAGGACCCCAACCAAGATCACGACCTGAGCCAAAGGCAGACGCTTAACCATCTGAGCCACCCAGGTGCCCCGGAAAGGTGACTTTTTAATGGAAAGTGAGGACAGAATCCATGTCACTTCAAGGGCAGGTGAATTCGCAGTTAAAGCAGTTTTAGCAAAGAATATTTATGTATGATAAGAATCTGGATATTAATTCTCTAAATCTCTACATGCTGAATACCTCTTGGAAAGTCTGTTGGCATCCTTAGGATTACCTATGCTTTACTTTGAAGAGTCCCCAAGCGATCTGTCTGTTGCTTTCCCGGGCACATCTGCCATACCAATATAACAGCATCATGATGGACCATGATCATTTTCTTGTTTGGCAATGTCACTCTTAAACCTCCCATAGTGCCTAAAACACTGTCTCTGCACATAGGAGGGTCTCTGCAGATATTAACTATAGTGGAAGAGTCCATCGTATTGTTTTAGGTGAGAAAACATAATAAAAAATGGCAGTACAAATGTTTGCCGTAGTTCCTGCCAATTAAGAGATGGCCAACAATTATTGATTGAATAATAATATTTATCTTTTATGGAATACCTATAGGGGCCTGGCATTTAACATCCATGTGTGTATGGGGGTGCTTGGGTGGCTCAGTTGATTGAGCATCCAACTCTCGATTTCCACTTGGAACATGATCTCAGGATGGTGAGATCGAGCCCTGCATCAGGCTCCACACTGAGATTCTCTCTCTCCCTTTGCCCCTCCCTCCTAAAAAAAGAAAAAACAAACACGCACCATACAATGACCTCACAAGATAGATACTGTTATTTTCATTTTATAAAGAAGCTTCTCAAGCCATATATCTAGTAGAAGATTGTGCAAGTGTTGTAATCCAGTTCCAAAGCACCTGTTGCTTTTGTTCCTTCTTAGTTCATGCCTGGACTTATATCTTGACGCTCCCAGAGAATAGCAAGTTTCTTTTTTTTTTTTTAAGATTTTATTTATTTATTTGACAGAGAGAGATTACAAGTAGGCAGAGAGAGAGGAGGAAGCAGGCTCCCCGCCGAGCAGAGAGCCCGATGCGGGCCTCAATCCCAGGACCCTGAGATCATGACCTGAGCCGAAGGCAGAGGCTTTAACCCACTGAGCCACCCAGGCGCCCAGCAAGTTTCTTTAAAAAAAAAATAGTGGATCTCTGTTTTCTTACACTGAAAAGGAGGAAGAGTAGGTCTGTCTTATACTTGTGAGATAAATGTGTAAAATACCAGCAGCCTGCATGGGACACCTTAGACCTTTAAACAATGCTCCTTCCCTCCTTCATCTGCAAGAAAGTTTGAAAAGAAATAGAAATAAATCCATCAAGCTCCATCCAAGTACTAACCAGGCCCGACCCTGCTTAGCTTCCGAGATCAGACGAGATCGGGCGCATTCAGGGTGGTATGGCCGTAGACCATCAAACTCCAAACTGACATATTTGGCTTCTGACAGGACTAAATGACATTTTTTGGTGAAACAAAACCTTTCCCAATTGGCCTAGTCTCCAACCAAACCAACGAGCTACCTGACTATTTCAAAAGCCCTGCTTAAGGCAAGCCCACTTTAACACAATTCCGGATAGATGGATTCAATCCAAGCTGCCAAGATTAGAAACACTCCACAATTTTCTATCATTTTAAGGAGTAGAACACAACCTGAAAATGGAATATAATTGGAGTGCAGAAGCATCTCTGAGCTGCCTATTTGATTCTCATTTCCTCAGGAAGTATTCATATTTGATCTCTCTGTGCGCAGATGGGAATTAGAGCTACTCTCTTTGTCTTTGAAACAGGCAAAGGGTATCAGCCCGGATGACATGAGTGCTGTTGAACCACATCAAACCAATGATCTGATCCTTAACAGTGAACAGCCGCTAGTCTTTTTAAAGGCAGAAAAAAAAATCCTATAACACGAAGATAGAAATGAAGGTAAGCCGGTCCTATTCTCCAAAGAATTTCTTGCCTGCGTGTTCCACCCTCACGGATCTGTCTACTTTTATTGCTTATGTTATACATTCGGTGATGGGGTTTGGGAATTTATGTATATATCAATATATACAAACAGATCTTGAAGCAATAGCAAACACAGAGCTCAGAGACAGCAGGCATCTGTTGAGGCAAGTCTGGACTTGGGGAAGCTATGGAAAGGTCTTTTTCCTTTTCCCTCTCTGGTTGTTAGGAGACGGAGTGAAAATCTAGAGGTGCTCCAAAGCCTTCCTTGGTTAGTTTAGCCACACACAGGACATTATTCTTCGCTCTGTGAAGGGTTAAATGAGGCAGTCATGGTGATGGGGGAAAAATAGAATAGATATTGTATCTCCCACTCTTGGCTGGTGTTCAGTTGAAAGTTCTTCACCGTACATGCTGCAAGAGGACAAGGTACTAGGAATGAAATGTCATGGGCGGCACAGACTTCCTGTTTTCAAAAACACTTAGATATTCTAGATGTGCTCCCACCACACACTGGGATTTCTGAGTCCCTTCCCCTTGAACGCCATGGAGGATGGAGCTGGCTCCCTCGTGCTCTCATCAATGCAGTTGTCTTCCTGTCACATGAAATCATAATTCCAAACCCTCTGATGATTCACGGGCAAAAAAAGGTGACCAAAACACTGTGGCCAATGACAGTCATGGGGATTATAGGCTGAATCAGTGTCCTATCAGCTGCTGTAGCAAATTCTCATGGATTATCCTAACGCATCTTAACACATACTTATTCTCTTCCAGTTCGGGAAGCCAGAAAGTTAATATAGGTGCACAGGGATGGTTCCTTCTGCATACTTTAGAGGGGAATCCATTTCTTTGCCTTTCTCAGCTTCCAGAAGTTACCCACATTCCTTGGCCAGTGGCCACTGTCTCCATCATGACATCTCCTCTTGATCTGACCCTCCTGCTTTCCTCCACAAGGACTCACATTCTTCCATTGGGCCCACAAAGATAATCCAGAATTCTATCCCCATCTCCCCATATATTATCTCCCCATAAGACCCTTAATGACATTTGCAAAGTCCCTTTTCCCATACAAGGTAACATACTTATGGATTTACAGGATCAGGCTGCAGACATCCTTGGAGGACCATTATTTAGCCTACCGTGTATGCCAAGTCATTGTCCCACAATGCAGAATCTAAAATCAAGTCCGTCCTCCCCATGGGCCAAGTAGAGTTAAGTATAAATACTTTGTGTACTTTTCAATACTGGCTAGTAGAAACCATTTATTTATAGCACAAGTACTAAAACCATCTCCCTTGATAGACTGAGAAGTCCTTGAGTGCAGGGAATGAGTTTAGATGACAGTTGTATTGGTGGATCACAGGCCTACCACATACTGTGTCCAATAATGGCATTTTAATGAATCTATATGGTCCTTTGTATACGAGAAGGTGGGGATGGTGAGGGAACATGGTAGAAATCTAAAGAATAAATTAAACCCACGTTTGATCTTTCGCAACATATATTACTTTCTATTTTTGGCAATGGGTTTTTGGTATTTGAGTGCTCCTTGAGAAAATGTAGAGGATGTGGAGAAATGATTGATTATAGGGACAAGGCAGGCAAAATGCAAGATCACTCCAACCAAACAAATAACCAACCAACCAGACAAAAAGAAACAAAGAGAGAGACAGCCAGTGCTGAAGGAACTCCCAGGAACCAAAGAGGCTATTGAATTAAAACTCAAAGTATAACAAATACCCAGAGTTCATGCTAATGTAAATGAGTAGATGGAGGAAAGAAGGAGGATAGGGCGGAAGGGAGGGAGGGAGGAAGAAGGGGCAAAGAACTAGAGATAACTCTTCATTGCAGAAGAATTCCAAATAATAAATGTAGAAGGAAATAGAATGAGGAAAATAGAAAGTCATCATTAGAACACCTCAGTAATAATTACTGCTGGCAAAATTATTATAAATTATAATTGTATTTGCATCGTTTCCCTCTGATAGCATCAGTGTATATATACCTATGTAACAACAATAAAATGTCCCATGCTCACTGAAGCATTATTTACATTAGCCAAGAAATGGAAACAACCTAAGTAGCCATAGAAAGATGAATGGATAAAGAAAATTTGGTATATGTCTCTTCAACATATGTATCTGTATGTATATTGGAATAATATTCAGCCATCAGAAAAAGAAATCCTGCTATTTACAATAACATGGTTGGACTTTGAGGACATTAGGCTAAAGTAGGTCAGGCAGAGAAAGATAAATACTGTTTGATATATGTGGAGTCTAAAAAAGAAAAAACAAATGGGTGAAAGTGATAAGAAGGTACAAACTCTCAGTTATAAAGTAATTAAGTCCTGTGATGTCATATACAACATGGGACGATTGTTTATAATACTGTACTGCGTATTTGAAAGTTGTTAAGAGAATAGATCCTAAAAGTTCTCATCATAAGAAAAAAATGTAACTGGGTGTAGTGATGGATGTTAACTAGACATATTGCGGTGATCATTTCACAATATATACATATATCAAATCATTATGTTGTACACCTAAAATCAATACAATGCTCTATGTCAATTACTTGTCCATTAAAAAAAAGATTCACTCAAGAATTGGTGAAATCAGTGGGTGAAAGTTTAAGGGGAAACGTGGTATTTGCATAGTCTCAAAGTAGCGTGATATTTGCACAGCCTCCCCTGAAAGTAATGCTTATGAATTAGAAGGGAGAAATGGTAACATGGTAACAGTGGAGAAATCTTCCAGGCATCACCTTAAACAAGTAACCAAGGTTAAGAACTGATTGGTATAAAATGTAGCAACATCAAGTACTCCTGGCACTTATGCTCTGAGAAGATCACATCACCTTGGTAATATCCCTCTCGATCATTCATAACCTCAGTCTAATCATGGGAAGACAGAACAAAACTGAAGGTCTGTCTACAAAATAACTGAGTCTCAAGGTCAGGAAAGGCAAAGGGAGGCTTGTCACAGATTGGAGTAGGCTAAGGAGACACGAAAACCAAATGCCATGTGGAATTCTGAATTTGATCCTAGAAAAGAAACAGAACAGTTGTGCAAAAACTGGGGAAGGCTGAATAAAGTTTGTAGCCTTGTTAATAACATCATGCTCATGTTAGTTTCTTGGTTTTTCTGGTTTCACTAAACTTAAGCAGAATGTTGGGGGGGGGTGCATGAAGGATGTGCAGGAACTCTGTCCCCTAAGTCTAAAACTATCTTAAGATGGAAACTCAGAGCTAACATAGAGCAGAAGGTAGTACTGGCAGCTTCTCAGCGTGAATTCTGAATAGCAAGGACAGTCTTGCTAATTGTCCTATGCATGAAGGCACGATCTTTTCAAGAGTGAGGAGTCCCTGCCTTGGCTTGGCACTTAGAGTTCTGGGAATGTTTTCACAATGATTTTCCCATTTGAACCTCTAAGCAATGTGCGTGATGAGTATGGAGTGATGTGCCCCTTTTTAGATCAGAAAACAGATGTTTAGGGAGAATAAATGACTCCAATAAATAACCAGTGGATGAGGAGTCCAGGTTTGCTGATTTCAAGATCAGCGTTCTTGCCAGGCACCCTGCCAGTAATATCCCTATTTGTCTCTGCTTTGTAGCCATGAAGGCATTACCATTTTGGATTTGAAATCTGGCTAATAACTCTTTATTCTCTAAATAGATACCAGAGTATCTGGCTTTAGCCTTGTTTAGGGATCCCACAGGTCCTGCTAGACCTATCTACAGAGTTTCTCTTCCTAATAACTTTTCAGTATTCAGAAAGGGACCGGGTTTAAGCCTTTTCTTATTCTGATGCTACATTTTAAAGAACTCCCAGAGTTCTCCAAGTCTGACAGCCTAATTTGCATATACCAAAAAAACTCAGCCTCCCTCTTTCAGCTCCACCCGATCATCTAACATAGCCACAGCAGGACAGGGTCGATTCAAGTTTTGAATTTATGGATGATTCAGCATTTCTAAATTTCAAAAGCAGCTTTGATGACAGCGTATTGTGAGCAAGGGATGTGGGCCCTGGGAGCGGTAAGAGTTTCTTTGGGCTGGAGCTCAAACACCCACTGTTCATGCCCGGGTTTTGATGTGGGAACTTCACTTGTCAGGACCCACATCTAATTTAGGGCTGTAAGCAAGTCTATTGGCAGTCTGGGTGGAAAAAAAACCAAACAAACCAAAAGCAAATACATTCTACTATGCTACAAAACCCCGTTCTTCCCTTTCCCACAGCACCCCTACATGATGGAGAAGAACAGCATCTCCCTTAGTGGGCTTGGGCTACCGTAGACTTTGAGGTGACTTAAGCGATAAGATGTTTATTTACTCACCATTCCAAAGGCCAGAAATCTGAGATTAGGCTATCAGCAGACTTGGTTTCTTGTTTCCCCTGAGGCTTCTCTCCTTGACTTACAGAGAGCAAACCAAGAGCCCCACCGCACCCCACCCCCGCCCCCTACTTGTCTCCGTCTTATAAGGACACCAGCCATAGGATTAGAACACACCCTCATGATCTCATTTTAACTGAATTCTGGAAACACCGTGTCTCCAAGTAAAGTCGCCTTCGGAGGTGCTGGGGATGAGGACTGCAAAGTGTGAATTTTGGGGGGACACAGCTCAGCCCATGACCGTGTCTTTGTTACAAACATGCAATTAACCAGTAACACTCAGTGCGACTCCGGGTTCTCTGTGATGACCCTAAGCTTGCCCAGTTCTGGTTCAGTTCTTCATTCCCCCTCAGGGAGCTCCCACATGGCACCCACTACCATCAGGCCGTGGGTCCACCATAAAGTAGCCCATATGGGGTCATCTTAGTGCCACTGAACATCCTCTAAGATTCCTCTCCTTCCCTTCCTATGCTCTATCCTGACGGTACTTTACCGTATTGCCGTGGAGGGAGATTGCTATTCACCCTAGCACATGAGCCCCCATCTGCACCTAAAAAGTATTTTCTCACCTTGTTTCCTTGTCATGCATCTAACGCTCTAGCTCATTATTCAGCTCAGATTGTCAGTTTCTGAGAGTTCACTCTCTTCAGAGGTCAGAATAGATTGTCTAGGGCTTCGACCAGAGAGGACAGTGTGAGTGTCCATTGTAAAAGGTCGTTTTTATTATTATTCAGGTATGATGAAGCTGACAGACCAGGAGATGAGTGCCCATGAAAATGGTTTGTTTCTTACAGTTCCCAAAAGGGGACATGCTGTGCGGGGCCACATGGGGAAGCATCAGGGTTGGTCAGGAGGCAGGGGAGAACATCTGGGCAAGGACCTTTGTTGCATTTTCTGTGGGAAGGTGCATGTGAGTTGGGGTCGGCAGGCTTGGGATGGGCAAGCCTGAGTAATACCTGCAGTCTCTGGGGCATAAGGACTGTTCTCAGTTGCCGGGTGCCTGGTTCTGGGGTGATTAAGGGAGTGGAGGGACTATTGGCCTGGAGCATGAAAGCCCAGTAGGGGATATGGTAGGGGCTTTGGCTCTGGACTGGTGAGTTTGCATGTGAAAGACAGGCTTGTAGGACAGCCATTTACTGTCTTGAAGAATTAGCTAGGCCTGAAGGGGGCAGGCTCCTTAGGGTCAGTGAAGGACCCAGATGCCTGACATCAGGATACAAAGATGGGCTTTAATGTCATGGCACCTATGATTGTCCCTCTCTGTGAACCATTGGTTAATGTCCAGGACTGGATGAAGATACCTCTAACCTTTCTCCCCACAGTGGACCGAGTCCCTGTGTCCAGAGAACAGGGGAGACAGGCCATTAGGGCCCTAGAAGCATGGGGTGGATTCATCCAACTTAATTTGCCAGGTAGGAAACAGGAGACTCTGTCAAGGTTCTTGGGGGATGCCAGATCCTTTTCAGACAGGCGACTCTGTGCCCTTGCTCCCCTTGCTCACTTCCCATTCCTGGGAAGCCCCACATTTGGTCAGCAGACCATAGCACCAACTGAAGGGAAGGGAAGGGAGCCAATGCTTCCAGAGAGAGGCTCTGAACTTGGCAGAGACATGAGGCAATGAAATCATAGTCAGAGCTGGACAGAGGGCAAGGAAATGGACAGACGGCATGCAAGGCAGGGGGTGGAAGCAATCCCATCCCAGATCCTAGCACAGGCATGGCAAACATTGAACCTCCAGGCCCCAGATGCTGGGTAGTGATTTAAGAGGACTGCACTTCCTGGGGAAGAGTAGAGTGGCAGCAGGACATGCATCATTGGATACTGTCAACTCCCAATGTCATTTGAAGACTAGACAAAGCAAGTGTGTGGCCATGTGGAGTCCAGAAATCCTGAGGCATGGAGCTGCCCGGAAAAGGTCCCAGCTCACAGGCTCCCTAGGCAGCCCTCCTCTGATGCAGTACCCCGGGTGGATGGAGAGAGTTGGGAACATAGTAACCTGAGGGAAACAGAGGCACCCTGAACCCCACAGGAAACATCCAGAGGTGATAATGATGCAATGGTAGTCTTGCAGTTGTCCATTCATAAATATCAGTGAATACTTACCATGTCCTGGGTACTAATTTCTGAGATTATAGTGATGAGCCAAAGCACATGGTCACTGCCGGGTGCTTAGATTGCTTTCGTGGCTGAGCCCTGGTCTTTAACCCTCTGGCACAGAGCCTCCTAACATCCTCAAATACCACCAGCTTGTGGGCGATCACTCTTTATATCCCGACCATCTCACTGGGTCTAGGAGGACCTTCTGTAGGAAGCCAGATGTTCACTCCATAGCAGTGTTCAAGACTCTTCATGACTCCCGAGATACCTGCCCTGAGCCAGTCCCTATTTTTCATGCCATTTCATGCCTCCCAACCACCATGTAAGGTAAGATTCAAATCCCATTTTGTGGATGTAGGAATTGATTCCAGAATGGTTGAACAGGTAGCCAAAGGTCACTCAGAAGAAAAATAATTGAAACCCAGCTCCATCTGACTCTAAAGCCAGCGTTCTTTCAGAATCTCCAGGCATAGTTGCACCTGAATTGTTAACCTGATGAAATCATTCCATTTGCTAATAGGTATTATATCTATTTCTAGGTGTGTAGGTACATGCTTCTTTGTAGCATTTTGACTCACAGTTAATTAAATGATATGGATATACCCAAAAGATGAGTGGATAATTTACAGTTTTTAAAATTTTTAATGAATAAATAACAACTCTTTCTTTATTTATCTAGTTTAAAATGTTAATGAATAGCTCCCTTTCTAATTGCAAAGCTGAGTATTTAAGGGAACCTGACACTTCATAAATATAAAACTGTGAGGTTTCGTGTGTTGGTTTTATATAAACATAGGAATTGAGTAATTACCATCCCTGCTATTCATTAAAATTCAAAATTAGATAAACAATAAGCAGGAATGTTTTTGTTCATTATTATTCATTTCAAGTACTTTGCTTAGAATATCCCCTGCTTCTTTTCATGATTTCTTTCTTGCACTGTCCTTTCTCTTTCAGCATAAAAACGGTCCATTGAGTGGGAAACTGCTTTTCTCTTGTTTTCATTTCAACCAAGTCATTATTTTCTTTGGAAAGAGTGGTGGCAATAGAGAAAGAGGTCTGGGCTCGGGGCTGCATGATCCTTAGGGCTGGTTTTAGCTCTGTCTCTAACTTGTGGTGGGTTCCCTAAGACATCCCCAGGCTTTGGGTCTTCAAGATGAGGAATTTGCATTAGATGACCATTCATCCATTCCTTTATTTTCCTAGGATGGATCTTTTTGTGTGTATATATGCCAGGCACTGTGCTATGTAGTGAAGTTCTAGAGGTGAACAAGAAATGATTGCAGTTTCTGCCCTGACGGAGCGTCATCAAATAAGCCTACAAACGATTCTAAGATCCCAGTTATGATTCTTGCTACGTACAGAGGGGATCATATAACATGTGAACCATTATAATAGAGCTCTGGACACATAAAGATCAGGGGGAAGGCAGGTTTATATTGATATCTCAAGGATGAGCCAAAGGTAGCTAGGTGAAGAAGGAAAGGAAGAAAATCCCAGGAGCTAGAAGGGCTTGGGCAAAGGCTCTGGGACAGGAAACTTTAAAAGGTCCATCTGTCTGCAAAGGAAATATGGGGAGGTTAGGCTGTCAGATGGGGCTGTGGAGGGTAGGTGGGGCCTGTTCAGACAGGTCATCTACAGGAGTCTGTCTTCACCCTGAGAGCAATAGCGATGAGCATCAACATATATTTGAATCATGTTCCTTTGAAAGTGGTCTTGTTTGATGGAGGTTAGAGCTGTTTATTCTGCTTTCTTCTCTTCTCCTTTCTGTAGATCTCGAGAGCCTTCTGAGTGGTTTTGCTTGCAAAGCTCTCTTAGGGATGTGGGATCTGAGGACAGTTTGAAAGTTTATGGGTGAGTACCAGGACACAGGTGGGTGGAGATGGCAGACCTTAGGGCTGAGACGTTCACGCTCCTTTCCCTGGCCTGCTGCTACAGGATTTCTGCTGCTTTGCTGAAACATGGCTTTGCACAATTAAAGAACTGTCCTAATGCCCTCTTCATAAAACAGCTTGATGAACCTGAGCTTGGAGTTGCACTCAGCAACCATCCTCCAGCTGTCTAAGTTCACGTCCGCTCATCTGATTCTCCTAGGAGTTGACAAAGGTTCTGAGAACACACAATTTCGTGCTTTTACGTGTAACTATCTACGATTTCCATTTTGTGGTATTTTGCTTGATATAACAGTCTACCTGTAATTTTTGCTTTTTAAAGGAAAAAGAGACACAGTGGGGACTCGACCTGGGCAGTTTCCCCCAGGGGAAATTCTACTTCTCTCTGGAATCAGGCTGTGCCCAGAATCTTGATCACTAGCCTTGGACCACAGAGGCTACTTTGTGTACAAAGGGCAGTGTTGTGAGGGCTCACAGGGAGACTTGAGGGTTGGCTTAGTTCCAGGACCTGTTTTGAAGTAGACCACAGAAAGCTCTCCAGGCTGGAACGTTACCGCTATTGGTGAGAAAATCAGGAATATCCTGGAAGCAGTGTAATCTTTGTGTGAAATGCAGCTGAGCTAGGAGGGGACATGGCATCAGAGTTCTTCCCCACACTATGGGAATCTTCAGATCTGTGTATCTGTTTGTGTGGATCAGAAGTGAGGTCACTGAATGGCTGTCTCACAATCTCCCTCATGGGATTCAATTCGGGAACTTTTCTACCATCCCTGATGCAGACTATTTCCCCTTCCAGGATGGAAACTCTCTTATTCTTCCCTGCTAGAGGAAGGAGATGTCAGGAGGCCTAAGGACATCTGGAGAAGCTCAGAGGGCTCCTGCAACCAAAAAGTCAGGAACATATTTCCTAAGTACCCTCTGCTGTCTTGTGGTCTGTGCCCCTCCTCCCAGAGCCCAGCCCCCATTGCTTCTTTAAAAAAATTATTTTAATTCAAGTATAATGAACATACAGTGTTGTATTAGTTCAGGTGGACAATGTAGTGATTCAGCAAGTCTGTACCTCACTCAGTGCTTATCAAGGTAAGTATAGTCTTCATCCCTTTAATTTTTTTAGGCTTTATTTATTTATGCATGAAAGACCAAGAGAGAGAGAGAGAGGCAGAGGGAGAAGCAGGCTCCCTGTGGAGCAGGGAACCCAATGTGGGACTCGAGCCCCAGGACCCTAGGATCATGGCCTGAGCCGAAGGCAGATGCGTAACCAACTGAGTGACCCAGGCACCCTCTTCATCCCTTTTATTATTTCACCCATCCTTCCACCCACCTCCCCTATGTCAACCACCAGTTTGTTCTTTGTGTTGAAGAGTCTGCTTTTTGGGGATGGGTTGTCTCTTTTTTCTCTTTGTTCATTTTTTGTCTTGTTTCTTCATTTCCATGTATGAGTGAAATCATATGGTACTTGTCTTTCTCTGACTTATTTTACTCAGCATTTTAATAACCTCTAGAGCCATCCATGCTGTTACAAAAGACAAGATTTCATTCTTCTTTGGGGGATGAATAATATTCCATTGTGTATATAGATGCCACATCCTCTTTATCCATTCATCTGTGGGCAGCCATGTTTGCATCTAATTCTATCCGGAGTAAGCAGTCAATGAGCTGTCCCTCCAGGAGATGGTGTCCCCACATGGACCATGTGAAGGCAGAGGTGGAAACTTTAACATCAGACCTACTTGCGCTAAAATCAGTGGTGGCTTCATCTTCTCAAATCAGTTTTTACTCAGCTTTATTTTTTATTTTATTTTTTTAAGAATTTTAAAAAACAGTTTATTTATTTATTTGACAGAGAGAGAGCACAAGCAGGGGGAGCTGCAGACAGGGGAAGTGGGAGAAGCAGGCTTTCCGCTGAGCAGAGAGCCTGACTCAGGACTCGATCCCGGGACCCTGGGATCATGACCTGAGCTGAAGGCAGACATCTAACCAACTGAGCCACCCAGGTGCCCTTTACTCAGCTTTACTGAGGTATAATTTATAAACAATAAAATGCACTCATATGAAGCATACAGTTGGGTGAATTCGGACAGATTGAGAACGTGTGTAACCACTACCATAAGCTTGATAAGGAACATTTCCACAGACACCCCAGAAGTACGCTCCTGGCCCTCGGCCATCACCCCCACTCACCTCCACACACAGCCCCAGTCCAATACTGATCTGCTTTCCGTCACCATAGACAAGATTGTTTGTTCTAGAACTTGATTTATATGGCATGACTTGGTACATATTCTTTTGTTTCTGCCCCTTTTTCCCCCTTTTTCACCAGATGTGTTTTAAAAATTCATCCACACTTAATGTGTGTCCGTATTCTGTTATGTGTTAGTGAGGAATAGCCTTGTATTAGAGGCATGCCATTCAACTAGCTTATTCATTCACTTGTTGATGGATATTTAGGTTGATTTCTGGCTATGAAGCTGCTGGGAACATTCCAGCACCAGTCGCTGAGTGGACATGTTTGTATTTCATCTGGGTAAACAGCCAGGAGTGGAGTTCTGGGTCATATCCAAAGTACATGTCTCACTCTAAAAGAAATGGCCAAAACGCTTTCCAGAAGGGCGGGACCATTCCTCACCCCCACAGGCAGTGAAGGAAAGTTCCAGTCGCTTGGCCTCTTCACCCATACTTGGTCTACTTGGCCTTCTTCACATCTGCCCCTCTAGTGGATGTGAAGTGCTATGAGAAGATGGCTTCCGGCTTCTTTGCGCTTGCCTTCCCTCACTCCTTCAGAAAGGACATCACCTCAAAAAGGCTGTTTTACCTTGGATACGGGAAAGTGTATGGAATCCAGGGCCTGGCATATAGTAGGTGCTCAATAAATATCAGCCTGCTTCTCATGGCTCTGATTTTCAATTCAGCCTTGCTTCCTCCCCACTAGGGAGCTTTTAAAAATCCTGCCTCCCGGGTCTCACGCCACATCAGCAGAATCAGAATCTCCACAGGAGCCCGAGAGGGGCTGCTTTATGGGGATGAAGCCTTGCCAGCCTTGGCACAGGGCCCCGGCCTGGGTCTGGCCAGCATCACGGGGCAGCAGGTGAATGTCTGGAGCCCGTGGATGTAAGGTCTGCGCATGTGTGAATAAGTACCGTGCGGTGGAGTCCAGTTGCTGCTACAGTGACCTTCCCGGGGCAGGCTGGCCGAGGACTGGCGTGTCTGTGATTCCCGAGGATTCGGTGGGGTGGGGAGGGAATTTGCAGCCATAAGGTCTCCAACAGGACAGGCTGTGTCCTCAGGTGCCCTGGCAGTGGGCTGAGTGGGGATCACGGGCCGTCAGGCGCCACGGCAGCGGGAAGCCGCTGTCACCCACGTTGTTGCTCTTAGGCCGGCTTTGTGTGGTTTAATGAGGCTTTTCCAGTCTCTCCTGTGCAGCCAGCTGGCAAAGCCGCGCCATCAGCCATGGGGGGCTGCCGAGGTCCCCTTATGGCATTTTGCTCAGAGCCCCTCTGTTCTCCTGTGAGCATGATGCCCAGGGAGGGGACAGCCAAGCCCTTACCCCGCCCCCACATAAGAGATCCCTGCTATTGGCAGAACCCTAAAGCAGAACATGTCCTGGCCTCCCTGTGGCTGCTATTTCTGGAAAGGCTTTCCAATCTAGAATTCTAAATAGCTTATTCATTTTCCAAAGGGGGAGAGCAGGGAGAAGGATTGCCTTGGACTTGAGGCTCTTCTCACTTCTTCATCTGTAGATTTCTGCCCACACCAGACCCCCTGTTCAGTAGAGGCTGGGTACCCCCCAGGTGAGTCAAGTGGGTTGACACCAGAAGTTCTGGAAGGTTTGGGTATTTTATACTCAGGCTGAATGGAGCCTCATGATATAGCCCTTACCTCTATGGTCTGCTCCCTCCCATCACCGGCATCCACCCTGCTTTCTCCCCGCACACCCACAGCTCATGGCCAGCATCGCCCCCCCCCCCGCTGCCCCAGAGCTGCTTTGTGCTGCCAGCCTTCTCTCCACCCCATACCTGCCCCAAGTCCCACAGCTCCTTCTCCCCTTACCTGAGAAAGCAGTCTGAGCGATAAGGTCACAGGGCTTTTCTCCTAATGCCTTCTCAGGGGAGGGCAGCACCTTTTCAGACAACCAGAATGCAGGTGGAAGACCACCTTCCTCCACTCAATGAACCACTGTTGTGCAGATAAACATCCCAAATTCAATGGCTTAAAATCACAGCCTTTTCCCATGCTGACAGATTCCGTAGGGTGGGAATTTGGACAGATTCAGTGAGGACGGCTTGTCTCTCTGCTCCCTGAGGTCTAGGACCGCAGTGGAGAAGTTATACGTGGCTGAGGGTGACTCCAGTGGTGGGGGTCTGGAGTCATCCAGAAGCTTCTATCCTCGCTATTCTGGTGCTTGGGACAGGACACCTCAGAAACGGGGCTCCGTGAAGACTATCAGCGTGCATATGGCCTCTCTGTGGGGCATGGACTTCCTTGCGGTAGTCAGGCTTCTTTACCCAGAGTCTCGAGAGTCCTAAGAGCAAGTCAAGAGCATCAGAAAACACATGAGGTCACCTTGGGTATAGACGATGAGTCAAAGCCGTCATAAGCCCATGTAGATTCAAAATGTGGGGGCATGGATGCCCCCGTCACTAGGAGTGTCATATATCCTATATTAGAATAGTTTGTGCCTTAAGGATCCCGCCTTCCTTAAATCATCCTCCACACAGTATTTGTGAAAATCCCACCCTGAGACATTCCACTTTGCTTCTGTCCTTGGCAACTCGAAGGGTCTCAGACAGTGGCAGGTTTGAGAAGAACACTGTTCGCGGAGGGACACCACCAAGGTGACCTGCCGAAGGCTCAGAATAGGCTGGGGCTTGCATGCACAGAGGGGAGAGGAGGAGCTGTATCTCAGAGACCAAGGGAGGAGATCTGGGAGCGAGCAGCCATTTTCAAGGAAGAAAGAGATCATCTGGTAGATGGATCACACGGCCGCACTCTGGGGCCGGGTTAATGAGTGTGTGTAGACGCGGTTACTCTTCCCCAACCAAAGGCTTTGAGCAACTGTGGCATCTCGGTCCCATAGAAATTACATCAAAAACAAGTCGGCTGTTCCAAGTCTCCTATTGCTAATGAGCCCCTGATGTTGCAGGTCGGGGGGGAAGGGGGGTCCTCGCCCCCTCTGCCTTCATTGTACAGGAAACGTATGAATTTTTAAACCTATAGGAAGCACATTGTTTGTGATTACATTAGACCTTCAAAAGGAAGCATGAACATAAATTTTGAGATGAATAGCCGAGTGCTGGGAGCCTGCCTCTCTGCTTGACTTCAATAACTTATCTCAATGAATCCCCAGCAGAAAGCATCTTCTATACTCCAGTTCTTGAGAAGATGAGACGTGAGTGCTGAGGAATTATAAGACAGAGGGGCTTTACTGCAACAGTGAACAAGCTGAAAATTACAAGGTAATGGAATCTCAGCAGGAGGTCCCCGTACCCTGCCATTAGCTAACTCAGACAATGATTGCAGCAGAAGAGACGAGGGTTATAGAAACACAGTGCAGATTTCTACACTTGGCATCCTCATCCAGCCGAGCCCAGACCTAATCGCACTTGAAGGCAGAGGGTACACCTGCCTGCCGGGAGCTTTGACCTTAAGGGAACGGTCTCCAGGATGACCTGCCTTAGGAATCCTTTATCCTATCGGAGATGATTTCATTCTGAGCCCTTGGGATGCTTGAAGCTGAATCGTGTTCAGCAGAGGGGGAGCACCTGGGAGATACTGATCTCCCAGGATATACATCTGCGGGCTTTACCTCCTGCCCCATTTGTGGGATCACTGAACCCCAAGACAGCATGGGAAGGGACTCCAGGCAAGAGTGTCTCTCCTGTGTCCCCTACAGAGCAGCTACGGAGGCTCTAGGCTGTGAGGGACCTATGGAGGCAAAGATGTGTGTCTTGCTTATGGGATGGAAAATACAATAACATTGGATGAAATTTGTATACCAGGTTCTGGGTTCGTGTTCCCCATACTTTTACTCTCACCCTTGCAATGACCTCCTCAGATCTTAGCCATGCTTTACAGAAAGAGAGAAGACCTTGTCCTCTTAGTGCACAAGGAATTTGGATACCATCATCCCATGAAATGCTATTTACTAAAACTTGGCTCTTTGGGGATGATTTTTGCCCCATCCGTGGAGTCTGACTCAAGTTGCCATCTTGCCCATGATTAGTTAAATGGCAGCAGAGGGGCGGAACGCAGCCCAGGGGGAGCCAGGCACTGGACCACATCCCATCCTGCTTGGCTGAGCCAGGGAGGAGGCAGAGTTTATCAGGAAAAGCCCCCAGCGGCAGTGAGAATCCAACAGGAGCCAGGAGAAGGCGGTGGACCTCCCAGAAGGTGTGAGTGAAGGATGGACAAAGCCTCGGCTGGAGGGGATTCTGTGGATGTCCCACAGGTTGGGGAAGGAAGTAATCTACCACAGTTGACACCCTCAGCTGTGACGTTGAATGCGGGGGTTCCGGTCCCCGGGAGTAGCTGCCTGGAACAGAGCAGGGGCACACTCGCTGAGTTGGGTTGGTAGTACAGAACAAGGGGGGGTGACTCTTAATAGACCTGAAGCCAAGGCAGGCAGTGAGGCTGGACCTCTCGACAACAGTCCCATGTGGCAGGGGCTTGAGGGCTGGCCGTGACTCCAGAGCCAGGATACCCGCAGTCTCCCCTGTTCCTCGGTCTCCCTCAGGGAAGAGAATGAACCGCAGATGGGCTGAGTCTGCAGATGGACATCTGCAGAAGCCCCAGCTGCAGGGAGAGGAAAGCGCGAGGCAGGGAGGCTGGTGTACCAACCCGGGCTCCAGCCGAAGCAGCCAGTGCTTTATGTTAAGACAACACAGGTTTGCTTTCAATCCCCCGTGGGAGAAACATGCAGGTCAAGTGTCTGCACAAATGAGCCAGCGACATTGCTGAACAGACTCCAACGAACTCACCTCTCTCGGAAACTCCTGCATGAATGCTAATGAGAAGCATTTCCAGTTTGTGTTTATGAGCTCATGCAAACAAGGGCTGGGCTGTCATCCCGAGTCAGAGGTAAAGATGCAGCTAATGACATAGAATGGGAAGACGCGCTCCATCCAGAACCCTTTAAAGGGGAAGAAAGGAAGATGGAGAAGGCTCTCTGCAATTCAGGGCCTTCGGTGTCAGTTCTGTGTTCCTTTTTCACCTTGTTCTGAGAAAGAGCAGGATCAGCTGATGCCCAAGGTATAAAATTCAGTTGAGTTTACTGAACATTTTCTAGGAGCATTATGCATTGAAAGAAAAAAGGAGGGAAGGAAAGGAAGGCAAGTTAATTTCTTGTTCACATTACATGTTCATTGCAGGTCAGCAGGTGGGGCTCTGCTTCTCCGGGGACCCAGGTTGGCAGAACAACCTTGATCTTGCACGTCGTGGGTGGCCATTCTAGATAGGAAGCTCTAGAGAGCACACACCAGCAATAATGCGCTTGCCTGGCAGTGATGTAAGTTCATTTCCACTCACAGTTCGTTTTGCGGTAGTCTAGACCCCATCCTGCCCCAAGGGAGCCAGGACACACAATCCTACCTTGAGCCCAGAAGGCAGAGAGTAGGAAATACTTGCTCAAAAGCACCAACGACCACCAATGGCATCCACGGTTCCTAAAATAATCCCTAGCTCACAGAGCCAGAGGTATTATTCTCATTTTACAGGTGAGGTTTCTAGAGCTAGGATAGCTTGATGAACTAAATCAAAATCAAAAGGGTTTTTGTGCCTTACTACAGTTTCTTTTGCTTTTAGTATTTGTGACCTTGTTTCCTAGAAAAAGCTGATCTGTGGGTAAACTGACAAAACGGATTGTCTGAACTTAAAAGCTGGTTGCCGAGCTCAGATGACAGGTCCCTTGCAAGGTCGTGCCCACGTGACTGACCTCTTTCCTGTGAATATCTTTTTACTACACAGCTTAAACTAGGGTGAGGTTCCCCAGACAAGGGTCCCCTAGAATGTCAGCTTCATTGGATACTAAAAAGTGTTGCAATCAAGGGTTGAATTTGCTTATCCACCTTGGGTTTCTCCAAAGGGAGAGGTTATCATACGATAGTACACAATGTATCTTAAACCTATTTGCTTCAGTCTTCTGGAAGATCTATTAACAAGGAAACACTGGACCACGATGTTAATAAGGGATAGTGATGCTTACTGCCTTTTAAGAGCTATAGAGCATAAACTTCTCTCCTGTAATGACTGTGCTATAGGAAAACTCAGGGACAGTAGTATTACTTCTGTCACAGACTGAGTCTGCCCTATATTCTAGGTGCTGCCAGTAGAGACATTCACACAGGTATGGTCTCTGCCTTCAAGGACTACATCATTTAAACAACCCGTGATCAGCTCTTGGCAAAGATCATTTCCTCATCACAGTAGGAATGCAATTTTTAAATTTTCGCTCCAGCCTAACCAGATCTCATCTTCATTTCATAGATGACTCAGAGTCAGATTAACCTGCCTGGTCAAGATCACGATGCCAGTACGAGACTGAGCCTAGCTCCCCGCCCAGGGTCGGTTACTCTCTTGCTTGGCTACCCTGTGCCAAGTCTCCTGCAGGGACTGGACTAGAGCTGAGAGGTCCATTGTGGGCATCAGCTTGCAAAGCTCAGAGGGGAAACATTTTCACACACAAATGGGACTTCCCTAACCTTCTCTCAATGCAGAGTGTGTGTGGAGCTCAGTAGTGCTCAACCTTGACCATATAATAGCAACACCCCGGGGACTTCTCAAAGTGCGCATGTTGGGTCTGTAGCCCATCCCAGGGAGATCAGAACCTCCACTTGTGGGGACCCAGTTTGACGATTTTTTGAAGCTCCCCAGTGATTCCAATGTGGAGTCAAGATTGAGAACTACTGGTGTGGCACTTGCTTGGCCTGTGGGAAGAATCAGGTTCACTCTTAGAAACTTCAAGTTGGAGAGAGAGATCCCACCTGAGATGTAAAAATCGGTCTGTTCCAGGAGGAATTCCATTTTCTTTCTTTTATACCTATATCTATATCTATACCTATATATGTTTATTTAAGGGATTCCAGATTGCTTGGAAGGTTCTAGAACTTTGGATTTGGACTACCCAGGGTTCTGTCCTTATTGCCATCTAAGCTGGGAATGACTTCATCTCTGGTTTGAAGGGGTTTGTTTTATTTTTAATTGGGTCTATAATAACAGCCTCTGCATAGGCTGGTACGTGAGGAAGGGGCTGGGGGAAAGTGGTCATACCCTCCTTGTTTGGTACTTAGCATACAGCCAGTGTTCAAGCACAACAGTACCTTTCTTTTCCTTCACTGTTCCCTCTTCTCCCTGTACTTCATTTAAAATGAATCAAGAATCTTAAGAATTTCACAGCTGTCTTAAAAGCGAGGCAGGTGGCATTGCCCTGAAGTCCCATCATTGGAACCAGGGAGGACCTGGAGTATGTGATGCCTTGTGCCATCTTCTGTTGGCTCAGGCTACATTAGTAGTAGCGCCATTATAATGGCCTTTGTTTAACTTGAGGAACTGGAGTCAAATGTTCACTGAAATCAGTGAAGCTCAATGGAGACAAATATGTGTGTATAGTCTCCATTCAGAGATGCACTAATTGCTTGCCCGACTCACTAAATTCTAATTAAAACCATTCCACCAGATGATTTTATTTCATTCCTTTCAACTTGTAATTAAAGCATTTGCTGGCCAGCTCTCTGAAAGAAAGGAAGAGAACCTGCTTAGAACACCTAAGTGTTCAAAGAAGTTCAAAGAAGGTGTTCAAAGGTGTTCAAAGAAGGAAATGGGATGAAGACCCCTGAAGTGGTGACTTGCTTGTTTGCTTTTGAATAAGATCAACGCCTTGTTGATTGGAGATGATTGTAGGGGAAAAGTTGGCTCTGCTTTCGAACATTCAGTTAGCTGGATTCCAGCTTGGTTTGAGAATTCAGTTCTTCATGTGGATACACACACAGGAGCCAGGACCCTTAACGTGAATCGCCACTCCAAGAATTTGCTAATGCCAAACCCAAGGCTCAGGTGAAGACCCACACTCTTAGGACTGTCTCAGGATGCCCTGCTGTGGTCCTCCATTCCTTGCTCTCATCCTCCTGGTTTGGATTGGTTCCATTCCCCTCATCGTATTAGGGACCCCCCCTTAGTGACTGTCATCAAATGGGGACCCCCAGACTTCTCTCAGAGTTGACATGCTCCTCACTTCCTGCTTGACCTTCCTGGCTTCCCATCTTCTCTCCTCCTAGAGACACAGTTAGTTATTCCTGGAAGTAGGAATTGGACAGACACCATGTACCTAGCTCAAGGTTATCATCCTTAATAGAGAGACAGCCTTTACAAACTTACAAGAGAAACACTGAGGTCCCAGTAGATTTAAAGGTAGAAATCATTAACAAAATGAAAGTATGAATGACCCAGAAACCAAGCAACTGAAGAGAGGGAAAAAAGAGACAAACAAACAAAAAACCAGACTCAAATATAGAGAACAAACTGGGGTTGCCAGAGGGGAGGTGAAGGGGATTAAGAACAATGAGCACTGAGTGATGTGTAGAATTGTTGAATTGTTAGATATTCATATTATTATACTGTATACCTTAAACTAATATAACATATACATTTAATTATGCTTGAAATTAAAAAAGATTAAAAATCGTATTTATTTGAGAGAGAGAGGGGGCACACAGCATGCACACACATGTGCACAAACAGAGGGGGAAGGGCAGAGGGAGAGGGATGTGGGACTCAACCCCACGACCCTGGGATCATGGCCTGAGCCGAAGGCAGATACTTAACCAACTGAGGCACCCAACCCCCCCCCAAAATAAATTTTTAAAATACGAATGACCAACTATGTTTAAAATGGAGAGTAAAACAAACAGGAGACACTGCTTTGCATGCATTTAGCAATGGGATTGTTGTAATTCAGAAGTTGGTGAGTGCCTGTTGACATTCAGATGAGCTGATACAAGTACATATGGGTATCAGACCTCCCAGCAACAAGCTCAGGGCCCAGAACAAGGTCCAATCGGAGGCCCATATATCATGCATCTACATATGTAAAAGTTACAAAGAAAGCTAATGCACTGTAAAGTATTTTCAGCCTTCCTACCTTGACAAATACACCTTCCTAATGAGTTGAATGAGCTTACCATTCTTGGATTTCTAACACTTCTTTCAAGAACTTGGTAGAGGGAGAGTGAGCTCTAGGCTCCTGGCCCCTGACCTCCTCACTTTCCCCGCCCCAGTTCTATCTGCACTGTATGGGACTTTGTGCACACACATGTGGACACGCTGATGGTATATTCAGAATCTTTCCAGGTGCCTCCCCATTCCACAAACAGCAGGTCCGGGGTATGGACAGTGCAGCTCAGGTGTACTCTTCAGAAAATGGCCCCAGAGAAGACTCCATAGCCCTGGGGGCAGGCCTAGGAAACTGAGGCAGGCAATACCAGGTCTCCATGCCCTTGGGCCATGATTTAGAGGTAAGGGTCATGGATTCCCCACGGGTTATCCCCTCAGCCCTTAGAACTCTCAGTTTATGGGAAATACCATGGCCCAAGGAAAGCCAAAGAGGGGCCCTGGAAAGTGTGGGACTGGGGGTGGGGAGCTCTTCTTACCAAGATGAATAGTAATGGATATTCTTTTTCTAGGAAACAACTAAACAATATGCCTCAATAATTTTAAAATATTAATACACTTTGACCCAGACACCCAATCTTTAATAGAACTCTATACAGAACACTAAACAAAAAATTGAATTAATGTTTATGTATAAAACATTATTTGGTAGCATTATGTATCATAACCCCCCCCAAAAAAAAACCTGCAGCTAAAAAGTCTAACAGTAAATCAGTTTCTAAATCACTATGGTATCATCCAAATAAGGCTTATGATGTTCAGTGTCAAAGAAAAACAATGCAAAAATTGGGTATTCATCCTTTCTGATGGCTGTGTAATATTCCATTGTATATATGGACCACATCTTCTTTATCCATTCATCTGTTGAAGGGCATCTTGGCTTTTTCCACAGTTTGGTGATTGTGGCCATTGCTGCTATGAACATTGGGGTACATATGGCCCTTCTTTTCACTACATCTGTATCTTTGGGGTAAATACCCAGTAGTGCAATTGGTGGGTCATAGGGTAGCTCTATTTTTAATTTTTTGAGGAATCTGCACACTGTTTTCCAAAGTGGCTGCACCAGCTTGCATTCCCACCAACAGTGTAAGAGGGTTCCCCTTTCTCCACAACCTCTCCAACATTTGTTGTTTCCTGTCCTGTTAATTCTGGCCATACAGAAAGGATGAATACCCAACTTTTGTATCAACATGGTTGGGATTGGAAGAGATTATGCTGAGTGAAATAAGTCAAGCAGAGAAAGTCAGTCATCATATGGTTTCACTTACTTGTGGAACTTAGTATACTTAAGGAATACAATGGAGGACTCTAGGGGAAGAAAAGGAAAAGTGAACTGGGGGAAATCAGAGGGGGAGGTGAACCATGAGAGACTGTGGACTCAGAAACAAACTGAGGGTTATGGAGGGGAGGGGGGTGGGGGATGGGTGAGCCTGGTGATGGGTATTAAGGAGGGCACGTATTGCATGGAACACTGGGTGTGGTGCATAAACAATGAATCTTGGATCACTGAAAAAATAAAATTAAATTTAAAAAATAAAAACAACAATACATTGATACATAACGTTTAGTGAAATATTTAAGTGAAGTGTTTTTATATATAATGGCGAAAGGTAAAAAAAAAATCAAGATGTGACATTTGCCAGACATTATCACTTGCAGCATATAAAAATATTTAAATGTAAATATGCCAGAATAGAATATTAAATGTTGTGGGTGAAGTGGGTGGGGATGAGGAAATGAATTACAAGTAATGTTTTTCTCTTAATGTTGGCCTTTTGGAAAATGTTCTAAATAACAGCTTATTAGTTCTACTCTCAAAAAAAAAAAAGAATGTACAAATTAGTTTAGATGTTTTGAAATAGGGCTTAAACATACAATGTAAGTCCTTGTCTTGACTTTAGACTTCGGTTTGGAAGTGGGCTCATAGGTGTTTATTGCGTTGTTAAAAATAAGTTAGAATACAAACAAAGTAAGCAAGGAATTATGGTTTTCAGAGAGAAAGGAGCAAGATGAATTCTGATTAATCTGATTCTGGACAGCTGAGGTCCAGATATAAAGATAAGAAGAAATACTGAATTTCTTAAAATAAAGATATATAGAAATATGGGGCCAAAAAGTAAAGGAAAAATTAAGTTTTGCTGACTGTAGGGTAAACGTTGCCGATAGGAGGATTTTTTCCTGAGCTTACTGGCAGGTGGAACAAAGCAAGGCAGGCACGGACATTGCTTTCTATTTGTAATCAGCATCTACCAGACATAGGTCACTTAGCACAATATTGTGATCTGTCTTTTGCAGCCGCACTGCCTTTCTGGAAGGTGTCCTTATCTCTCTGTTTTTGGTTTGGTTTATGAGAGGGGCACGATCAAAACAGGTTGAACTCAGCTCTTTCTGACATTTCATATACCTGCACGTAAGCTGTTGAGTCAAGACATTTCTCTGCCCTCCCAGGTCCCAGGAAGACTGAGTTAGTGCGTTGAAGCAGCTGGAAAGAAAAGAAATGTTTGTTCCTACTTTGAAGGTGGGTACAGAAAAAAAGCTGGTGGGACAGCCTGAATGGGGAAAATCAAGAAGGTGTAGGATTTCGGTGGGGAAGAGTTTTCAGGAGGTATTTTTCGGACCATGGTGCATGGGGCAGTGCTGAGTTCCAGGGTCCCCGAGACCACCATTGCTTGAGACACTAAAGGCAAGTTCAAGGTCCCCAAGACTACCCAAGGTTTGGAAATTTGCTAGAAGGACTTGTAGTCATTGACAGCCATGAGATACGATGCTACAGTTTATTACGGCAAAGGATAAAGATTAAAATCGGCCAAGGGAAGAGGCCCCAGAGGCCAGAGTGCCAGAGTGGAGCTTTCAGTGGTCACCTCCAAAGGGAATCATGGACAGCACTCTCTTCTCCCAGCGACGATGTGTGACAGTACACTTAGAGTGTTGCCAGCTAGGAAAGCTTACCCAAGCCTTGAAGTCCAGAGCTTTGACTGGGGCTTCCTCATGTCGCCAAGTGTGACCACCCACATGGCTTGACCACAGTCTGGGACTCCATTACTCAGGTTCTCTAAAGCCAACTCTATGTGATGATGTCATCAGGTACGAGGTGTTATTTGGATTGTCCCATGCTTTAGGGAATCTACATGGCTGTCCCCCTTCCTCACCCCTTGCCAGTGAGAATAATCCAGACCCAAAACAACAGAGGCCTGTGGAAGCAGCATTTCTAAGTAGTAGAGTTGCAGCAGTCCTTCTTGGAGAGCACTTTCTGAGATGGAGTCATACGTGCACCATATTTGTTGAGGGGTACCTGTGGGCAGCAGAAAGGTAGCCCCACAAATGTCCATCTTATATCCCTGGAACCTGTGACTCTATTACCTTATATGGTAAAAGGGACTTTGCAGCCAGGAATAAGTTAAGGATCTTGAGATGGGGAGGTCACCCTGGATTATCTGGATGAGTCCAACACAATCAAAAGGTCTCATAGAATAGCGAAGGTCAGAAGTCAGGAGGGTCGGAAAAAGGAGGAGGAAATGTAACAGTAAAAGCAGAGGTCTTCAAGGGAGATTTGAAGATGCTCGTGAAGATGTTGGCTTTGAACATGGAGGAAGAGGCCATGAGTCAAGGAAGAAGCCGGAAGAACCGAAGAAACAGATTGTCCCATAGAGCCTTCAGAGGGCCTGCAGCCCTGCCAACATATTCATTTTAGCCCAGGGATGCTTACGACCTCCAGATCTACAAGAGAATGCATTTGTGTTTGTTTGAAGCCACCAAGTTTGTGGTCATGGGTTACGACGGTCATTGGAAACCTATATAGTGCCCAGGGCTGGGGAGAGAGGCAAGTCAGCAGTGATGCTCATGTCTCAAGGACAGCCTTGACCAATGGTCCAGGGAGCTCTGGAGTAAGCGATCCCTTCAGAGCTGTCTGTGATTGGGCCCAGATGGCCAGGCCTTCACAGCCCTGCATCTACCCATCAACCTTGTATTGGAGTTGACTGGGAAGTGGCCTCCTGCCCAGTGAGGGCTGCCTGCTAGCAGCAACTGCCCACTTACCTACAGGGACACCTGTGCATCACGCCCCACTGTCCCCTCAAGTTGTCCCGTGGACACAATCACCCTGTTTCCCCTTGGCCCCCTGCTTGGGTCAGAAGGAGCAGAAAGTAGACATGTCCCCTGGTTTCCTTTTGGGGGGCAAAAACATTTTTGTGACAGTGCCAGTAGAAAGTTCCAGTAGTGTGGGGTTCGGGTACCAGGTTAATCAATTTACACAGGCAACAGAAGATGAAGGCTGTTGACTTACCCAGATGTGTGGCTCTTCTGTTTGTACATTTGCTAACAGTTCCCAGGGGCTCAGGGAAGCTGCCAAGACAACCCTCAGGACAAGGCACGTGGCCTGGCACAGCGATGTGGCTGGGGAGGCTAAAATAGTAATAGTAATGGCCAACACTTTGTTATTGATGATCATGACCTGTTTCAAGTGCTTTACAGCTTTGCTGCTGGGGACACATGGTCTGCGGCTGGCAGCACCTGAGAACTCCCCAGAAACGTACACCCTCAGGCCTCACCCCAGACTTAGCAAATGAAGGCGCATTTTAGCAAGAACCCCAGGTTACTTAGAAGCAGGTGAAAGTTTGCAACGTACTGTTTTCCATACGTGAACTCTCTACGTTCTCACAGAAAGCCCTAAGAGGGAACTGAGATGATTCCTGCTTTACAGATGATGACATTTGGGCACAGAGGGATTAAGTGATTTGTCCAGGCTAAGGGCTGAGTCAGCATTGAACTGAGGTCGTCTGTTGCAGAATCTGAGATCTGAAGCATCCCTGCTCCTCAGGCGGAGGGAGGCAGGGGAGTGACTTTGGTGTTTTCCAGAGCTAGATTCATCTATCAGGTCCTTCTTCCTGGCTGTGTGACTCTGGACAGGTTGCTTAACCTCTCTGGGCTGCTATTTATCGGTAAAAGAGGACAAGAACAGCACGTACTTCACAGAGCGTTTGTTAGGCAAGAGAAGAAAACGCACGTGAAGACTTCGCAGTTAGCAACCGTTCCTGTTATGATCGCTGTCAGTTTCACTGTCATCCTTGTCATTGCCGCTATTGTAACTGTCGTCACCATCAGATGCCAGGAGGCGGACCCAGGTTCACGGGGACAGGACCCGTAGGAACTCAGCAGGGAGTCACTCGGCTGGAGTCCCATGTTGCTGCTGGCCAGCGACCTTGGTGCGATAACCACAGAACCAATTTCTTTAACCCCCTGAGGCCTCTGCGAGGTTTGTGGCTCCTGTCCTGTCCTCTTTCTGCCCGTCCAGAGTCATGAGCCATGACTGAATATCTTCCTGGGATAGTTAACTCGAAGGCAGCGTTCACCCCAAGTGGTGGTTGCCATGGAAACAGGTGCCCCTTGGGGACCAGGACAAGGCCAGCAGAGACCTGACTGCTCATCTCCTGGAAAATAATTGTCCAGTTTTTCCTGGGCTTGTTATTCCCTCCCAGGTGACATTGGCCAAAAGAGCCCATGCTGAGCCCCCTCCCCCCCGCCCCCCACCACCCAATCCTGAGCATTGCCTCTTCTTTATGACTGTTGCAAGGAGCATGTATGTCTTCTGGCTTATGTTTGAGTCTTTGCTTTGGTGCCTCGGTGCTCATGGGCTGGGGTACAGGTGGCACTGACTCTTCGAGGTTGGTTTTGTTTTCCAAGCCTTGCATTTTCTTGCAGCTCCTTGCCAGCATCCTTTTATTTTCTGGGATTCCTCCTGTGAACACTGCCCCCCTTATTGAAAAGAAAGCCAGGATCTTCCAGACTCTGTTTTCGGTGAAGGAAACTCTCAAGGAAGGAAGTCACTGCTGTCCAAATTGCTGTTTCCTGAAGTTCGTCCTCCCTGTGGGTGGAAGGGTTCTGTGTGGATTCCCACTGCTCCCGCCACACCTCCCCACTGAGTGAGCCGAATCCTTTCTAATCCATCCATATGTGGGTATGTGGGGAGGGGGCACTGATAACGTCCCCTAGTCTTCCTTAGCACAGCCGAGAAGGCCTGAAATGTTAAAAAGAACCTCACAAAACAGCAAGGAAAAGCAAAACAGAAACAAAGAAAAATAACAGAGGCATGAAAACAGCCCAGAACTCCAGCACAGGTGGCTAGGCTCTAGTCCCAGAGTTCTGGTCCCTCCAGGTGGGCCCCTTCTGTGGGTCCTTTATCTTCCAAGGTCCAGCTTCCTCCCTCTGCTGTGACCACCTCACAAGGAGCTGGTTACCTGGCCACGTCTTGAAGCAAAGCCAAGAAGAAAGGTTCTAACTCTGCTATGCCCACCCCACTACCCTGAGAAGAAAGAGAACATTCTAGAATGGAGCAAGACATATGAGAAAATATTGCATCCGAGCCATCCCAGACCCAGTCACACTTGTCCCTCTCAAATATTTCTATAGACGTGACTTACCTTTGTGGTTAGTCAAGATGACAGAAGAGCCGTTTGTCCTGAACATCCTCACATCATCTAGAATCTTCTCTGCTTAGAAATCAGCCAGACTTCCCCCATCCCTTTCTTTCTTTTTCTTGCTTTCTTGCCCCATTAATCCATACAGTAAATAGAATTTCGGGGACCCTGGGTGGCTCATTCCGTTAAGTATCTGATTCACACTTTAGGCTCAGGTCATGATCTCAGGGTCGTAAGATCGAGCCCCATTCTGGGCTCCATGCTGGGCATGGAGCCTGCTTAAGATTCTCTCTCTCCCTCTCTCCCTCCCTCTCCCCACCTCTAAAAAAATAGTTTCAATTGTGTGCAAAGTGCATTGGTACTTTTTTGAAAGTGTTTGTTGAATTTTAACCCTTTTTTGTTCCTAAAATGTTTTAGGCTGTATCACACTATACCTTGCAAAGAATGAAACAGCTCTCTAATCCCTCTCCCCCTTTCTTGTCCATAACCTTCTGCAACTCTGTACACGATGTGATCACAGTCTGTGTGTAAGCATGCATTCGTGTTAGCGTAGCCACGTGTCCCAGAATGTGTGTGCACATGTGTGTCTGTGCCTCTTTTTTGTGTTTGTCTTATGTACACTGACCCAGATACTTTTTGGAGGTAGACTTTCTGAGCTTTTAGCAACTCAGCAGTCCCTCCCACCAGCCTCCCTTCCCCACCCCTCAGCACACCGTGTGCCATCACCTTGCAAGGGAGCTTACACAGTTCGTAGGAGCCCGGGAAGAGGAGCTGAGCGGATGCCCGTAGAGGGTGGAGCACAGCTGTTTCTCATGATGCCAGCTCCAGAACAGGCCGTGCACCGTGGGGAGCCCTTTTTCACCCAGGTTATGGGAGGGAGGCAGCAGATGGCATTCCTGCTTCTCCAAGGAAACCCTTCCCCAAACGGAGCTGCACTTAGGCCCGCTCCTTTGCTCCCCTCTCCGTTCTGGGGTCTCTGTTCCTATTAAACAAAGCTTTCTGCCAGCTTTTTCTTCTGAGCAGGAGGGGCTCTCAATTAAGCAACCTCCAGAAAACTGCCATTCCTTTTTTTTTTAAAGATTTTATTTATTTATTTGACAGAGAGAGATCACAAGTAGGCAAGAGGGGGGGGGAGCAGACTCCTTGCCAAGCAGGGAGCCTGATTCAGAGTTCGATCCCAGGACCTTGAGATCATGACCTGAGCTGAAGGCAGAGGCTTTAACCCACCCCCCAGGGGCCCAGAAAACTGCCACTCTGCTCAGGGCGCCAGCTGACTTCGAGGCTTCCCCGCATTCTTCTCCTTAACGGCTCTCCCAGGCAGCACCATCCCCGACATCGGCGACGTCCTGCATTCCAGGAGCCAAGAGGCCACAGGATAATGAGAACCATTTGCTTTTATGCAGTGCCTCTCTCTCAAGGCTCTCCAAGTACCTTTCAGACAATTAATGTTACTGTTGTAAATGGGGAAACTGAGGACCCAATGAAGTTGAGCCTTTTCCTCCAAGACACGGGGCTGATGACGTGAAGAACCCAGCCCACCTGCTCTTCCTCTTTGCAAGCCTTCCCGAAGAACGCAGCGAGGCTGTTGCAGGATTACGGGACTCATTTTCTTCTCCTGTCCTTGACTGCCCTTCCTCCCCAACCATCCCCTCTTCCTCTTCCCAACGGTCTGCATGCACTAAGCTCCCAGGGGTCCTACCCTCGTACAATTCCAGTGGAGAACAGGAAGTTCCAGAGTTCAGTGGAATAGGTGGAGGTCAGCCTGCCTTCCTCCCCGCTATTCCTACCTCAGCTTAATCCATTCATTGTGTGTGTGTGTATCTGTGTGTGTGTGTGTGTGTGTGCGCACGCACGCGCGTGCACGAATGCTTGTAGGAACAGACACATTCAACACCTTCCATGGGTCCCATCCTGCGGGTGTGAATGAAGATGACACGCACCTGCTTCTGCCCCCTGGAGCTGGCCGCAACTCACGGGCTATTACAGTGACCCCTCCATCTGCACAGCGACAGAGCCAGAAAGAAGAGGTCTCATTTTCTCTCTTCTAAACCAAACCACTTAATTACTACTTCTACCCACAGGAAAGGTGTGAGCCAAAGGGCCAGCAAGGTCCTGGGATTATAAAGAGCATTCCATTGATGAAAAACATCTTATTTGGGACACGAAAGACCATTACAGTGTTGATGTATTTTCTGCCTGTAATGAGTCTACATAATAATAGTAATAAGTATCGGAAAAAATAGATATTATTTTTATATATATTGAGTAGTACTTGGTGTTGAGCTACATTCTAAGCCCTGTATACACATTATCCCATTTATTTCTCATATCAGTTTTCTTCTTAAGGTTTTTTTTTTTTGAAAGAAAGAGAGAGCATGAGTGTGGGGGATGGAGCAAGGGAGAGGTAGAAGCAGACTTCCCACTGACCAGGGAGCTGGATGTGGGGCTCAATCCCAGGACCCTGAGATCATGACCTGAGCTGAAGTCAGATGCCTAACTGACTGAGCCACCCAGGCACCCCTCTCTTATCAATTTTCTGAGCCAGAAACTATTATCATTCCTTTATATAGATGAGAAACTGATGGACAGAAATGTTACAAAATTCTCCCACGTATTGTACCAGGTATGAACCTAGGACTTGAAGTAATCGATCACAAATTCGTTCTGCCCACCAGAGAAGTATTCAGTTTTCATAAGGAAAGGCAGGGTTAGGAGATTAGGTCCCTGTTTGAGCACACAGCCTGTGACAGTACAGCATGAGTGGAGCCAAGGCTAGCTGTCCCCATAGTCAGAGTTCTTTATACCGCTGTCCCCACTGGGCATGGAGAGCCTTGCCCTTAGCCTATAGCCCTCACAGTGCCTGGCATGGTGTGGACCCACAATAGACATTCCGTAAACACGTGCTCATTCTTTTTATGCCACTAGTGGATTCTAAATTAAATTCTGTTTTTAAATTCTGTTATCCACGTTCCTGGGGGGAATAGCATGGGTAATTCAGAGGGGTGAGTGGTTACTTAATCATGGATGCTTTGCTTTAAAAATGCATTTGTGTATCTATGGTTGAATATGGGTTTGCCATTTATGGGGTTCATGTCACTTCTTATAAAATAATGAGGATATGGGGTGATGGTCTGACTCAGGAGAAACTGAGAGTCTCTGTGTCTGTCCTTCCTCAGTGTCTCCCTGTTTCTGGCTCTCATGGGGCTGCAGGTGTAACCTCATACACTGCAGTTACAGACTGGCCATCCTGACGTCCTCGGCTTGTGATGGGCTTTTGTTTGACTTCTCAGTGGGTGAATCTGCCAAGTGATTTCCTTCCTTCCCTCCCTCCCTTCCTTCCTCCCTTCTCCCCTTTTTTCCCTTTCCTTCCTTCCTTCCTCCCTCCCTCCTTCCTTCCCTTCTTCCTTCCTTCCTCCCTCCCTCCTTCCTTCCCTTCTTTCTTCCTTTCTTTCTCCCTTCCTCCTTCCTTCCTTCCTTCCTTCCTTCCTTCCTTCCTTCTGTTTTCTCTCTCTCTCTCTTTCTCTCTCCCTCTCTTTATTCCTTTCTTTGGAATTTTTCATCCTTGTCAACATTTTAAAAATTAGGAGATTTTTTTTTCTAGATTTCTGGCTTCTCCTGAAAAATTCTAATATCTGGCAACAAAAGCCCCACATTTGCACTTGGCAGTTAGCTGGAGCTAATTAATGAAAGGCTTCTCTTCTATATGAGACTGTGCCTTCCCTGAAGTCTCAGCCTTCACCACACCGTGTCGTCTCCCTGACACCAAGGCTGAGTGTCAGTTGCCACCAATCCTCATGCCTCGCATTTGTTTCCCCCACTCCCAGCCAGCGCCACTCAGTCCTGAAGTGTTGGTGCTGAAGGCACCTGCTGTGTGAGCCCCGTCCAGATGATGTGAGAGCACAGGCATTGTCACTGCAGCCCATCCCCACAGCCTGCCTACCTCGTGTCTTTTCCCTGAGGGGGGCCAGTCAGTGACACAGGAGACGGAACAGCTCTGCCCCCGGCGTCAAGCCTGGAGAACTTGCTGGCTTCCCTCAAGCCACCCAGGGAGAGGCAAATATTAATCTTGAAAACTAACTGCCACAGGAGTCTAGCCCTTCCATTCTCAAACTTTTCAACTAAAATAACACCCTTCTGGGACGCCTGGGTGGCTCAGTCAGTTAAGCATCTGCCTTCAGCTCAGGTCATGATCCCGAGATCCTGGGATTGAACCCCACGTCAGGCTTCCTGCTCAGCGGAGAGTCTGCTTCTCCCTCTGTCCCTCTCCCGCTCGTGTGCGCTCTCTCCTTCTCTGACAAATAAGTAAAATCTAAATAAATAAATAAATAAATAACATTGAGAGATTCCTAAATAAGTAAATAAATAAAAGCCCTTTCTATTAAACCACTTGGTTGTGAGCCGGTAATCCACACCCCAATAACGCACTTTAGCCTGAGCAGTGCTGCTTTTTCTGCTCTGGTGTGCTTGCTACTGCGCTTGGTCCTCTTTGTGAGCGCGGTGATCGAGGTTCTGTTGGGGAGGAGAACTCCATCCTCATTCCATGCTGATGGTATATAAACAGAATCATGGGTGCCGTTGTCAAAGGACCCAAGGGATAAGGCTGCCAAGAACTAGGGAGCACTCCGTCTTGACAAAATGGCCACAAGTCAACAGATGGGTTAAGTTGTGTCAAGACACTAACACACATTCCTGCCAATTTGGGCAGAAATTGGCTGTGTTATGTGGTTGTTGTGGGAGGTTGAACTCATGTTCCCAACACCTCGTTCTCCGAAGAGAGTTTCTATCTCCATACCCCTTTTCCTATGACTTTGCAGTAGCTTCCACTAGAATCCATGGAGCATACATCCCCAGCTGTCTTTGGACTTGCCTATGCAATTTACTTTGATAACTAGCTGACGGTTGAAGAAGTTAACAAATTCCCACTGGCCCTGTTGAGCATCTGCCCTCTGTAATGAGAAAAATAAGAAGCTGTTGCTCCTTAAGCTTGGGTCTTAGGATGAAAATATGGGGGAAAAGACCTGGATGTAATGGAGCCCAGCGGAGCCCAGCTAAGATCAGCAGAGCCACAACCAAACTTCAACCGTAAACTTGAAACAAGTATCAGTTGCTGCAAACCAGTGAGATTTGGTTGATTGTTACACAACATCTCACAGGGAAAAAAATAATTAATTAATTAAACAAACAAACACCTGGATAATATAGCCAGTAAATGGAGGGAAAAAGGAAACTGTTTGTCTACTTTGCTGATAATTGAGAATTTTGGTTATGCCATACCGTGTGTTGATACAATTTTATCATTTACTATGATTTTTTTAAAGATTTATTTATTTAGGGAAAGAGAGAATGTGAGCGAGCTGGGGTGGTGGGTAGAGGGAGACGGAGGAAGAGAATCTCAGGCAGACTCTGTACTGAGCATGAAGCCCAGTGTGGGGCTCAATCTCACACCCTGAGATCAAGACCTGAGCTGAAACCAAAAGCCGGGCGCCTAACCAACTGAGCCACCCAGGCACCCCACAAAGATTTTGCTTTGTTTTTCCATTTTCAGTCTATTGCTGTGATGGTACCTGCAAGTCAGTTTCATTGTGCATTCCATTGAACTGACGCACATCTTCTGTAAGAAGTGAAGATATCCACCTCCATGGAATTGCTTGATGGGAACCACAAGTTTACCAGATACTGTGAAGATAGACAAGGAAGTGTGTTGAGTAGGCATTTTGTTATTTGTCAAGAGTAAATCAAGCACCTTATTTTTCTAAGTAAAAAACCCTAGGTGTTTCAAACTTAACTTCACAAGCTCTGTTTTTCAGTCTACCTCATTCCATCAGCTTCTGTTATCTTCATTCCATGGGCAGCTTTGAGAACGAGTCCCAGTGGTCCTCTTATCTGTTCATTTACAGTCATCTTGTCAGGGTCACAGATAAGTACCCAACTCATTAGGCGCTGACCCCTACTGGAGTAATCACCATAAACCACCATGAGCTCTTCCCAGTTCAATTGATGTGTAAACTATTTAAGGACAAGATGAAATGAACAGGAAAGATTTTCTGGTTTAGTTTAATTGCTTCTCAGGTGGCCTCTCATTTACCAAGCTCTGCTACAACTATGAACCAGAACTACCCTAGTGAAACTAATATAAAAGACCCAAGTACTTCGGGGAATACGGCTTGATTCAACACATCCCAGGGAACCTGAATTTCCAGATTGAAAGAAAGACTTTTACAAGTCTACTTGGTGCGCTGATGATGGTCCTTCTCTTCTTTGCTTGTGCAAGACTCAAAATTGCTCTATCTTGAAATTTAATGAGCAGATTCTTTTGTCCACAAATCCCTTGCCCTTTCAACAATAAAAAAATGATGGCTATGTCAAACACAAGTTAAGTTGTCTCTATTGGGATGTCTCTATTGGGATGTCTTCATGCCTTCATTTGAGGGCATCAAGGGAAAAAATGCTTAAACATTTGCAATAAAAACACAGCAGAGTGGACGGAACAAGACTGGCAGAAATCTATTGGTTGCTGAGGCAACGTGGGGCTTCACTGAGCTGTTGCCTCTGCTTTTGTGTGTCTTTGAAATTTTTCATAATAAAAACGAGAAATTTGTAAGACTGTGGTCGTATCAAGTCTGATTTGAACTCAAATCTTATTTTGGGACTTGCTTTGTGTCCCACGGAGATGGGATTTTTCTTCTTAAATGTGAAAATGGCTGTCGGGAGACCCCAGTTCACCAAACACATTGGACCCTGGTGTTCAGAGCCGTGGAAACAACCAGCTCTGGATTTGCAAGGTCTGACTGTCAAATACACTCTCGTGACACGCTCTTGCCTTTTAGTCTTCTTTCCTGTCGTCTTCCAATAATCTCCTTTTCTTGCCTTTGGTGTGGATGGAATCCAAGAGCAACAGGGCCCTGGAGTTGTGTAGAATGCAGGCTTTACCTGCGTTCCACACCTACCTACCCTTGCCGGCCCAGGCTGTGCCTCGGAGGAAGTTCCTGGGGCCCAGAACCTGAATCCACAGCTCTGCCCAGTTCTTGACCCAGTTCAGCCTGGGACGTGTTGCACCTCAGGAAGTGGATCTCAGGAACGCGAGTGGTCTTGCCATCTTTGTTAGTGTATCTAGTAAAACTGGGTCGGGGAGCTGGGAGCCTGTGAAGCTGCATCCATCCATAGCCCTCAAAACGTTTGCCCAGATCATGACAGCTGGCTTCCATATTAGATCTGATTGAGAATGGAACTGTGGTCTTATTCCCGGCCATCATTATGGGGATCCTGACACCTTACTTGCTTTTTGTCACTTCTCTCTCCAGAAACGAGGATTTAGAGCCCAGATGCCCAAATAGGGAACAGGGCTCCTCAGTCTTGCTCTTGTCCCACCCATTGAATGGGAACCCTTTGGCCATGAAGTCTGAAATTACTGCATCTCTTTGAACAACATACTTTGGACTTGGGGCCACGCCTTCAAGAGCCAGACTTAAGGTAGGTTAGATCTCGTTGCACGGGCCTCACTTGTCCCATGGCCAGTTTCCTGAATGGTAGGAATGCCTTTCTCTTGTTCTCATGAGCACGGCTAAAACACGGTGCAGTTTTTACTTATTTATTTATTTTAGAATGTTTATTTATTTATTTGACACAGAGAGAGGGAATGCACAAGCAGTCAGAGTAGCAGGCAGAGGAAGAGGGGAAAGCAGGCCCCCCCCCCGCCCCGCTGAGCAAGGAGGCTGATACGGGGCTCAATCTCAGGACCCCAGGATTATGACCTCAGCCGAAAGCTGTTGCTTAACCAACTGAGCCACCCAGGCGCCCCAGGGTGCAGTTTTTATACAAGACTTTTAAGAAAAGCACAAATGAAAATACATTTAAAATTTTAAAAAACTGGAGTGCCTTGGGTGGCTTAGTCAGCTAAGCATCCGTCTCTTGATTTCAGCTCAGGTTATGAGCTCAGGGCCATGAGATCGATTCCCACATCGGGCTCCACGCTGATCATGGAGCCTGCTTAAGATTCTCTCTCTCCCCCTCCCACCACCCCCTCCCCACCTCATCATGTTCTCTGTCTCCCCCCAAAAAAACCCGAAAATTCAAAAAAGAGAAGAGTGACACCTTTAAAGTCCAAATTTTTGACCCTAAAATAGCTCATTTTCTTACTTGTTTTTATGTTTTGGTTTGGTTTTGGTTTTGGTTTTTTTGCTTCTTTGGTTTGTATGTCTAAGACAGGGAGCACATTTGTACTGAGGGCATCTCCTAGACTTGATGACACAGAGCTTTTACATTCTAGACTGCTTGAAAGCGCTGAGGCCATCTGCCACAGCCACAAAGGGAAAAGCAAAAGCTCTGGATTTGGGAAGACATGGTTCTAAATCCTTTACCAGCCTTTTCTAGATGTGTGGCCTTCACCAGATTACTTAACCTCTCTGGGCCTCAATGTCTTCATCTGAAGAACAGAGATAACTAACAAGCGTTGGCAAGGATGTGGAGAAAAGGGAACCCTTGTACACTGTTGATGGGAATATAATTTGGTGCAGTGACTATGGAAAACATTATGGAGGTTCCTCAGAAATTTAAAACTAGAACTACCCTCTGGTCCAGTCATTCCACTTCTGGGTATTTATCCGAAGAAGATGAAAACACTGATTTGAAAAGATAGCTACACCCTCCCGTGTTCACAGCAGCATTATTCACAATAGCCAAGACATGGATGCAACAACCTAAATTTCCAGCGAAGGATGAACGGATAAAGAAAATGTGGTAAAATACACACTTACACACACACACACACACACACACACACACACACACACACACACACTGGAATATTATTCGCCATAAAAAAGAACGGAATCCCACTCTTTGAAACAACGTGGATGGACCGTGATGGCATTAGCTAAGCAAAATAAGTCAGAGAAACATAAATACTGTGTGATCTCATTTATATGTGAAATCTAAGAGAACAAAACAGATGAATAAAATCAGAGACTAGATTGGTGGCTTGTTGGTGACGAAGGGAGGCAAAATGGGTGAAGGGGATCTAATTATGAACTTCCAGTTATAAAATAAATAAATCATGGAGGATTTCCTGTATGGCTGGATGACTCTAGTTAATAATAAAGATATTGCATGTTTAAAAGTTGCTGCAAGTGTATCTTTTTTTAAGATTTATTTATTTATTTGAGAGAGAGTGCATGTGAGCAGGGGGTGGAGAAGAGGGTCAGAGAGAGAATTTTAAGCAGACTCCCCTCGGAGTGCAGACATGGGGCTCGATCTCACGACCCTGAGATCATGACCTGAGCTGAAAGCAAGAGTTGGCACTTAATGGACTGTGCCACCCAGGCACCCCACTGAGAGTCTATCTTAAAACTCCTCATCACATGAAAAACGAAAAAAACCTTTTTGCAACTATGTTTGGTGACATGCTAAATACTTATCTTGGTGTTTATTTTACAGTGCATACAAATATCAAATTATTATGGTATACATCTGAAACTAATATAATATCTCAAGACACCTCAAAAAATAAATTTTTAACTATGAAAAATAGGGATAGCAGTATCTACTGGGTAAGGTTGACATAGGATTATTAGATCAATTGTATGTAAAATGCACCTTGTAGTGCCTGGCAAATTATATAATCTCATTGAGTGGTGGCTCTTACTCCCCACTCTGACTCCCTTGGGTTCAGAAGAACGCTGGTGTTCAGATCAAATAGGTCAGGCAGGTAGTGATCCAAAGTGTGCCTGGCCTCCCACTCTCCAGGTGCCCATCAGCATGGAAGAAAGAGTGCAGAGCCCAAGGTTCATCTTCTTCTCCATCATGGAAAGTGTCAGGTGCTATTTCTTCATGAGAAAATAGTCTAAGCTTTGTGTTTCACGGATAGGCTTCAGGAGGGTTCACTGAACCTGAAAACGCATGGTGTTCCTCATGCACCTCTGTGCCTTTTTCTGGAAAGATCGTCCATAGCTTTTATCAGATACTCAAATGAGTCTATTTTCATTCATTCAACAACTACTTTTTGAGTGTTTATTATGGTCTTGGTGTAGAAAGTATGGTAGCAAATAAAACAGGACAAAATGCCTGCCTCTGTGGAGTCTAATTTCCAGTGGACTTGCTCATTTTTAAGAATCACTGATCTAGGGGCGCCTGGGTGGCTCAGTTGTTAAGTGTCTGCCTTCGGCTTGGGTCATGATTCCCCGCATTGGGCTCCCTACTAGGTGGGGAACCTGCTTCTCCCTCTCCCGCTCCCCCTGCTGGTGTTCTCTGTCTCGCTGTGTCTTTCTCTGTCAAATAAATAAATAAAATCTAAAAAAAAAAAATCTTGAAGAAAAAAAAAGAATCACAAATCTAAGCAAACCAAGAAGACTGTGGAATGGGATTTTAATTTGCCAGCAGCTCTCTTTTGGTTGCATTGAATTATAGACTCCAAACATCTGTCCAACTGGGTCAAATATTTTCCACGACCATGTGTATTTAATACTGAGGACACCCAGGGAAGGGATTAATGAAAATTTACTGATTATATTCGACACCAGCAAATTTCCTCTGAGCACCCCACTGTGGAACTACAGGAACAAAGGAAGGTATTAAACATGTGGTCAAGCGAAAAACAAACAAATGAAAGACGCTGGTATTTGGGGATCAGAGGGACCAGCGTTGAATATTCAGCTCCATAACCGTGAAAGATTAGATAAGTTGTGCAAATTTGTTGAGAAATGGCATTATCTGGAATCAGAGATGCTAATCTCGCAGGGCTGTTGTGCCTATTTTTTAATTTTCTTTTTTTAATTTAAATTTTAGTTAGTGCAATTGGTTTCTGGAGTAGAATTCGGTGATGTAGTAAATAACATGGCTGTCTGTCAGGAAATGTTAATTCTCTGTATCTAAGACGATGATTCCTATAATGGTAGAATCATGGGCCATCAGTGTAACACACACACACACACACACACACACACACACACACACGTGTGTTTTTGATACTGACAAAACTTGGCAAACTTCAACTTTTTTCCAAGTACAGGATTTACAAAACACAAATAAGTTACAATAAAAGCACTTGAAGAGCTATTAATTACCTTCTTTAATAAGGGAATTTTAAAAACAAATCAGTATGGGGAGCCTGGGGGGCTCAGTCAGTTGGGCATCTGCCTTAGGCTCAGGTCATGATCTCGGGGTCCTGGGATAGAACCCCACTTTGGGCTCCATGCCCAGTGGGGAGCTGTGTCTCCTTCTCCCTCTGCCCCTCCCCCTTCTCATTCTCCCTCTCTATCTCTCAAATAAATAAATAAATTCCTTAAAAATAAATAAATAAATACATATATAAAAGCAGTAGAAGAGTTTTAATCTCAGCATAAAAGTTCTTGAAATTGAATACATTTTGCTTAAAAACTAATATATTAAAAACCCAGTGTGCTAAAAGTTGCATATAAATATATAACAATATTATGTTCAGTTAGCCAACATATATTGTTATACATATTTATATGCAACTTTTAGCACATTGAGTTTTTAATGAAAAAATAAAATAACAAGATACTGCTATATATATGACAATATATAATCACAGAAACTTATAAAGTTAAACATTTAATGTATTTTCTTTATTCCCTCATTTTACTTCCAAGTGTGGTCATGCACTTGCTTTATCTGCTGTCATGACCCTGTAGGATGGGCAGGAAGGGGCTTTAGCTGCATTTTTCCAGAGCAGAACCAAGACTGGGGGGAAGGGGGGCAGTGGCTGCTTCCAGCCCCTTGTCTCTTTCCAGCTTTGCCATGGGTCCTGGGAAAAGGACCTGCAAACCTTATTGCGCTGATCCTGTCATTCGTCTGGGTCATTGGGAGGGAGGTTTCTGCTCAACGTAAGGCAGCACTTTGTAGACAAAGCGGAGTGTCCTTGTGACTGTTGATGCCTCATAGCCAAAGCCCAATGGCCACTTGAGAATATCTGCTCTCCCTTTGCAGACAAACCTTCAAAGACCTGAGGCTCAGACCTGCCAGTCCTTCCTTTTACCCTGGAAAAAGATTACCAAGCCCTTTGGTTGAACTCACATCCCATGGTGAATTAGGAGAGAGGCTGGGATTTGGAATGACATAGTCCTGGATTAGAATCCATCGGAATCTACTTTTATATAAACATAGTGCTTACTCTCTCCCAGCCAGCTCTATTTGTAAAATGGGGAGAGTAATAAAAACCTCCTAGCATGGTGGGCATTCAGGAAGGTAACATATGTATGTAAGTTTCCTGATGTCATTCTCCCAGGGCTGCCATGTACAGTTGCACAGGTTGTGCCTTGCTCAAGGGTGCCGTTCCAGGGAGCGAATGGGGATGGCAGTCTAGCCAGAGCTCAGATCCTGAGTCTTGTGCTCTGATAGGGGCTGCAGCTGGGGGGTATCCCTTCCTGTCTTAAGGGGCTCTGAATGCCATGGATAGGCCCTGCCTTCTTTTCTGTCTCCTCTTTTTGATCAGTTCCCCTTCGATGGACATGAGGCATAAAATCTGCTACACTGAGCCACTCAGAGCTCCAGGGGTTGCTTGCCCTCCAGGGACTGGACGGTACCTGCTTCTAAACAAATGAGAGGAGGAAGATTTCTTGTTACCTCCGGGGCCTTGACAAGGATTGGTTCTGTCTCCAAATGAAATACCCTTTAAATAGCCCTTAAATTGGATTGCTTGTCTCAGTTAAGTGGAATCCTATGGACTATAAATCTGACTTGAGAGGGCTCAGTTTAATTTGACTAAGATGCTGCAAAGGGTTTACCAAAAGGTAAAGCAGTCGTCTATAGGAAAGCAATTATGACCCCCAATTCTTCTCACCAATGATGGGAGCACCCTCCTTTTTGGATAGAATGTGTGCACGTGTACTTGTGCACATGCATGCACACACACGCACACACGTGCATACTTGGGGTGCAGTGGCTGGAGTCTTGTGTTGCAGGGATTCCGTGTAGATCAAGTATGGTTTATTGATGAATGGTAAGTTATCAAGTGCAGTGATTTTAGCTCATTTCTCTCACTGTTTCTAGAAGCCCAGATCCTTCTAAGCCGCTGCTGGCCAGAATACAGCTTGCTATTCCTAGCTAGCTTTCCATTCCAGGTCCCTCTGTGTCTGCTACCCTCCTGTGACCTGGGTAGTTGGCCTCCCAACTTGTGGGAACTAAAGCTCGGTCCCAATCTCAAAGGCGGGTTATCCACTCTCCCAAAGCTCAGTGTGCGAAAGAAAGAAGCAAGGCTTTTCACGAAGTGATTTCCCAAGGCCAAGTCCAGCGACTACCTAATCATGATGGAGGGTGGAGAGGACCGAAACACAAAGCGGATGGATGAGAAACTTGCAAGATTGCATCACCCTAGTGAGGTGAAGGCTATATAAGTGCTACAGCATCTGTGAGCAGCAGTGGGCAGGCCCAGGACAGGGAGACCAGTAATGGCATGAAGACAGACAGACCTAGTAGGGGCAGGTAGGGCTGTTTGCAGAGGTGAAGGGGTAGGGGGCGCTCTGCATGGGAGCCCAAGCCAAAAGAGACAGGAACCTACACTGATAAAAAAAATTAGTTACCAGGAGGGTAGTAACAAGGGTGACTATTAATTATACAATCACAGCAATTGTAGCTCACATTTATGTATATTACATAATCTACATCTGTATATTACATATGGTGTCTCATTTAATTTGCACCAAAAAAATCCTTCGAGGTAGAAGGTAGGCACAATTATTATCCTCCAGCTAAGGACACAGAGCTACTGCAACTAATGAAGTTGGGATCACAGCGAAGCTCATTAATCATGATTATACGTGGTGGCCTTCAAAGACACTAAGTGGAAAGTGATATTGGAGGTTGGGAGAATGAGGGTTTCTAACCCAGTGGTGTGGAGCAGAGCACCGAGGAGGGCCCCTCGGCTCTCTGTACCTGCTAAGATACCGTAGCTCTGAGGAGGCAAGAGGGGACAAGAGTACACAAGGTTCGAAAGGACGCCAGAGAACCCCACACTCTCCTCCTTCCTTGAGTTAGAACAACGTCAGGAATTTTTTTTAAAAGATTTTACTCATTTGCGAGAGAGGAGAGAGGGAGAGCACAAGCAGGGGGGGTGGCAGGCAGAGGGAGATGGAGAATCAGGCTCCCCACTGAGCAGGGAGCCCAACATGGGGCTCGATCCCCGGACCCTGGGATCATGACCTGAGCCGAAGGCAGATGCTCAGCCGATGGAGACACCCAGTGGCCCTCCACTTCAGGAATTTTGGAGACTCCATTTAAGTTTCCAGATTAAAGAGGACGCTCCTTTGTTGACCACTTCTGGTGGCTGGCATTGGCTTCCAGCTAGAAGACTAGTCTCCCCCTGGAGACCTAAGGGGCCAGGCATGGTGGGTCTGGGGCAGAAGCAGGAAGCTGGCTGACTGCTCAGTTTTATCTCAGAGAAGGAAAGAGCCCCTTCCGGATTCCTGTGACATCGGCTAGGGTGAGCGGAAACACATGGACAGAAGGAGAATGAGCTTGGGTGACAGGCTGGAGAGAGTGGCAGCCTGCAGAGAGGCAGCCCAAAGAAGTGTGCTATTGCTGTGTGTTAGCGTGCTTCATGCTTCTTGGCATGTTTGGGAGACCAAGATCAAACACTCAAAGGGGTTTGCCTTGTATTGTCTGAGTCAGAATGCTGTGGCCAACTCTGATGACACTGCAAAATGTTGGGGCTCTTTACACTGTTTGCAAGACGAGTCTCGTAGACAATAGCACTGCCCTTTGTATTTTAAGTGTGTATGACTGTTAAGCTTCTTGTCATCTCTTGAGAGGCCCTGGAGTAAGAGAGAACTTGTTTGCTAAATTGTAAGTGTCCTCAGGACCTGTGTCTTGCATGCCCTGAGCAGGGGCTCCCCGAGTGAGCAAGAGAAGAAGCTGGATTAGCCATCAGTTTCAGGCTACCAACCTCCAGAGGGCCACTATCCCACCTAGAAAACACCTCACAACTTTCATGGGTGGTCTTTCCTGACTTATTCTTAGAGCAGGCATTGTTACTTGTTCTAATTTCCCCTGGGGCCAATTTGACTGGTAGGGCCTTAAGGAGAAGGGAAGAGAGAGAAACCCTCTCACATCCAGATGAGGATGGGTCAGCAATCCCCAGGGCCTGGATGGAGCAGGGCAGTTTGCTTTGGAAAGTAACAAAGGGAGATTCAGGATGAGTTCGTTCAAGGTACACGCTTCAAACCCTGAGACTGGCAAATACTATGGACAAAAGCAAGAAGAGAATATATAGCTGGGAATGGGAGAAAAATCCCAAGTCAGGTGCAGGGTATGAACAGAAGAAAGCAAATCCAAGGCCAGAGCATGAATGGCTGGCCTGGAAGATCCAATGGTTCAATGGTCATGTCGTTCCCACACATATATTCCTCCCTCTGGGGTCACAGCCTTGCTCCTCCAGGCAGAGTCAAAGGATCCTGAAGACAACAGAGAAGCAGAAGGGAAATTCTGGAAATAAATATTACAGCTACCACTCATTTCAAAGAAACAGTGGAGAAACCAGAAGGCCCAAAATGATCATGGAGAAGCAAGAATTTTGTTTCCCAACTCTGTCCTCCTAAGTGTCACCAGGCAGCCAGGACTCAGGCTGCCCAAGAATCACAGAACTAGCAGAGATCTATCTGGAAAGGGACACGGGCGATGGCTCTTTCCATGTCATCCCCCAAGCCCTCCATGTCCCCTCCTCGGAGGCCCCCCAGGCTCCCAGCACTGTGCAAAGATCAAGGCACAGAAATGAGAAGAGGGCAGTCTCTGCCGAGGCTGTGGGGAGGTTTGACTGACATCGTGTTTGCCACATTAAAGGAGAAGGATTTTAATGGCATGAAAATGTCTTTAATCACAGGAGCTAAACTGTGCTCAGTGCAGGTTCAAGGTGATAGAGATGCTCTTGTTGTACAACGGCATTTTCATCTCACTTAGATTAATTCATATTTTAATTGCTCCTCTCCCTGATTGAAGTGCGGAAGGGAGCGCTTTGATTCCTTTGATCTCACGGTTCTCCCCGCAAGGCCAAGGTCAGGCAGGGGCGCTGGAGCAGAGTGGGAGGATTTCGGAGAAGGCCCCGCAAGGCAGGCAGCGCCCCGTGAGCAGTGGCAGTCTCCGGGGGGAGGGTAGTTTGGTGGCTGGTGGGGACGGGATGGGTGTGGCTGGCCCCCCACGCTAGACCAAGGGGCAGCGCTGGCAAGAAGAAATCCGGTGAAGTCGCCAAACTAACCAGTCACTCAAGTCATCGTTCTGCATGGACCTTGTACTTTGCGTTAATAAGATGTAGCTCATACTACTCGTCACCTGCCACGGTCCCCAGGTCTTCGGGCTCTGATGGGTCTCCTGGCCCTGTGGTAGGGAAAATGCAAAATGCCCCTCCTGCAATATCTCTGGGATCCTGAAGGGGCCCCCTCTTGTTCTGCTTTCCGGTCCCTGCTCACGTCTCCGGGCAGTGGCTGTTCGCTTCTCTCTGCCCAGAGGTAGCCAACAGGCGACACATGCACTATTTCCCCAGCAGGTAAAGCTAGGGTATTCGTGTGGAGCAGAGAATTCACGGCAGGTGAGTTGCAGCCAACCGTGTTGAAGTGGGTATCAGAGAACAGGCTTCTTAGAAGTTCCTGGGCCCTTCCCACCAGCAGGGATCCCTCACAGGCTAGCCGCTCCCCTGGTTCAACAGCCGCGTGCCTGTCTGGGCGACTGTTTCTTGTCTTCTTGTCTCGTTTACCTGTGTTAACCTCTGGGGGTGGCCGGAACAAAGTCCTACAAGCTGGTGGGCTTCGACAACAGAAATGTATTGTCTCCGGAAGTCCAGGATCAAGCTGTTGGCAGGGCCATGCCCACTCTAAAACCTACAGGACAGAATCCCTCCCTGCCTCTGTCCAGCTTCCAGTGGTGGCCATCGGTCTTTGGTGTCTCCTTGACTTGCCGCCGTCACTCCAGTCTCTGCCTCCGTCATCCCCATGGTGCTGCACTGTGTGTCCCCTCTGGCTTCACAGGACCATCTTCCCTCTGGGTGTGTCTGTGTGCCCCTATTTCCCTTCTTTCTAGGACACCAGTCATTGGATGAAGACCCACCCTAACCCAACATGGCTGTGTTTTAACTTGAGTACGTCTGCAAAGACCCTATTTCCAAATCAGGGCACATTCATATGTACTGGGGGTTAGTACCTATACATATACTTTTGGGGGCACAACATTCTCCCATTGCTGGGAACTTGAAATGCCTCTCTCCTCATTGGGCTGAGGAGTTCAGCTCTGTAGGTCTGTGCTCCAAGCCTTCCCTGCTGACATCCAAAAAGGCACCGAAGTATTTTCCCAAACAAAATCCCTTCTGTCCCTAGGATGGGAGTCTTTTAAAATAAATTTATTTTCCCACTTATCAATAGTCTTAACTTCTTAAATGAGCACCCACCACGGGTCAGACATTTTTCTTTTCTTTTTTTAACTCTTGTACTTGTCGCCATGATGCTGGAAATGGGACATGATTACTTTCTTTTCAAAGATTAGGGGCTGAGGCTACAGTTCACCTGACATTGTGTAGCTGGTAAGTGGAACTCACTGCTATTCAGAGCCAATCCCTGTAAGGTGCAGTGGATTCTAGCTCCCTCACCCCTCGGCTGACCTGGTCCTCTACCCCCCATCCTCATCCTCATCCATGGGCATCCCAATGACTGCCTCTGTTGGCTTCCTGTGCCTGCTATACCAAATCATCTCACGCTAGGTGGTTTAAGACAATGCACGTTTATTCTCTCAGTTATGGAAGCCAAATTCCGAAATCAGTGTCCCTGTGCCAAAATCAAGATGTTGGCAGTGTTGTGCTCCCAATGGAAGCTCCAAGGAAGGATCGGTCCCTTGCCTCTTCTGGTGTTGCTAGCATTCCTTGGCTTGCGGTCACATCGTTCTAATCTCTGCCTCTGTGGTCCCTTGACCTTCCCTCTTCGTGTGTGCGTCCAGTCTCTCTGCTTCCTTCTTTCAAGGATACATATGATCCCATTTAAGGCTCACCTAGATCATTCAAGAAAATCTCCCCATCGGAGGCTCCTTGGCTTACTCATATCTGCAAAGATTATTTTGCCATATAAGGAAATACTCATGGGTTCTGGGAATCGAGACTTGGACCCAGCTTCGGGGACCATGATTTGAATGACGCTGCCCCCTTGGTCCTTATGGCTGTCCCCTGACTGCCCTCTCTTCGGCTCATGGCTTACAGGCACTGGGTTCCTTGCCCTCCTGGCTACTTTCAGGAGTGGGAGGTGGGTGGGGAAGAGAGAGGTTCTTGTGTGTGGCCTGCACCACAAAGAGGCACCAGGGAGCTCTCTCTGTCTGGGTTTTATAAAATGGTTGTAATAATGCTTGTTTGAAAAAGGGCTGGAGAGCGTGTCCTGAGGACAAACGTGCCGGCTGTTTTGGATGGTAGATAGCTGCTTTGAGCCTCCAAGATCTCATAAAATGGAGGTCTTGCAGAGCCGAGATGAGGAAATTATTGTCCTACTGGGGAAAAGCATTCTTCAGCGTGGGGAGGGGGTGGGAGGATGCTGTGGGCGGACCAATGACGAGGCTCCAGAGCAGGTCTGCTACTGTAGGACCTGGAAGTGACACCTCTCCACCCGCCACCTTATGGATGACAGTCATCATTGCAGATGGGTCACAGGGGCCTGGGGTGAGAAATCCCCAAGCGCTCATCAAGCTTTTCCGCAATAACACCTGATGTTGGATCCTTTCTGTCACTTGCTATTTTAAACCTGCTTATCCTACGCTGATTTCATCCTCATTGGTCTCAAAGCATAATGCTTTTTTGCTTTAGACATTTTGGGACAGGGGACACTCTGAGGCCAACAGCCCCAAGGTCAATGTCAGTTCTCTAAGATGAGGCTGTGGATGAAAGAATGCCTTTGGGGTTCTTGATTTGAGAGAGTGCATGGCTGCTACTGTTAAGCACAGCTGCCTAACTGCTCTGTAGATGTAATCTTAGCCAAATGAGGTGGGCTGGCTGTGCTTGGCTTCAGCTAAGAAAACCGCAAATAAATAAACGGTTGTGAAGGGCTTTCATGGCAGAGACAGGAGTGTCCCTGCTCATCTGAGTCCTTGAGAATATTCACCAGGAGTGGGTGAGCATGTGATTTTTGATCCACATGATGATGCTTTTGAAAGTAGAGGAGACATTATGCAATTAAGATGGATAAGCATGAGTCTGGACCGCATCCACTTACTGTCTGGGATGAACTTGCACTTGCACACATGGCTGGCCTTGGGTAATGCTGCAAAGTTGATTTGCCGATGTTATTCCCTTCCCTTGTGCTCTGTTCTCCTCTGCCTGGTATTCTGCAAGCTTCAGGAGTTTGATGGCAACCACTTCCCACATCTTATTTTACAACTGAGGAAGCAAAGACCCCAGAAAAAGGTGATTCTGGGTATCAGGATGACAGGAGGTGGGGTTAGAACTTGTCTCCTCTTTCCAGAAGAGAAAACATGTTCTTCATGGCCATGATCAGCCAGGATCCAGCACTGCTGGTCCTGCTGAGCCCAGCTCCACTCAGAGATGCTGCTTCTCTCATCTGGCCTCCAGTCCTTGGTGTTCCATGAGATGGCTGATGGGCAGCTGATGAATTCACAGACGTGCTTATGAAATCACCCTTTGGGGGGTGACGCGTTTTTATAAAGGGCTTCTGTAGAGTGTCTCCATGCAAAGGAATGGATCTTGAATGTTGGCATTTCACCTACTGGTTGCAGATTTAGCAAGGAAAACTTCAGACATGGGAGGATTTGGAGAGGCCACACACATGGGTAACTTCTATTATTCTTGTGCAGAAGGAGAGAACAACAGAGAACCTAAGAGTGTATCTATGGTTGGGGAGAGGGAGAAAGAGAAGGGTATGGGAATCAGGAAAGATGAAGGGAAAGGAAGAGAGACAAGACCAGAAGGGGAAATAAGAAAATAAAAGAAGGGAAGGGGAGGGAAGAGGGAAAGGGGAGAGGCAAGGGGAGAAGATGGGAGAAAGCAGGAGAGAAGGGGAGACTGAGGGGGTGGGGAGGAGGTTCGTTAGTCAGAGCAAGGATGTAGAAAAAGGAGCGAACAAAGCAGACACTTCCCGCCCTGGTGCGAGTTACCATGCACATCAGTTCTGTCCACCAAGAAGACAAGGAGGCTATAAACCAACCAAAGACATTTATTTGGAATCTTAGGGATTGGCAATCGGAGAGACACAGAGTGGACCAAAATTGCAAGTATGCTCTGAACTCTAAGTGGGGAGTATAGGCTTATAAAGGCAAACCCTACAAGATTGCATAACTTATCTTGAAAGAATTAGGATTGGTTCTGGAAGAGTTAAACTAATCATGGAAGACATAATTGGCTGTTTGGCTAATGGATGTTACGAGATCTCTATTTCAGTCCAAACGTTCTAGGAGGTGGTGGACTTATAGTTGACTAGTTGCAATTGACAAAAGCCAAATGTCCATGGTGTTCTGAAAATTGAAACATGAGATGTGCATTGGCCTGACTTCCTCAATGTGCCCTCCCCCATTCTAAATAACTTTTAGCAATGCCTACTTCACTTCGGAATCTCCCTTCACAGGTCCCACCAACAGAAAACAAACCAAAGTAACAAAAAACCAGAACAGAACCGTCCACAACCCAAGAGAACCAAAAATGACGAGGTCATCCTTGATGCTCCTCCTGTAGGTTCCAGACTCACAACCAAACAAACTTACCTCTGACTTCCACATGTGTGATGTCTAAGGATACATCAATGCTTGCAGATCTAATAATCATATCAGAAAACCATGCTCCACTGCAAATGAACTAATTGCAAAGTGAGTAATTTTGTGGGGTGTTGCTTTAAATAACTATTATGTTTCTGAGATGATAAGCCAGAAGTTCTTTGCAAATTAACTTCTTAATGCTTGTCTCTGAGTCTTCCTTTCCTTTCAAAGTAAGAATCCACCCAACTTCATTCCATGCCCAAATAGAAGAAGGTCTATTTCCGGTGGATTTTTCTCTTATCCTGTCCCAAAGATGAAAGATCCAGAAGAACAAAAAGCCTCAGTGTTTTGCAAGCTCATCCCCTTTTGTCTGCCTTTACAGCTAATTTTCATTCAGTTCTATTGTTATTTTATATCATTTCTCCGGTTCAACCTCGATTTCTTGTTTCCCTTGCCCTCCTTCTGTTCTATACCTTTATACCACCCCCCAGTTTCTCAGTGAGTAGTAATCTTTATTTTGATCTCCCTTATGATGACACCAAACCATCTTCCCTGTGACCTGAACTCCTGCCAGGACAGTATTCCTACAGTATGATTTTATCCTGTCATCACTTCAACTCTCAGGAATTGCTCCCTGGAGTGGGCAGTCCAAACATCACCATGGTTGCCAGGCCTTCAAGAACTGACCTGACCTTGAGTTTGGGAAGGATGGCTACCTTCCCATAAGTTCAACTTCACATACAAATCGGGACTCCCCTGGTAATTCTCTTCAGCTTCTTCCTCTCCATTTTGTATCCTTTGGCCACTTGTGCTCCTGATTCCTCTTTTTCCTCCCATCTCCAGTGCTGCTTGAAGTGCAGGCTAGCGTCCAGATCCCTTGGGAGCTGGTTAGACGTGAGATACATGGGGTCCCATTCTGGACACACAAAATCAGTCCCCAGGTCTAGGGACCTGTACGTTATCTAGCTTGCCAGGTAATTCTTAATGCACATGGATATTTGAAATATACTGTTCTAGACCATAATGTCTCCCAACAATCTGTGGCAGGATGGGATCTACTGAAGTTGAATTATTAATTAATTGATTTATTACTTTGTGGCAAAGTTGGGTCTAGAACCCAGTGTTTCTAAACACCCTTACTTAGCTTAATCACCTTGACTCTGTCATTGCTCTGTAAACACTGAGTTGGGACAGGGGAGGATGTGGTCTGTTTTTAAAGTGAACCTTCAGAAGGAAACACTATCCTACCAGCTACATAGCCCGGTGTGGCCCTGCCCAGCGGACAGTGACCCGGTGTCCTGTACTCCAGCATACTATTCACCATCCTTGGGATGTTGACTCCTTAGTGCTATTAAAAAGCATACCATTTACTTTTGAGATCCAAGGTCAGAGACGCCTGAACGTGGAACCACTAGGGACGCTGGTGAATTCAGATAAATCTTCCTGGACCCTTATGTAATGACAGGTCTACACATGGGTATGTCTACACTACATACTCTTTTAATTTCTACCCACTTCTAACTTCACATTCCCTGCTCTGGATGCACTTTGGATTCTCATTCAAAACCAAGTTCTTGCCCCCAGATGGAACTCAGATTTCTTATTCCTAGTTTAACTTATTTTAGTTTCTATCCCATGTTCTTCACAGAAGTCTGCCAAAGTTGACCTGCTAGGGTTCTGCACACTAGCCAGTAGCTTCCTAGGATTCCATGTGTCCTGATTCTATTCCTTATCCTCCACTAGCCCTGGTACATGGAAACCACAATGACAAGCTTCAGGGTTACCACTAAGAGGCGAGGAGATTTCCACTTGCAGAGTTCAATCACCGCCATATTTCTCACTCACTTCCCATACTCCTGTTTGGATATTTTGGGTCCTCCAATCCAACATGGCCATTTTTCTGTTCTACCGCTTCTGTGTTCACCTCCTTCCTGGCCCAGTATAGATTCCATGCTCTATCCTTATCTCCCTTCCCTTGTACACATCCTTGACTACCCCACTCCTCCCTCTCACTGTCCTAACTGCCCCCTACTCAAATTTTAACCTCTCCCCTGAGCCGAGCAGCTGAACATGGCTGGAGAAAACCATCCTACGGGGTGGACAGTTCTCTCTTTAAATTTATGTTTATAATTCTCAAGTGGAACCTCAGGTCCTCCCAGGTGTCTTGTTGCATTTTTAGGATCTATTCTCTCACACCCCCTCACTTCATACTCCCCACTCCATAATTCCCTGAGAAAACAGGGGTGGTGGGAGAACCACCTGCTACCCTCCTTTACCATCATATAATCTACTTGCATGGCCTCGTTTTACACACATTCTCTACATTCCCTCTTTAGAGCAGATGAAATGGTCTTGGACATATCCAAGACGAATGTCACTACCTGAACATCCTCCATCCCCTACAATGATTGTGTTCTCATGGTCATCAGCTTCTCCCTCTCTCCAGACCCATTACATTGAGTTTATGACTATATCCTCACAGTTCACATCTTTAAAAAGATGCCCTCCCTGGGGTCTGCATTCTCCTTCTGCTGCTACCTCAATCTGTGTTATAGTCAAGTTCCACAGGACGGTGTCTCCACCTGCCTCTTCCCCTTATGTGTCTCATAGCCTCTCTTCAACTCACAACAATTCAGTTTTGTCTTCACCACCCATGGGAACTGATCTTGCCAAAGCCAGCAATAATCTTCATTCTGCCAGATGTGTTGCTCCCTTCTCTTTGCTCATCGGACTTAAGGCTTTGGCAGCCTGTGGCACAGTCACTCATGCCTTTGGGGGTGCAGGGTCACTACTCTGTCCTGGTTCTCCCCCAACCTCAGTGTGCCTCGTTGACTTTCTAAGCTTCAGGTTTGCAACTTCCTAAAACCCAAAGACTTTGATCTTCTGGAAGTTGCCCTGAGGGTCATGAGAATATCACCGCAATGTTGCCAGTTGGCATCATGCATTTCTTCTATGGAGAGGTAATTAACATATAAAATGTATCAGTTTCATGTCTACAACATAATGATCCAATATTTGGATACACTGCAAAATGATCAGTAAGCACAGTAAGTCTAGTTAATATCCATCAGCACACATGGTTATAATTTTTTTCTTATACTGAGAACTCATAAGACCTTTGAAGATTGACTCTCTTTGCAACTTTCAAATATAAAATACAGTATTATTAACGATAGCCACCATGCTGTATGTTACATTGCCCCAGGACTTATTTGTTTTATAATTAGAAGTTTGTACCTGTTGACCCCCTTCACCCATTTCAACCCCCACCTCCCACCCCCGCCCCCATCTCTGGCAACAACTCATCTGTTGCTGCTCAATCCTATCCATGAGTCCTCTTTGTGTTTTTAAATTCCATATGTAAGTGAGATTATATAGTATGTGTGTTTCTCTGTCCATGTTGTTGCAGGACAAGACGGGCAGGACAGTATGGTGGGTAAGGACACAGTCTTTAAAACCCAACTGTCTTTGCTCTGTCTCTTACCTCAAGTTTTAGGGTCTTTCTGCACTGCTCTCAGATCTTGGCTTATGCTCTCTCTTGATTATGGTCTCTGCTTAAAGCTCATCTTTGCAGAATCCTGTCCTGGTCGTTCCAAGCAGATCAGCACCCTCTTAGCTCCATGCCTCTCTGTCTCTCTCATTACATGCTTTATTGTCTTCCTACCAAAGTCACTACATCATAGCGCATGGCTGGTCTCCCGTTGCTCCTGGAATGTAAGCTACCTGAGGGCAGGGACACTGGTTTGTTCTTGTATCTTTATGCCCAGGATGGCAGCGGTCGGCGGTAGGCATGCGTCTGGTCCCATCTACCTTCATGTCAGCAGACATAGAATTCGGAATGCATTCCACGTGTCTTTCTCCACGTCCCAAGGCCTGGCACAAGCTCGATCAATATCCATTGTATTATACATATATTTGTATCTATTAACTGTATTATATATAATTGCATTATATATGTGTACATGTACATGTGCATATGTGTGTTTATATTGTATGTGCATACACGTGTACATACATGTGTATAATGCATGTTATATATGTGTACATGTGTTCACATATGCATCATATTTTGTATATATTATTGTGTATGTATCCACATAAACACACATATGTATTCACATATAACACATATACACACACATATGTATTGTGTATATATCTGTGTGTTATTGTATATATACATACACATATACACACATATGTCGTGACATATATACACACAATATATATATAAATGAATGGATTTCAGAGAGTCTCTTGGTCGTGACTCTATTGCTTTTAGGTATGGCGACCTATATTGCTTTTAGGTATCATAGGCCTATGATGAGGCCTATGTCCACATGGATGTTCTGATCAATAAAAATGCTTCCCATTGGGAAAATAAGACAAGATACTTGGCAGGAGGACTGTCTCCTACACTGAGGAGGCAGGACTGTAATTTTAAAGATGATCTTTTCTGTCGTGACCCCCCCACCTCACCCCACACCAGCTTGTCCGGCATTAGATACGTTTGCATATCCTGCCTTAATTTGATTAGTGACAGATGCTATTATCTGAGGAAATCTAAATTGCCTCTTCCTGTGCTAATGAACTACTGTACCAAGTGTGTGGGGATATGAGAATGAGATAGATTTATTAATGAATGCCTAATTAAAGGGACAGTTACAGATTTCTTGGGGCGGGGGGTGGTGGGTGGGGAGCGTTTCCATTTCTTGTAAAGATTGGCACTTTCATGACCAAATGGAAATGTTGCACACCCAGTTGAAAGTTTTCCATGTCACAATTTAGAAACTGAATATAGAGTTCAACTTCATTTTAAATGTGATAGAACGTGACGTCCCCCTTCTGGTTGGGGGTGGGGTCTGCAAGCCCTTCTGTCTCAGCCCCCAGCCTCACTCACAACCAGCCCTACTACTTTCTTTTCCCTTTTATCTTCCTTCCTTCCTTCCTCTTTCTTTCTTTCTTCCTTCCTTCCTTCCTTCCTTTCTTCCTTCCTTCGTTCCTTCCTTCCTTTCTTTCCTTCTTTTTTTTTTTTTTTTTTTTTTAATCTGACGCTGCCCTGAAAATCCAACTCTCAAGCAAAGGACTTTTTTCCTACTAATGTGGAAAACTGCACCTGATGTTCCAGGGACCCCTTGGCCCCAGCATGTGGTAATGACCTTCTGCCTTGATCCTCAGTCCACAGGGCTTGCTACCCATCAAGGAGCACAGTAGAAAGGGATTCCATCATTGCACCTTAATTCCTCCATCATCCTCTTTCGTGTGAAATCCACAGAACGGAGAATCAATGGCTTGGCTTGCTATTCCAAGCCATCCTAATCATCATTAGCCAATCTAATCATCATTAAGTGCCATGAAGGGATGCTTGGTTTCAGTGGATCAAGAGCTACTCACTGGGCATCGGACAGGAAGGTGGAGCTCCCATGCGGGAGAAGGGAAGGGGATGGAAGGGATGGGTGCCTGGGAATGAGTTGGTGTACTGCAGCAGAGCCAGTCTTGAACTCAGCCCAGCCTCTCCTCAGCCAGCTTTCTTGACGCCATATCCTGATTTTCTAGCAATGCTAGGAGTCTCCATATCTGCTGTTGACTGTCAGTGTCCCCAGGTAGCCTACCACGGTGACCCCTATAGTCCCCCAATGACGAACATCCAAGAGGGAAACCAAAGCCTGGAGAGGCTTGACCTCTACCCAGGTCCCTAGAAATTCCTACAGTGGCACAAAATAGGAGCGTAGTGGAAAGGTCGGTTAGCTTGGGGCAGTGGGCTTCAGTAGAGAAACGATTTAAAGGAGGCTAGGAAAAGCAGCTTCCCTTAATGAAGATAATTCATCTTTTTAAATAATCCACTCTCTAAATTATCCTTTGTCTCCCAGCTGCCTTCACTTGTGGGTCAAAGGGGTTTTGCATTCTCCTCGCACCTCCAGCCTGGTGAAGGACAGAGAGGCTGGGCGAGGGAAGCACGTCCTTTATTTTTGCTAACCACACACAAAGCTTAAAATGACCAGTTCACTTGCAAAAGCCCTGGAGTTCAATATCCCTAGAAACATTTCTTTATTCTTTGAAGACTCTCACAAGGATGTCTCAGAGAATGTGGTGTCTTGGGTTACAATTTTTGTAACAGACCCAGAGAACAGAAGAGACATGTTTTCCAGCTGTATGCATGAGAATAATCTCATCCATTTATATAATGAATAGTAGTCTATTCTGCGAGATTTCCCCAGTCGGTCCGCTATGTCTTCTTTTATAAAATAAATAGAGGTGCACAGTGAAATCATCAGCTCCTTTGCTGCAGAACCCAGTTGAGGTTTAAAATTGGTCTCTCCTGGTAAGAAATCATGACTGCCTTCTTATGCTGCTTCAGTGGAGAAGTTACATAGCCTAGAGGTGCCGTATTTCTCCTACTTGCAAATAGCATATACAATGTCAGCATTCTGGGTTTAAAGAGGAGAGGAAAAGATAAGACCAAACCTGGCTGAAAGGCTCCCCAGAGAGAGGGACCAACAGTGCACATACATGTTTTCAGCTCTGGTTTATAGGAGACAATGTCCGTATTGACATCACCTCTACTGTAGCTGGTGGGACCTTGAGACAGAGTCCTCCTTGCCAGATACTTGGGGTGATGTCAAACAAGAGGTAGTGTCTGATTTGGACCAAAAGAAATGGCTAGGGAGTACAAAAAAATAGGCTCACACTTCCTGGGGAGAAGGTCTGGTTAGAAACGAGGTGCCAGGGGGGCGCCTGGGTGGCTCCATCATTAAGCATCTGCCTTCTGCTCAGGTCCTAATCCCAGAGTCCTGGGATCAAGCCCTGCATTGGGCTCCATGCTTGGCGGGAAGCCTGCTCCTCCCTCTCCCTCTCTCGTCGTTGCTTGGGTTCCCTCTCTTGCTGTGTCTCTCTCTGTCAAATAAATAAAATCTTAAAAAAGAAAAGAAATGGGGTGCCAGGCTGGAGGGGAGGTGGGTTGGGTGATGGGGTAACTGGGTAACAGACATTAGGGAGGGCACTTGGTGTGATGAGCAGTGGGTGTTATATGCAACAGATGAATCACTAAGTTTGACCTCTGAAACTAATAATACACCACATGTTAATTGATTTTTTTAAAGAAAAGAAGAAGGAAAGAAATGGGGTACCAGGGTCCAGGCAGAGGACTGAGGTTCAGGTCTGGACCCATCACAGTGGAAAACTGCCACAAAATCTTACTGGAAAGAGGGAACCAGACTGGTGGTCAGAGTTCCCAATGGACTAGAGTCTGGGAACCAAGCCCAGGTGGGTTGGAACACCTGACCTGCATGTTCTAGAGTGAGGGTCAAGGTGATCTTTAAAGGTGAATCTGGAGTTGATGCAACCTGACTAAATCAACCAAAGTCTTGGTTAGGGAGGAAAAACATGACATGGAAGGCAACAGCAATTGTCAGAGCACATCAAGAAAGCCCAGGAGAACCCTTTTAACAACTCACACCTTTTAACAACTACTTCTGATGCTTATAACAACTGCACCAAAAAGTTACCCTAATCTCTCAAACTGGGGAACTGAGACCAAGAAACATCTAGGCAACTTGCCCAAGACCTTAGAGCCTAGAATATTGTAGCTAGAATTTGAACCAAATGCATGTGACTCCAAAGTCATTATTTGGGTCAGACTTGATCTCCTTCAAATAGAAATCTGTGTTCTTGCCCATGGCTAGGCATGAGCCGCTGGGTTTGAGAAAGTGGAGAGAATCATCCACAGATGAAACTGGGTTTCCACAAAGGATCCACAGAGGAAGTTCAACGCAGAGAGCACACATAGGGCCTCTTGTAATTGGGGTGACCCATCTGTTCCCAGACCCCACTGTCTGCCCTCAGCTGAGCTCCCAGTGGCTCAAGGACAGGGTATGCCAACCTAGTAGTTTTCAAATCTCTGCTATGAGTTTGAGTGGGCCTAGAGCACTCAGGGGCTGATGGTTTGCACTCCCAACTTGAGAGGAAGATGTGCCATGGGTCTATTATGCCAGCACATCGTGGATTCAAGGGGGCTGATTCCCAGTGGGGAGGACATGCTGAGTGCTGAGAAATTTGGCGTATCTTGAAGGACAATTTCCTCCTACAGTTGGTAACAGAGTCTGTGCTGTCCTTTGAGTCAGGCCCTTTGCTTGAGGGTGATGGGGTGTGAAGGTGACAGAGTACATAAAGATTCTTTGCACAGATTCCTATACTTCAGTGAGGCCAGTGTGGAGCCCTCTTGTCAGAGGAGATTAAATCTGTCAAGCATACTTTGAGAACAACTGTTGAGGACTGCTATATGTGCTGAAGAGGTCAGGGATCCAACCAAAGGTACTTTGGGGGATTTTTGAGATGGTGTGGGATGGTGTCTTCAGGAAAAAAAAAAGAAAGAAAAAAAAATTTCAGGCAACCCTACATGCTGACATCCTACAAATCCCTAACATATGGCAGGATGGGGACATAGGACATCTCCCTCCTGCAGAAGCCACGGTGTCTTCACAAAGGCGCTGATTATAGTTAAGACATGTAAATCTCTCACCATTTATCAGAGGTCCTGGTGTGAAGAGGCAGATCTTAGAGTCCAAGTCTGCGAGGACTAGAGCCTTTCAACTCTACTTTTTGCAAATGGGAGGCCAGAGCGAGAGAAGACAACATTCACAGGAGGACCCAGAGTTGAGTGGAGGACTTGGGTTGGAATTCAATCCCTTAATGCCCTGAATACCAGTGAATATTGATTTTTTTAAAGAAAGGGTTCACCCTATCATGATACATCCATCAAGAACTCTATAAAGCAAGGGTGTTTGGGTCCCACCATCATTCACTTCTATCCAGGATCCTAGATTTTACTTTCTCTGCTTCAAGATGAAATGATTGCCTCTCAACTTGGGCATCTCAGTTGAGCCCATCATGAACTTGATCCATCATGAACTTGATACATCACCTTGGTATCATAAGCTGAGCACAGGGTCCTCTTATTGTCGGGCTAGAGTCAACATTTCAGCACCCACTCTTGATCAGCTTTCACTTCCTTATCACTCCTGGGACAGCCAGAATCAGAGAAATATCACTGCTTCCCCAAACACCATTTGTTGTCATACTCTGCTCCCAAATCAGGTAAGTACCAAGACATAAAAGAGCAAATTCTAACAGAAATCCAAAGGAGGGGCAACTAGTAACACCCCACCAACTCTGGCGTGGAGAAGAAGTGTGTCTTGAATAATGTGAAAGGTTTTTTATCATGGAGGTGGAAGACAGGACTGTAGCTAGGACCCCCAAATTGCACCTCCCTGGACAGCTCCCCCACTGATTTTATTTTTTAAGGTTGTCCTTATTCTGTGGGGAAGATCTAACTGGGAATGGTTCAGGAAGAGAATCTTTCACATATAGGGCTGTGGGTCACACATGACCCAGGTCACCTCTGTCCAGATAGAATGCATTTCTCATGGACTGGACTCCACCCAGCCCCTTAGTAGGAGACAAGAGTATGGATAAGAAGGAGATAAAGCAGATCAGGTGGCTTTGATGAAGCCTTCTTGAACCAAAGTTCTGGGTTCTTATTTTATATGGCCAGACTGGCCAGAGTTTTAATGGTTTGGGTGGAGGGAAATTGTGGTGGTGGGAGAGGTAGGTTGGTAGCTTGAATTAGATCCTTAAAAAGAAATGTCGTTATCATAGATTTTCAGCCTAATCATTATGCTGGAATTGATCAATCACTTAGACAGAATGTATTTATTGAACCATTGAGCCCGTGACAAATAGTGTTAGCCCCTACACTCTTGGAATTTTAGAGACTCACTGGGAGACAGGTAAGATACAAATATTACACTTAAAAATTGATGTATTGGGGCACCTGGGTGGCTTAGTCTGTTAAGCATCTGAGCCTTTTGCTCAGATCATGATCCTAGGGTCCTGGGATGAAGTCCCATGTCAGGCTCCCCACTAAGTTGGGAGCCTGCTTCTCCCTGTGCTTCTGTCCCCCATTTGTGCTTGCTCTCTCTCAATCTCTCTAGAGCTCTCTCTCTCTAAAATAAATAAATAAGATCTTTTAAAAAAAACTTTAATGTGTGTGGGGTGACTCAGTTGGTCGGGTGGCGACTCTGGGTGGCTCAGTTGGTTGGGTATTCGACTTTTGGTTTGACTCAGCAGGGAGTCTGCTTCCCCTCTCCCTCTCCCTCTGTTCTTCTCCCCCAATCTCATTCCCTCAAATAAATAAATAAATCTTTAAAAAATTGTTGAATTTTGATGAGTACCCCATGGAAGCAGGCCATGGTTCTCCAAGAGCATGGGTATATGAAGCCAGTTCCATCTAGGCAGGAAATGGACAAGCTTTTCTGCCTCACTGTTTTTCACTATTCCCTTACATGAGTTGATTACTCAACCCAAGCCTCAAATCCTAACAGTATTTTGGTTTTGCAGAGTATGTGCCCCGAGGGTGGCATCATTTTAAGCACAGACTAGTCATTACTGAAGAGGATTCCAGTAGTTGAAGTCAAGGCCCTAGAGATTCAGGGTCCACTTCCTCCCAGAGCAGAAGACTATCATTAATAGTTTAGTTTACTGACATCAGACTGAGACTCCTGTGTTAGTCAGGCTTTCCAGAAAAACTGAACCAATGGGATATATGTGAATATATAATTCTATAATATTAGAATATAGATATAATAATATATTAATATTATAATTATGTTATAATTAAATATTCTGTGATTTTAATAAATATTGAACATATTAATATACTACAGAATTGTTAATTATAAATAATTATCATTAATAATTAGAAACATATAAATGTATATTTATATATATATAAATGTACATATTTATACAGAGAGAGAAAGGGAGAAAGAGGGAGAGATTTTAAAGAATTGGCTCATGCTACTATGGACTGGCAAGTCCAAAATCTTCAGGGTGGAAGACTCAGGGAAGAGAGGACATTGTAGTTCAAGTCCAAAGAACTTCTGCTTCAGGATTCCCTCTTGCTCAAGGGAGATCAGTCTTTGTTCTATTCATACCTTCAGCTGATTCGATGAGGCTCACTTACATGAGGAAAGGCAATCTGCTTTCCAAAGTTCACAGATTTAAATGCTAATCTCCTTCAAGAAAACATCCTCAAAGAAACATCCAGAATAATGTCTGACCACGTAATGTGAACACCATGACCCAGAAAAGTTGACACATAAAATCAACAAACACAACAGCCTTCAAATAAGCATAAATGTTGCCCAAGAGGGAGAAGTTAAGGGGCTCTGCATCATCTGGAGAACGTCTTAGAGAAGACAGGAGTGAAGCTGTGTGTAAGAAGAACAGGAAGAGCTGAGGAGGAAACTAGTGGACACAGAATATCGAGGACAGGATGGCTCCAGGAACTTGTTCTCCAGCATTTCCTAAATCAAGACCATCTAGCATTGTGATGAAGACACAACCATCATGTTCACTGTGAACCATACCATGGGATAGGAGTGGGTGTGTGAGGGGTTACAGGTCCCTGGAATGTTCCTAACTGGCCCACTCCCGCCTCCCAAACCTTTAAAGCTCTTTGTGAACGGAATAATAGACAGAGAAAAACACTGGTCATGGCCCAGTGCTCTTCTATCTGCCAGCACTAAGTGGAAATCGTGGTAATTCTCAGAATATATTCTCAGTTTCTATTTGCTTGTCTCAGAACACACATCAGTGGATTATACCTTTTATGGCCAAAACCCCTGCCTTATTTATCCCTGTGCTTCCAAAGCCCAGCACGGCCTTCTGCCTTGGTTATGTGACAGAATGGGCACGTCCCATACAGAAGAGAAGAGGGGCTGAAAAAGTGGATGATAACCACTCCCAAACTCACACACTTAGGTGCCTTGTGTTCCTCATCCACTTCTCCAGGGCCATCATGAAAAGCATCCCTCCCTTTCTTTCCCCTTCTCAGCCTAACTCCCACCAGCTACTTGAGCATTGTGCAGATTAATATTGAATTCCTACGGTCTTGTGGATCACTTTCTTTTCCTAGCCCTGTGGCGGCAGGGGAATTCTGCCTTATTTGATGTTATAAAACACAGCTACCCTGCGTTTCAGCTCACCAGTGGAAGGGACCCTTACAAATGGGTATATTTCCGCAAAGCCACACAATAGGCCTAATTGCATGGGTTTGCAGTGTAAGTGGAGGTCGTTTGATTACTAGCTGTTTTGTACCATGAAAGTGCACATTAATTATTTAAGAGATGGACTTATAATTATTGTAAGCCTTAAGTAATTACCTATAATTTTGGCAAGGGTTAGAAAAACTGATAGTCTAGCAAATTCAGGTTTTAGTCATTAGTGAGATCATAATTACATTTAAATTGCAAAATGAAAATTATGCAATTTATCTCCCCAATAATGCATAAACATTACAGTGATTGTAGGTTTTAATGGACTATAAAAACGGGAGCGGCAATGGGCAGTCAGGAGCAAGCTCAGCCCCTTGCTCTTATTTTATATTTTAACTGATTCTTCCATACCACTGCTCTGTCCACCCCTCTTTGGGTTAGCAGGGGCACTCTAGCTGTTCTTTCAACATGAAAGCCGTGAGCACTTTGCAGGAGAGGAACAAAGTGATGAACTTTAAAGAACAGTGGAGTACTTCCACCAGACCAAAGGGAAGAAGGAAACTGTGTAGCGACTATCATAGAGCTGCGAAATAGTTTTGAACTTGAATTTTATCAAATGAGATTATCATACCTGGTCTACAGATGAGGACACTAATGCTCCGAGAGGGGCCCAGTTGTTCCTTCAGCTGGGCCGCTGGGCCTGGGACCTGGTGTGCTGATGCTTTGGAGCTGGCTGTCTCCACGTCTTCATGTCCCATTCAGGGTCAGGACCCATTTGGTTGAGGGTAAGGCAGTTTATGGGTTGGTTTTGCTGGCCCAACACAACCATGCCCAATATAGGCAAAAAGTTATGACATTTGCACTGGAAATCAGCCTCAAGTCTGTTCTCCTCTGGATGGCCAACACGCTTACAAAATGAAGCTCAACTATCATATCCTGTGTGAAGCATTTCCCGAGGGGAAAAATGCCTCTCACTTTGCTTTGTGCCCATATTGGCCTGATACATGTCTCCACTGTGATTCACATCCATAAACAATAAACTGCCATCGAAGGCACTGTCTCCCTCACTGGAGTAAGTCTTCCAGAAGAGAATCCCGGTTCTTGCGTCTTTGGCAGTCGGGGAAAGCCAAGGAAATGTTTATTAACTGAGTCAATTGACTAATCAATCATTTCTGGCTCCTCCACTCTGCTTATTATCTTGTGTGAGATGCAGTGGAGTTTAGAAAGAGAGGTAATAATAGTATCTCCAGATGCTGCAATCCAGCAAGAGAAACAAACAGCAGATGACAGACAAAATGACAATGCCGATGTATCTATCATCGCTGAGCAAACTGTGCACCAGTATTGTAAGTGTTTGCTGAGATCGGTTATAAATTGTTCCTCTGCTGGAAGGCCACTGAAGTTGCCCAGACACCTAACTGCCTGGCTTAATCAGGTTCAGTTTTACCTAGATGCAAGAGGATAAATATTTCCTGTTGTCATCATCTAATTACAGGATGATAACGACAATAAATATTGACTGAGAACCTAATCTGTGCCAGGCTCCATGCAGCGAGATGGGACACCAAAAAGAATGAGCTCCAGCCTGTGTGTTAGTCGGGAAGAGAGACTCGGGCAGTACAGGTGTAAAGCCAAACAGATGCATGCCCTTAATCACTAAGAGCTGTAAGGGCGGGGGGTGGGGGGTACGGGGGTACTGGGGCAGGGACAGAAGAGGGTGAAATGCCCCCAGTGGTGGGGACAGAGGGAGAGCTTAAAGGAGATGGGTTTTGAGAGTACCCTGAAAGATAAAAAAAAATAATAATAATTCAGGAGACAGGGAAGAAGGATTGGAATGGGCCATTCCAAGACTAAGCAACACTACAACTAAATGCATGAACTATGTTCAATCTACACCAGTGATATTTCAGGCTCTGCAGTCTTGATGACCTCTTAGGGTCATAATTCCTGTAGATTGCTGGTTCTTGTTAGTTTCCGGATCCTAGGCTGATCCTGTGCTCTGATCTTGGCTCAAAATTCAGTGAGGGATACTCTTTGGATGACAATCCCAGTGGCTCAAAAAGAAGGGCGGTCCCCTTGGGCAATGCTGTTTTGCAGAAATGGCAATGTTTGCGTACCTATTTTGAGCAACAACTAAAAAGAAGGGCTGTGGGTCAAGTGGCCTTCGGGTGGGTAAAGTGCCTATTTGGGGAACCTGAAACTCATGCTTAGAACACAGTGTTGTTGGGTGGAATTTGCTTGATTAGGAAATTTAACTCCTTCTGGAACTCCACTTCCATGACCTGGAAGAATCTGATGTACATACAACTCAAAAAAAAAAAAAAGCGAAATGAGTATTTCTTCTCACATGACTGTCCAGTACTAAATATCGTAGGAACTAACAAACCAATGATCATATAATCTCTGGCCTCAGAAAACTTTGCAATTAATGGAGGGTAAGAAGTAATATGGGACAAGTACATATATCGCTTTATTATAAGGGAAAACATACCAGTTGTAAAGAAGCGGTGGGTGTAGGAGAGCAGAGAGAGTGTGATCACTTCAGCTGGGAATATTGGCTGCCATTTTTTATTAAGGTTTTGGCATTTAAATTCAGTCTTGAAAGAAAGGTAGGATGCTGTGTGTTAGAGATAAAGGAATGGATTCTCAGAGGAAGCAGCACCTACAGGGACAGGCAAAGGGGTGGAAAAGCCCATGTCATATGCACTAGTTGGAATTATTTTGGTTGCAGGTGACTGAAAAATCAACTTGCCATAGCTTAGGTAAAAATGGCAATTAACAGTAAGGCTCACAAACATGTGAGACTGCCAGGGAAACAGCTAGTGGTGATGACACATGGGACAAGGAGGCTTGAAAATCACCAGGACTCACTGTGACCACCTCTGTCTCTGAATCTCCTAGCTTGTCTTTTTCATTTTTCTAGACTACCTGTCTCCTCCTGGTGGGGAATAGGGTGCCACTCTCCCATTAGCACACCTCCCCGATTCTGGGTCGAGCTCTAAAATCCCGTGCAAGAAGCAAATAAAATAATAGATGCCTCAAAATATAAAATACAAGTATGGAAGACATGGTGGGAAATGTCGGCCAGAGACAGATCACGGAGCGCACTGAATGCTGGGTCATGAAGTACGATCCTTGTGCTTGAGACAATATTTAGCACTGGTGAGTTTTGAGTCGATGTTTTTTATCATATCATAATCCCTGGCTTTTCACCAGCTCTCCAGTAAATCAAGCTGCTGTGGATTAGATTAAAGGCAACTTATCAGATAGAAAAAAGTTGAGAGATTTTATCACAAACAGAGACTAGGCAGGTACACAGGTTACAGTAGAGATAATATAAAGCATCTATTTTGAAAACATTTTAACCTGAAAAATGATGGTTAGTTTTCATTGTAAGTGCCCGAGTGCAGAGGCATGCAGGAAGCTGGGATGGTAATGTTGCCTGGGGTCTGCTGGCCTGAACTGTGCCCTTCTTGGTCTCCTGATGGCACAGGGCAGGTTCATTAGACCCATCTCCGTGAACCAGTGCTTGCAAGCCTGTATATGAACTCAGCCACAGCCAAGTTCTAGTTCTTGTTTAATAAAACATGGCCACTATGGATAATGTGAAAGATGCTGACTCCGTGGGGATTTTAAGTGTAGTTTTTCCCCTAGAGAGAGAACACAAGCTCTTCTTCCCAAGGACATCAGGCTTCTCCTTGCAGTAGGCTGGAGGGCTTTGTGGGATTTCCTGACCTGTTGCCACCTGAACTGTCTCATCTAAAGAAAAAGCATTATTTAGATGATTGTCTGGGGATTACCAGTTCCTAAGCTTTGCCCTGCCCTTCTTCCATTAATTATCTTTGTGCCAGATGTCGTTAAGAGGGGACCAAAGGACTCTACTTCTTCAGTCGAGGAATAGATTCTTTTCTTGTATAGGATGGAGTTTCCTGCATATGCCCGAGCAATAACAAGGCCAGCGCTGAAAGGCTGACTTCTCAAGAAATGATGACAGGTGGGCTGAGTCAGGAGTTTGGTAGCAATGAGTGAGGTTGAAAAAGCACCAGTTCTCCTCACCAAAGGCTGGATTCTGATGTCTCTGACTGGAGGGTGAATAGTACCCGTTCCATGCAAGGTGAAAGCACTCTTATTCTTGGGCAGGGATTAGGTCTGGAATTGCCAAGAAATGAGCCCTCTGCAAAATCTTGGAGGGCTTTCTGCCTCTGTGTTCATCCATGCAACATGAAACACATGGATTATCTATGCCTGGAGTCAATACCAAAGAGCCGCTGACCTGGCCAGATCAGATTTTGTGTGCACATATCTGACACACTTCACGCGTGCCTGAGGCATGCAGGGGGCAATGGGTGGCCACTGAGGGTCCATAGGGAGGAGGGGCAGCCAAGATTGATCACTAAGCTGCACTCAGTTGTCCCAGAGACTGAGCCAATGTCAGACATTTGCCCTAGGAGTTGAGGTGATGGTGGGCTCAGGTGTGGTTGCACAGACATTCATACCAGCAGCATCTATACCAACTTCCAAGAAGGGGAGCATGATGTGCATGTAAGATGAGATTGAGTCCAAATTTCATGAGTTCTCTTCATTCACAGCAAGATCCAACAAGCTTCCAGGAATGGACCAGCTTTGAGCGCTGCAAAGACTCCAGGAGCCAGGGAAGCATGGAGATCTCATTCCAGCTGGCTGGCATTCCAGAAAGGGCTCAGAATCCCCCCAAAAAGGGCTAGGGGATAAAGCAGGGCGGCAGGAGACAAGAGTGGAATTCAAGCAGAAGCCAGGGTTCCAGTCTGCAGTTGCTGGGCAGGCTAGGTGCGTAGGAAGAATGATGACTTCCAGACTGCAGAGGACCCCACTCCTGGGTCTGGGACAGGTTCTTTCTTTTGTCCCAGATGCCCCTGGACACTGAGGCTGAGGCTTCTGAGGGTTATTCTGGCTCAATCAGACCCAGTCCTACCTTGGCTTCCCCGGTGGTGTCCTTCAGTATACCAGGTGGTGGGGGCTGAGAAGACCAATACTGGGAAATGTCTGTGGGCCTGACCCTGTCATGGAGGCATTTTCTAATTAGATCCAGAAGGCTAGTAACGGCAAAGAAAATCCCCTTACTCTGTCCTCTTAGAATTTCCTTTGAAAGGATCCTTATCCATCACTGGTGCTACAGAAGGATTCTTGATGACCCAAAATGTCACTTCCTAGTCCAAGGGGATTATTTCTTTATTCCATTCAACATAACTGAGGTCTATGGTATATGATTAAATTAGTTTGTTGTTTTATTATAAATGAATTACATACTCAACATGAACATATAGAAAAATATTAATAAAGATAAGCAACCTTAAAAAAATAAGCAACATTTAGTGAAGATGGCTACAGTCTCTGAAGCTTAAATAGCTAAAATTGGTAAGTGAAGTAAGACCTTAAAAACCTCAGGGTGATTTTCCCCTGGAGTTGGGGTGCTCTGTTTGGCCATCCTCTTATGCATACATAGGGCGAGCTTACCATTAACCCATGCAAGACAGGCAAGCAAGGGCAGGGAAGATACAAAACGGGAGAAGCCAAAAAAACTTCTTTTTGATTTTTACATGTATTTTCATACTTCCATTTGAGCAGAGACTTGTCTGGTGTATTTGAAAATTCACTTCAAAGGAAATAATAAAATCTTGGTGCAAGAGAAATTGAGACGCTTTCCAATTTCCCGACTTCAATAAAAGGCTCCTCAGCACATCGCTGAAAGTCACTCTGGACAGGAAATTGACAGCCATGGTTCATTTCCAAGGGGATGAGGGAGGGACAGTAAGGATAGCACTGAGCTGGGGCCACTACAGCACAGGGATGGGGAGACACTGGCCTCACCGGCAGGTGATGCCAAGATTTCAAGACTCCATGGGCGAACAACATGGCTGATGGTGGTGGAGGCGCAGTTTTGAAAGATCTGAGTAGGGGGTATGTGGCTTTTGAAGCTTTAGGCAACATGATACCATCAGAGGGCTGTCAAAATGTTAGACCCAGGAGAACCACTCCAATGGAGACAATGGGCATTTATTGTGTCTGGGCACTTAAATGGATCCAGGTTATCCATGTGCCTCAGCGTCAAGAAGAACAAGGCCAGCCAGGAGCAACGTGTCCCTGCTTCCCCCTCCAGCATGCATCCCCGTCATCCTGGACACCCCTTACTCATTCTCCCCAGATTTTGAGCCTTTGGCAATTCTTGGGCTCTAGCTACCCACCTCAGGCTTACTTTGCTTGCATGAGAGTTTGGATTTCCCAGCTCTCAGGATATTTGTCTAACCAGCCTAACTCTTTCCAGGGATAAGCTTTGACTCCATATCTCTGTTTGCCCTGATCCTTTGGGACCCTTTCAAGAAAGTGCATTCCAACAAAGAATAGTGATCAGTGTTTGATCCTAAGTTGGTTGTATAGAAAAGCTCTATTGGGATGGTGTCAAAATGAAAAGACCCCAGGCAGCTAAACTGGATTCAGGGCTGAGAGCTTTGTCCATTGGGGAAATGAAAAGTAAATCCTATGCAGAGGGAAAGGCAAGCCAAATCAATGCTCCACACATGGACCACAGTTGGTTGGCTGCAGATTGAGTCTCACCAAAGTATTATGATCCTCATTTTCATGATGGAGACTGGGAGGCTGGTCCAAGGTCCCCAGAGCTGGAATTGGCAGATCTGGGATGTGGTCCCAGACACTATCATTATCCTCATTACACAGAAGAGAGACCTGAGGTTCATAACTTCAAAAAAGTTGTTCCCCAGAAGGAAGCAGGAGGAAGTTGGGATGGGTGCTGAAAAGCTAGAAACTAACACTTGTTCACTGCAAGGAAGTGTCTACAGCCACTCTTCTCCCTCACACGTACTTCTCAAAACACCTTCACTTAATATTCGATTCCAGATAAAACTGAAAACACTCCTACCCTTTTCCCCAAAAGGAGCAAATGAAACTCCTATCAATCAGGTCTCCAGCTCCACGACTAGAGTCCAGCTGGATGTTTTGCAGTCTATGAAGTACATGGTTAATTTAACTACCACCCACCCAGCCTACATGCCATGTGAGACAAAGAAAAGAGGAAAGAGAAGAGAAATTATTTAAAATACAAAAATGCATATTTGACATCGGCAACCTGCTCCTCCCTGTCACCACTTGTAGGTCTCTATGTCTGCCCTTAGGTGTCCAAAATGAGCTCTTGATCTTCCCCTATGACCTGCACAATTTTTCCATTCCTGTGGCTCTGGCCGGAAACCTTGGGGACCTTCTCAAGTCCCTCTTTTTCTCATTCTGTATAAATCTATCTGCAAGTCTCATTGGTTTTACTTTCAAAAATACATATGGAGGGCGCCTGGGTGGCTCAGTGGGTTAAAGCCTCTGCCTTCGGCTCAGGTCATGATCTCAGGGTCCTGGGATCGAGCCCCACATTGGGTTCTCTGCTCGGCGGGGAGCCTGCTTCCTTCTCTCTCTCTGCCTGCCTCTCTGCCTGCTTGTGATCTCTCTCTGTCAAATAAATAAATAAAATCTTAAAAAAAATACATATGGAATCCAACCACTCCATATCCCTTCCCTGTTCTAAAATCTTGTTGCAAACACCACTGGCTCTTGCTAGGATTGCTGCCATGACCTCCTAACTAGCCTTCCTGTCCCTCCTCTTGCCCTGCTACAGTCCTTTCTCAACACAGCAGCCAGAGTGAACCTGTTGAAACATTATACGCCATCCTGCCCTAACCCCTGATGGCTTCCAGTACTCTCTACTCAAGACCAGACTCATTACTGTGCCTGCAGAGTATCCATGATCTGGCCTCTGTGACTCCATTCCTCATTCTCACTCTACTCCAGTCACCCTGGCCTCTTCATTCCTCCAACATGGCTGTTCGTCTCCACCACAACATGTGTGCACCTGTCATCCCTTCAACTTGGAAAATTCCACACACCTTGCTCATTTGCAAGCCTTGATGTCCTTGTTCAAATGTCACCTTTTTGGAGATGCCAGCCCTGACCACGAGGCTTATACCCTCCTCCAAAACACACTCTAGGAGGAAAGGGAATTTTGTCTGTTTCATTCATTAGTTTGCCCCTTGGCCCAGACAGTGCTTGGCACATAGGAGGTGCTCAGTAAATGTTTGTTGAATGAATGAATGAATGAATGAATGAATGAATCAACTGTTCATGGGGCCATAGCTGGTGTCCCACCAATCTACAATGCTTCCCTCTTCCAGTACCCACTCCACTTTCCCTTGCCTTGTCGCAGCACCACAGACAATGGTGGTGGTGGGGGCGGGTGGCTCTTGGCAGGTTCTTGGGTCTTATAAAAACCCAACTGTATATCCTGAGGGCTCTAAGCCCTTGGTATACCTGCCCGTGCAGAGTAGCTGGCATCTCTAGTGAATCTTTGTCATAGGTCAGAATGCTGTGACTGTCCCAGGGATGCCCTGAGTTCTGTCTGTACTTTTCCTATTTGCCACTATGTAATATGGTCCAATTTCCCTTTGTATTCTGGTCAGTCACCCCAGGGAAACAGGGAAACCACTTTTGTCCCAGTGAAATGAGAATCAGGAAATATCTGGGTGGCAGTTTCTGCTTCCAATTCCACTCTCTTTCCTAAGAGAGTCAGAGTCATGGGTACAGGTAAGAAAATAGTTACAAATGGGTCATCAGGTATGTTCATGGGAGACACACCTTGCACCTTCCCTTCTGTGGTTCTGGACCCAGGTTCTCAAACCATGGTGGAAACTGGACCATATTCTGGGCTTCGGAAAGACAACACCCAACTTTGAAGGTCTTGTCTTCCACCTGGCATGGGGATTGAGCCATCAGTGAGCCAGCCCACCAAGCTGTGAAGTCAGATGCTCCCGGCTGATAGGATTCATGATAAGTGTGGATTGCATAGGCATTAGCTTATTGCCTTTCTTCCCTGCCTGGGGAGTACATTCTTTGGTCAGAAGCAATGTTGTGTGAGACAGTGAATAATGTATTCAGTAACTTGATGGATGACAGTGCTGGCAGAGGCCTGACAGGCCAGGAAGGAGAAGCAAACAAACTCTGAATGGAGGTCTGTTCCAACAGGACAAATTGAAGAGGCCCCTGTGATGGGAGTGGCTCAGTGTCACTAACCTGACACCAGGTGGCTGCATGACTTCCTAGGGCATTGTATCATATTGGTGATTCCTTGTGTCCACAGTTGGTTACTGATATCAGCATACTGGCCATTCTAGAGTGACAGCAGTGACAGGAGGGTCATGGTGAGAGGAAGTACATTTCGTTGAGCCTTTCCCTACCCTCCAACCTTAGTCCCATAGCTGCCGTTTTGATCACTAGTTTCTCTCTTTGGTATTGGGTATGCAGAGGAGGGTGATTGGTATTGAAGGAAGAATCCATCTGCCCATCCTCAGTGAAGGGGACCTTTTGGTGAGCATTTACATTGGATACAAATATTCTCATATACTGGCCCCTATAAAAGTTCCATCCCACGTATGTCTTCCCCCAACTGCCTGGTCATCAGTATCCTGGTCTTGCTCCTTCCAAGTCCCTGTCCATTGTAACCACCCGTGCCTCTTGTCTTGGCCTTCTTTGTATACTGTATAGTGTCTCTTATAGGGTCTAGGGAGCATGGATTTTGATAGTCCCACCATAACACAGTTGCTGGAATAACCAAGCATTGTATCACCTTCATTGTGGTCACGACTCAAGATTCACATTCTATCGCAGAGTGTTCAATGGGTCCTGCTCAGGTGCCACATCTCTGCTTCTTGGCTTCTCCTGTGTCTCATGGGAGGGAAGCAGTTTCCCAAAAGGAAGTCAAGATGCCAATACCAAAGGCCAAAGGGACGTGGCACGGCCACAAACTCTATAAATGTCCACTACACTGGACTCCTTGGTCTAAAGATCTTCAACAGGTTCAGGGGTCTTGTAGTGGGGATGGTTGTGGTGGTTGGGCAGGAATGGGGTGACCAGTACACACAGACTTACTTTGAGAGATGATGCAGAATAAATGCTAGATCCTTCTTACCACCCACCTCTCTCTTCCCCCTGCTCATCTCCCAGTCATCCACAGTCTAAACTGATGCACCTACTGTTTGATAGGCAATCACCAGTCACAGTCATCTCAGAGGTGACTTTTGCCCTAGTGACCTCTACTCTGTCTTTTTAAGGACCGCCCTGAGCTCAGACCTGTGCATCAGACCACACAGCCCAGTTGCGGCTGTGGTTGCCCCAGCCTGCTGGCTTCCGTCTCTGACCCTGAGCTTTCCAGACACAGGATCCTATAAAGGGCTGGCACAAAGGAAAGAGAAAAAGCAGTTCATAGGTGCCTGTGCTCAGCCTCCTGACAGGTTTTCATTAGGTCTTAATGAATCTGGGGCTGGCAGTCCCCGAGGTCCTTTTGAATTTCTACTTGATCTGGCTTGCGGGCTCCTTCGCCTTAAGGAACCCCTGGAAAAGGCGAGCCATTCCTGAGCTCAGGTGTCAGATCCAGAACTAAGGCTTCGGTTGGGGACAAGGAAGGAGAGTGGAAGGAACTGCCAGAATGTTCTAAAGCGCAGGATCTGTAAGACATTACCCCTGCCTGGTTCTCGGCTGAACCCCAGCCTCTGGAGAGGCGACCCCCCAGACAGGGACCCCAGGCTGCGAGGGCAGGGAGCCTTGGCTCATGACCCAGCTCTGACAGCTTGCTGGCATTGTCGCTTGCTGATTTCCCCCTCTGGGACTCAGTTACCTCTTCCGGGGGAGCGGGGTGAAGAGCAGGGTCTGCGTGAGTGTGGGTGTGCACACCCATCGGTATGTATCGTTCGCACAAGCAGTCAGGCACTCAGCAATGCATTTATCTACATTATTTTATTTAATAGTTAGTCTTTGGGCTTAAAAGCTACCAGAGGTATTTTATCTATGAGAAAACTAGATCATAGGAGGAATGAATTAACAGACGGTTTGGCTGACATCAAAATCCCCTCGGTCCAACCCAGGACAGATGCGCGCACAGCCGAACTCGGCTGCCTCGGTGCCTACCTGATGAATACCGCATCTGGGGCGGAGCGGCCACTCCATAATCGTTGCTACTCTATTTGAACATATGGTTAGTTTCCATGCACATAGGCGGCTAGCCCATGCACATGGGCCTGGCTGCCACGAGCGATCTTTCGGTAGCACTTGTCTCCGAGAGCATTTTCATATGCTAATAAGAATTAATAATTCATGTGCAGTAATCTTCTTGATGTTTTTCCCATCCTCCTCTCTCGCTGGGGGCCCAAGAGGACCAGACACGATGCTTCCTGGAGAGAGGCTATCTGCAGAGCTGTCTCCAAGAAGGGCAAAGTGGGCCTGAGTCTCTTCTGCTGCAGGTGGGGAAATGACCACGCGGGGAGGGATTAAAGGCAATGCCCGTCTCTCCTTTAGCGACCCCTTCATGCTCCATGCTGGCAGCCAGGGGAGCTCCAGGGAGGAGCCTCTGTCTGCACTGGGAATGCTCTGAGCTTCCGAGCATTGCTGTAGCCGACTCTTCACAGGGATTGCTTTAAATTGGGTGCCCTGTGGTTTTCTGGACGTTGGGGAGCCTGAGTAAACCCTCCCTGGAAAGCAGACCTCCTCCTAGCGGGCCGCGAGGGCTTTTCCTATTTAGGCGAATGTCTGTGTCACCCTCGAGCTTTGGGGAATTTTCCAAACCACTAATTTGTATTTTGCCAGGAGACAAGAGTGATGAGTGGTATTATTTTAGGCTTTCTAAATTGGAACACTGCTTTTGGATACTAGATGTTCTCAATTTCCTATTTCCTTCAACTCAGAGATCTGGCAGTTTTTGTTGTGTCATTTAAAAGGGCAGTTGGGTTGTTCAGAGAAGTATTTCTGGATCCTTTCCTCCATGTGCTAAACGATAACTTTGGGTTCTGCAATTGAATTCAACAAATATTTATCGTGTGCTTATTGGATGTCAGGCTCAGAGCTAAGTGCAACAGAGGCCATTAGGATTGATGGCTCATGTGTTCATTCAGGTATTTATCTAGTCTTTCTTACAATAACATTTTTGAGCACCTGCTTCTGACCAGTTACTGGCAGGTGCCAAGCTGGAGCTTTATGTCAATTAAGACTATATTCTGCTCCCAGTAACAAGAAACCGAAAAAAAGTGCCTTATATAAAAAAGGGTTTTATTTTTCATTTATATCAAGAAGGCTAAAGTCAGATAATTACTGGTATCAGTGAGTAGGCTGTATGATGTTTGGGATGCTGTTTCTGCTATCAACTGAGCCTCTTCCTCATGATCTCAGGGTGGCTGCTGCAGCTCCAGTCATAACTTCTACTCCCAGACAGGAAGAAGGAAATAGGCTAAGTTGGCTGTTAAGATATTTTCATCAAGAAAGCATAAACCTTCTCCACATCACTTTCTCTCAGGCAATTCCCCTTTGCATTTAGTGATATGACCCCAGAGCGTGGACAGAATTGAGAGTCAGCAGAGAAGTGTTTCAGATAATATACAGGTTTATCCAGGGAAGACATTCTCCATACCTGCTTGTACTTAGCACATTTGCAAAGGGGACAATCATCTTCTGACTAATCTAGGAAGAAAGTGCAAGCCAGGGCTATTGTCTCCAGCACATGTTCATTTCATAATTGTATCTATGACTGAGAAAATGGGTCACCTGTCAGTAATTGTGAACATCAGATAAAATGTAAAATACACAAACTCTTCTTTCCTACCTTCGAAATTTGCCTTTGTTCAAGTCCCCCCTACCAGATTATTAAAGACTAATGGCATATTGAGGTGGTGCGGGGAAGGAGGGCATATGGGGTCATCTGCAAGGATGCAGCAGTCAGAAGCAGCAGTGGGGTCATTATGGGAAACTTTGTACTCAACCACTAATCCACCATTTGCTATTTTCATGACCCTAGTCAAGGAATTGAACCTCTAAGACTCATTTTGTAAAAGCTAATATTGTCTTCCCCACTGGGTTGTGGTAAGGATAGAATCAGATCACTTTTCTACAGTACTTAGCATCATGCCTGCAACTTAATAAGGAAGCTGGAGATGGGAGCCCTATCTGAATATGTAATAACAAAAATCATTTGACACGCTTTTCAGAACCTGACCATCAAGGCAGGTGCAAATGGAAATGATGAGAGTGAAATTTGCATCTTAGGTGATCAGTGGGAACGTTTGTCCCCAAATGCATTCTTTTCAAATAAATCAGTAAGTTCCAGTCTATCTAAGCGATATGGTTAAATATGGACTTGCTGTTGTGATTTTAGGCAGAGATGCAGAAACCACTCAAGATGTTGTTGTTGGGAAGGGGTTGAATGCAGGAAATTGGGTGCTGAGTAGTAAAAACCCCATCCTTCCTCCTGTGTGTTCCTTATTCTTATGTTCTTACTGCCAGGCAACATTCTGAAACACCAGTTGGGTGTCTTTAAATTTACCTCCTCTAACACCAACTACCTGCAGATAACATCAGATTCCTCAGGTTAAGGGCTCTGTTCTAGAAGACCCAACTTCCTTTCAAAAGTCAATTATAGGGGTGCCTGGGTGGCTCAGTCATTAAGCATCTGTCATCAGCTCAGGTCATGATCCCAGAGTCCTGGGTTCAAGCCCTACATTCTCCCTTATCCCTCTGCAGCTCCCCCTGCTTACATTCCCTCTCTCACTGTGTCTCTCTCTGTCAAATAAATAAATAAAATCTTTTTTTACAAAAAGTCCATTGTACGTCCAAGTTATCACCTGGCTCATGGGCTGTAGGTCACAGGTTCCCACGATCCCCTCCTCCGATTTTATTTATTTGCTAGAGTGGTTCATGGAACTCATGAGAACAGTTACTTACATTTACCAGTTTATTAAAGGACATGATAAAGAATTCAGATGAACAGGCAAGTGAGGACATGCATAGGGTAAGCTCTAGAAGAGTCCAGAGCATAGGAGGATCTGTCCCATTGAGTCAGGGTGTGTCACCCTCCTGGTGTAGATGTGGTCATTGACCTGGTAGCCCTCTGAACCCAGTACTATTGGGATTTTCATGGAGAGTTCCTCATATAGGCATGATCCATTATTAATTCCATTTCCAGCCCTTCTCCCCTCTCTGGAGAATGGAAGGTGGGACTGAAAATTTCAAGCTTCTAATCATGACTTGGTCTTTCTGGTGACCATCCCCCATTGCAGAGCTCACCCAGACTCATCTCATTAGAACAAAAGATGCTCCTCGTGTTCTTATCACTTAGGAATTGACAAAGGCTTCAGGTACTCTGTGTTAGGGACCAAGATCAAGTATATATCCTCTTATATAGCATAACATCACAGGTGCTCCACAGAAGTTTCAGCAAAGTAGGGAGGGATGGGAGTACAAATAGCAGCAGAAATCATCAATGGTGCCAATCATCAGGAAATCAGGCAGTTGGAGGAATTGTAAGAAACTGCCACTCAAAGCAGGCAATTCACAGGAAAATGGAATCACAGGAAAATGGAAAACATCATAAAACATCACACAGCCTTCTGCTAAAACCCACACCCTGCCCACCAATGTCCAAGGATTATAGCTGTTCCTGCTTCTCTCCCACCTTCCATATCTGTCATCTGTCATTGGCAGGATGTAAATAATCCAGCTAATGAGGGACCCTGAAGAATACAGTTCTCAGGCTCCTTGCAGCAAGTGTAAAGGGAGAGCTTAGAAGCAGAGGGTGCTCGTGAATCCAAGAGTTACCATTGGTCCTCATAAATCATGGATCCTGTATTTGCAAATTCATCCACTCACTCCCTAAAATTTATTTGTAAATTATCAAAGCAAGGGCACCTGGGTGGCTCAGTGGGTTAAAGCCTCTGCTTTCGGCTCAGGTCATGATCTCAGGGTCCTGGGATCGAGGCCCACATCGGGCTCCCTGCTCAGCGGGGAGCCTGCTTCCTCCTCTCTCTCTGCCTGCCTCTCTGCCTCCTTGTGATCTCTCTCCCTCTGTGAAATAAATAAATAAATAAATCTTAAAAAATACTTATCAAAGCAAAGTATGCAAAATATGCAAAGTACTTTCACAGTCATTTGCAGATATGTGCAGAGTGGCCAAAAATGTGGTTCATTCCATTATACATGTTCCCAGCTGAGGTTTAACAACAGGACACTCTGCTTTCTTATTTAAGATCTCATACTATGAATGAGTATCCTTTTCACGATCTGACCAATGCCATTTTTTTTCTTCATAGTTTTGTGGGGGTTTTTGTTGTCAGTGGTAATTTGGTTATTAAAATGGCCCCTGAGCACAGTGCTGAGGTGCTGTCTAGAAGCAAGAAGGTGGTGATGTGTTAAACATACTTGGTGAAGGCATGAGTTATAGCACTGTTTGGAGATAACGAAGCAACCATATATATTAACTAAGGTGCCTTTAAACAGAAGCACACATAAAACAAAGGTATGCGTTAATCAGTTGACGGACATGAATCCAGAGGCTCATAGGAACCTAACTCTCTCTGCATCCTAGGAGCAGAGATTCAGGATTCACATATTCAGTGTTCACTGCCGCTTTATAGCAAGTAAATGCTTCAAATAGTGCGAATTAATTGTAATATTTAGTGCATGATCAGAGATGCTCCAAATGTATCTGGGATACATAGCTTGTGGTCCTCTTTCCCTGTGGTGCTGAGGACACGAGGCTCATGCTTTGATATCTCGGATCTCTCTGTGAGGATGTGGTTAGGCACGCTTTGGCTTACTCAAGGTCACCCTAAAGTCATGAGCTGGCTTTGTGCATCTTCTTTTATAGTGTGTATGTGTGAGTGTGTGTATGTGTGTGTGTGTGTGTGTATGTGTGTGTCTGTGTGTGTGTGTGTGTCTGTGTGTGTGTGTGTGTGTGTGAGAGAGAGAGAGAGAGAGAGAGAGAGAGAGAGAGAGATTATTGATAAGTAACCTCTGTCCAGAACCTCCAATGTTCTTTAAATTTTAAAAGGAGGAAGATAAAAAAATTCATGTTGTTATCTTGGTGAGGGAAGGGAAATAGCAGGGTTAGCCCACCGTCTTCAGGCAATAAGTTTGCACTTGTTTTACATATAAAACACCTGAAGCACACAAAGTTTAAGAGGTTAGCCTGAGGCCACCAAGAGGTCAAAAAATCTGCCTTCTACTTCACAGTCTTTCCTTTTTGCTTGGTTGCTTTAAAATACAATTCAATTGCTTATAAAATGAGGAATTTGAACTAGCTGATCTGTGAGGTCCCTTGCAAATCTAAAATTCTATGACTTTGTGACTCTTATTCATGGAGGGCTTAAAACTATTGAGGCTTACGCTCGTGGCTGGGGCTGAGTTGATGAGAAAAGATATAAAAAAAAGAACACGCTGAGAATTCATGTTCCCAGAGAATTCATGTATGTGTTCAAACAGGTCACCAAGACATAAAAATTTAAATAATGGTGCACTGTACCCTTTATGCCTTTGAGCATATGACACCTCCTTCAGGAAGCCCACCTTGATTTCTGCCCTCTTCTCTGTGGGACCTTATTCTATGATCCCAATTGCTGTGGCTTTACCCTGGATATCTCATTAATGCTAATGACTCACATTTATTGATTGCGTATTAGCAATCATTGCACTTTACAGAGAGTTCAAGTTAATCCTCACAACAACCCTGGGAGACAGATGTTCTTACTGGCCTTATTTTACACAAGAGGACACTATCTTCTCTCCTCTGACCCAATCTCTTATTAGCATTCCAGCTCCTGCCCACTCTCCCCTTCCTGAGATACTATTTCCCTTTGGTTTTTATTAACCACCATCTGCTGGTCTTTCCCTGTACTCTTTGGCCACTACTTTTCTATTTTTAAAACATAATAAGTTTATTTTGATCGTCTTTGTTAAGGTACAATTGACATAATCATCAGCTAACATTTGAAGTACACAGTGTTATGTTTCGACATACGAATATGCCTGGGAAGCTGTCATCTCAGTCAAGATAATGCTTGGACCCATCTCCCCCAAGAGTTGTTTTTTTTTTTTAAATTATATGTATCTATGTGTGTCCCATCATATTCTCCATCTTTCTACCCTTCCCCCGAGGAACCACTGATCTGCTTTCCCTCACTGAACTCAGTGAGCAGTACTCAGAATGCAGAAGCAGTACTTTGCATTTTCTAGAATGTTATGTAAATGGAATTTTATCCAATATGTACTTGTTTTCAATCAGTGAACTGTTTTGAGGTCCATTTTTATTGTGTTGCTATCAGTAGTTAGCCCCTGTGTATTGCTAAATGGTGTTCTATTGTATCAATGTATAACAACTTGCATATCTATTCACCCGTTGATGGACATTTGGGTTGTCTCCTGTTTTGGGCTATTACAAATAGAGCTGCTATGAACATTCAGAATGTACATGTTTTTCTGTGGACTTTTTAAAAAATATTTTATTTATTTATTTATTTATTTGACAGAGAGAGAGAGAGCACATAAGCAGGGGGAGCAGCAGAGGGAGAAGGAGAAGCTGTCCATTGAGTGGGGAGTCCAATGTGGGGCATGGTCCCAGGACCCTGAGATCATGACCTGAGCTGAAGACAGACACTTAACTGACTGAGCCACACAAGCACCCCTTGTGTGGACTTTTTAAAAGATCTTTTGAGCAAATACTTAGGAATGGCATGACTGGAACATATGATGCATATTTAATTTTTTTTAATAGTATAAAAGCTTATTTTTTTATTTTATTAACATATAATGTATTATCTGCTTCAGGAGACAGGTCTGTGAATCATCAGTCTTATACAATTTACAGCACTCACCATAGCACATACCCTCCCCAGTGTCCATCACCCATTTGTTCCCATGAGTTTTTTTTAATTCTTCGTAATTTCCTGGTTGACCCATTCATTCTTTAGTGGGATGTTTTTTTAGCCTCCATGTATTTGAGTTCTTTCCAACTCTCCTCTTGTGACTGAGTTCTAGTTTCAAAGCATTGTGGTCTGAAAACATGTAAGGAATGATTCCCAAACTTTTGGTACCAGTTGAGACACGATTTATGACCCAGGATGTGATCTATTCTGGAGAATGTTACGTGTGCACTAGAAAAGAATGTGTATTCTGTTGCTTTCGGAATGGAATGTTCTGAATATATCTGTGATGTCTATCTGGTCTGGTGTGTCATTTAAAGCCTTTATTTCCTTGTTGATCTTTTGCTTAGATGATCTGTCCATTTCAGTGAGGGAGGTGTTAAAGTCCCCTACTATTATTGTATTATTGTTAATGTTTTTCTTTGACTTTATTATTATTTGGTTTATATAATTGTCTGCTCCCATTTAGGGGCATAGATATTTAAAACTGTTAGATCTTCTTGTGGGACAGACCCTTTAAGTGTGATATAATGTCCTTCCTCCTCTCTTATTGTGGTCTTTGGCTTAAAATCTAATTTATCTGATATAAGGATTGCCACCCCACCTTTCTTTTGATGTCCATTAGCATGGTAAGTTGTTTTCCACCCCACCCGCCCCCCACTTTAAATCTGGAGATATCTTTGGGTCTAAAGTGAGTTTCTTGTAGACAGCATATCGCTGGGCCTTGGTTTTTTGTTTTTTGTTTTTTTATCCATTCTGATACCCTGTGTCTTTTGCTTGGGGCATTTAGCCCATTTACATTCAGGGTAACTATGGAAAGATATCCATTTAGTGCCATTGCATTGCCTGTAAGTAGACCATTACTGTATATTGTCTTTATTACTTTTAGGGTCTCTTTTTGCTTAGAGGACCCCTTTCAATATTTCCTATAGGGTTGGTTTGGTGTTTGAAAATTCTTTTAGTTTTTGTTTGTTCTGGAAGCTTTTTATCTCTCCTTCTATTTTCATTGACAGCCTAGCTGGATATAGTATTCTTGGCCACATATTTTTCTCATTTAGTGCTCTGAATATATCATGCCAGTCCTTTCTGGCCTGCCAGGTCTCTGTGGATAGGCCTTCTGCCAAACTAATATTTCTACTATTGTATGTTACAGACCTCTTGTCCCGAGCTGCTTTCAGGATTTTCTCTTTGTCACTGAGACTTGTAAGTTTTACTATTAGATGGCGGGGTGTTGACCTATTTTTATTGATTTTGAGGGGGGTTCTCTGTTCCTCTGGGATTTTGATGCTTGTTCCCTTCACCAAATTAGGGAAAGTCTCTGCTGTAATTTGCTCCAATATACCTTCTGTCCCCCCCCCCTTCCTCTTCTGGGATCCCAATTATTCTAATATTGTTTTGTCTTATGGTATCACTTATCTCTTGAGTTCTCTCCCCTCATGGCCCAGTAGCTGTTTGTCTCTCTTTTGCTCAGCTTCTTTATTCTCCTTCGTTTGGTCTTCTATATCACCAATTCTCTCTTCTGCCTCATTACCCTAGCAGTAAAAGTCTCCATTCTTTATTGCACCTCATTAATAGTTTTTTTTATTTCAACTTGATTAGATTTTAGTTCTATTATTTCTCCAGAAAGGGATTCTCTAGTATCTTCCATGCTTTTTTTGAGCCCAGCTAGCACCTTGATAATTGTCATTCTGAAGTCTACTTCTGACATATTACTAATGTCCATATTGATTGGTCCCTAGCCATCAGTACTGCCTCTTGCTCTTTTATTTTTTTGAGGTGAGTTTTTCTGCCTCGTCATTTTATCCAGATAAGAATAGATGAATGAGAGAACAAAATACTAAAAGGGAAGGGTAGCAATGACCCCAGAAAAATATACATTAACCAAATCAGAAGAGACCCGAAATGGAGGGGAGAAGAAAGAAAAAAAGAAAAGAAAAAAAATATATATATATATATTAGACTGGTGAATGGAACAAAGCCACACACTTGATTTGGGGTGTATTTTGGCCTGTTAGAAGAAGCTGTCTCCCCAAATTTTAAAGAAAGAAAAACTTATATATATACAAAAATAAGGGTAAACATGATGAAGGGATAGAATGTGACTGTAAAGATGAAAATTTTAGAGAGATTCTAAAAAAGGAATTGATAAGATAAGAAGTTGGTTGAAAAAGAAAAAAAAGAAGGAGGAAAGAATGTGATCAGCCTGGAGACTAGAACAAAGCCATGCACTAGACTTAGGAGATATTTTGATTTGTTAGATGGAACTGTATCCCAAAATTTTAAAGAAAGAAAAACTTATGTTTATACAAAAAATAAGGTTAAATACAGTGAAGGGATAGAATATGACTATAACAATGAAAATTTTAAAAGATTTTTAGAAAGGCATTGATAAGATAAAATAGTTTAAAAAGGTTAAAATAAGAAAGACAAATTTTTTTAAAAAATAGAATAAGAAAAAAATAAAATTAAAAAAATTTAATTTTGAAAAACCAGGGGATCATGGGGGAAAAGCCATGAATTCTGTGTGTTGCATTCCCCTAGCTCTGGAGTTCTGCAGTGCTCATTGATCAGTGAACTTGGTCTTGGCTGGGTGTTCTTGTTAATCTCCTGGGCAAAGGGCCTGTTGTTGTGATTCTCAAGTGTCTTTGACCGAGGCGGAATTGCACCACCCTTGCCAGGGGCCAGGCTAAGTAATCTGCTCGTGTTAGTTCTTGGGAGCTTTTGTTCCCTGAGCGCTTTCCGTACAGCTTTGGAGGACAGGAATGAAGAAGGCAGCCTCCTAATCGCTGGCCTGGAGGAGCCAAGAGCTGAAAGCCCTCCTCCTCAGGGCACCCTCAGAGAAAAGTAGCCAGTCCTTCCTGTCTCCCTGGTCTCTGGCTTCACTCAGAGCTCACCCAGCCTGTGACCGAGTGTTTCTATCTCTGGCGCATGGCCGTGTTTTGAGTCTCCAAATCCAGCTGATTCCTGCAGCATGCTGTCATGCCACTTCTCCCGGAGGAGGAAGGTGAGTCTCTCATATCTGCCGCTTGTAGGGTCTTGCTCGATGAGCAGTGGCCTGACTGTGCCTTGGATCCCAGTTTAAGGTAACCCCAAGCTGAGAGCCACCCCTCCCTCTGTCTCTGCAGCTGGCTCCCCACTCCGATACCTAGGAGCTCTGCTGCACTCACACATACCTGGTCTTTTTGTGTCCCTGCGGGTCCTGAGAGCACACCGTCCCAGTGAGGGCTCCACCCCTCACTTAGCCTCTGGAGTGACATCCCTCAGTGTAGCAGACTTCTAAAAGTTCTGTTTTTGTGCTCCGCAGCTCTACAGTTTGCCGGGAGCCAACCCCTACCCCCATGGTTTCTCTTCCCATATATCGCCTAGGATTCACTTCCCCACATGTCCTACCTTCCAGAAAGTGGTGACTTTTCTGTTCCTAGAATTGCTTCTCTTCTCTTTGATCTCCTGTTGAGTTTGTAGGTGTTCAGAATGGTTTGACAACTATCTAGCTGAACTCCTGGGACTGGATGACATTTGGGTTTCCTACTCCTCTGACATCTTGCTCGTGCATGTTTAATTTTTTTTAAAGATTTTATTTATTTATTTGACAGAGAGAGAGATCACAAGTAGGCAGAGAGGCAGGCAGAGAGAGAGGAGGAAGCAGGCTCCCCGCTGAGCAGAGAGCCCGATGCGGGACTCCATCCCATGACCCTGAGATCATGACCTGAGCTGAAGGCAGAGGCTTAACCCACTGAGCCACCCAGGTGCCCTGCATGTTTAATTTTTAATGGAACTACCCAACTGCCCTTATCAGGGGCTGTACCTTTTTACCTTCCACCAGCAAGGCATGAAAGTTCCTGTTCTACCCTATCCTCGTCAACACTGGTGTCATCAGCCTTTTTAATTTTAGCCACTTTATTAGGTGTGTGGTAGCATCACATTGTGGTTTTGATTTTCATTCCCTAATGACTAGTATGTTGAGAATATTTTCCCATAACTTATTTGCCAGCCTTACATATTTTTTGATAAAGTGCCTGTTCAGAACTTTTGCCAATTTTTTGTTTGTTTTCTTTTAATTGAATGTCGAGAGTTCTTTCCATATTCTGGATGCAAGCACTTTACCACATCTCTGTTTGGCAAATATTTTCTCCTAGTCTGTGCCTTTTCTTAATAGCGCCTTTTGAAGAGCAGAACTTTATAATTTTGATCAAAGCCAGTGTATTAATTTGTTCTTTTGCAAGTGGTGGTTTTGGTATCATATCTAAGAAGTCTTTGGGTAACCCCAGTTCACAGTGAATTTTTTTGATGTTTTCATTTGGATCTTATACAACTTTAGGTTTGACATCGAGTTGTATGATTCATTTCAAGTTATTTTTCTATATGCTGAAAAGGATGGGAAGACGTGTGTGTGTGTGTGTGTGTGTGTGTGTGTGTGTGTGTGTGTGTGTGTGGTTATCCACTTGTTCCAGCATCATCTGTTGAAAAGACTATCATTTTCTCACTGAATTGCTTTGCAACTTGTTGAAAACCACTTTTCCATATAAATGTGGGTCTATTACCCGACTCTTGGGTCCCCTTGATCTAGTTGCCTATTTTGACATGAATACCATATGATCTTGATTACTGTAGCTTTAAAAGAAGGCTTGAAATCAAGGAATGCTTTCTGGGTCCTTTTCAGAATTATTCTGCCATTCTAGGTGCTTTGCTCTTCCATATGAATTTTAGAATCAGTTTGTCAATTTCTACAATGGCTCACGGAGTTTTCAGTTGGGATTTCATTGAAAGCATAGATAAGTTTGGGAAGAGTGGACATCTCAGCAACATTGAATCTTCTGACCCACGAACACGGTAGTTTCTCCATGTATTTAATTATTTGATCTTTCTCAGTGTTTTGTACTCTTCAGTATATGGGTCTTTTCTGTTGCCATATGTTCTGTAAGCACTTAATATTTTTTCATGCTTAGTAAAAGTTGTTTTAATTTCAAGTTTTCATTGTTCACTTACAGTACATAAAATTATGATGATTTTTGTATACTGATCTTGTATTCTGCAACTGTACAAATCTTGCTTATTAGGTTTTTAGAGATTTTTATCCTCTTTTCTGTATCATTGATTGTAGGAGAGGGAAAACATTTCCTCTACCTTCTTAGGTTCTGTAACTGGGGCCAGTGAATTAAACTGATAAAAGAAAGATTAATAGGGGAAAAAGGAATACAACTTTAATTAGCATTTTTAATTTTACATCCAAGGAGAATACACAGGAGAGAAGTAAAAACCCAAAGAAGCAGTTGGGCTCAGAAATTTGTATATCATTTTAACAAAATGTGATAAGAAGTAACTAGACAAAGGAAAGGGAAGTTCTGGTTTCTAGGGGCAGTGAATTGTGGGAAGGTAAACACATGGGGAACTAAAGGAAGTTAAATGTTATTTTAATAAGGCTTGTTTGTGCAGATTCATCTCAATGCCAATTTTCTGTCTTCTCTATGGCCATAAAAATCACCTGGAGAGGGAATTTATAGCAGTCTCATTTTTCAGAAGTTTCTGGTCTTAGTCAGAGAAAGGAAGCTCCAAGAGCCTCCTTTCTCCATCTGTTGGTTCTCAGTTCCCTTCAACTCAAAATACCTGTTTGACAAAGTGGTATACTTTGGGGTGACATATTCTGGTCCCCTTCACTATCATGTCATCTGTAATAAGGGCAGTTTACTTTATTCTTTTCAACCTGAATATCTTTCTTTCTTTCTTTCTTTCTTTCTTCCTTCCTTCCTTCCTTCCTTCCTTCCTTCCTTCCTTCCTTCCTTCCTTCCTCTGTCTCTCTCTCTTTCTTTGTCTGACTACATTGTTAGAACTTCTGGTGAGAGTTCATCTCTGTCCTTTCCCTGACAGGGGGAAAGCGTTCAGCCTTCCACCACTAAGAATGATGATAAGCCTTCCACCACTAAGAATGATGATAGCTAGGTTTTGCTTAAATGCCCTTGTCATGTTGCAGAAGTTTCTTGCTATTCTTAAGTTGTTGAGAGTTTCTATCTGCAGTGGATACTGGGTTTTGTCAAATGCTCTTTCTGCATCTATTGAGATGCTTGCATGGTTTCTCTTTTGAACTTTGTTAATGTGGTAAAACACGTTGATTGATTGGCTGATGTTAGGGCCCAAGAAACACTTCCCTCAGAAATCTTTTTGTGTTACCAAGACAGGGCATCACCTCTTTCCCTCCATTTCCTGAGGAGAGAGGAGGAATGTGAACCAGAGCAAATATGGGTGGGAGGAGAAATCTTTTCAGTGTGGAAGGTGAAAACCAAACCTAATTCACCAGTCAGTCCCTGGACGCTGTCTGCACCAGGCCAATACAAAGAAGTTGATTAATGGAGTTTGACCGGAGGGTAGGGAGATCTCTGAGAAGAGATAGGAGAAACCCTTGACAGAGGTGAGGCTCTGGGCACCATAGTGTCACTTTTCACAGGTCATTGTCATTTCACTTACCTGTGGAAGTGAAAATGTAGCTAAAAATTGAAAACGTCTCTACTATTACTATAGGATTCCATTGGCCCTTGGTACATGACACATCACCTCCTTTTAGCTCTTCTTTCAAACTGCTACTTGAGTAATTTGCTTAAATATCCAAATAAGGTCAAATCTATACCTCGACTATAAAGTGGCTATCCCATTAGTGTGACTTAAAATACCCTTTCCATTCTCCCTAACCTACCTGTCCAAGCCTTCTTCCACTGCTTTCCAGGCACACCCAGTGCAACAGAAGTGCTAACATTTGGGATATTCAGAAAGCAACACACACTCTCTCGGGCTTCATTACCTTTGTCTGAAATGCCTTTCCCTGATTTTCAATCTGTTTCTGTCTTTTTTTTTATAGTCTCATGTTTAGAGTAATGTTAATCTCAGTTTTAGTTCATTGCACACTATCATCTGTGCAAGGGGTTATCTGTAACTGGGGTTCACCCCAGAACCCCAAATAATGCTGCAGTGGATTTGTGCAAGAATTTCCCTGGGAGATAGATGCTCAGAAGTAGACCTGTTGACCAGAGGGCTTTCGGGTACCTAATTTCATTAAATATTCAGAGATTGCTCTATAGAATAGCCACACCAGTATCTATATCCTTTCCAACTCAGAAACACTTGGAATTATTCAGCTTTCTAGATTTCCCAGTCTGATAGGAATTGATTACTATGCTTTTGAACATAACATCATGTTCTCCTTGGCTTTGAAATTGTGTTCTGTCAATTTTCTATTTATATCCTTTGCCCCTTTCTCTGTTGCCTTTTGCTTTCTTCTTTGTGTAATACTCCCTTCCATAGTTCTCAAGTGGGACCCAGTTCAAATGCCACTACATCTCTGAAATCTTCCCAGACAGATTTAAAATGTACTTCTTCTGGGTGTCTGTGGCACTTTGCTTATACCATATTACAGATGGGTCCCCAACTTATGATGTACGGTTCAACTTGTGACTTTTTTGACTTTACAGTGGTGTGAAAGCATTATATATTTGCTAGAAACCATATTTTGAATTCCAAATTTGGATCTTTTTATGGGCTAGTGATATGCAATACAATCCTCTCTCTCCATGCTGGGCTGTGAGCAAGACACAGCTCCCAGTCAGCTATGCAGTCATGGGGCTAAACAACCAATACACTTACAACACTTCTGCACCCATATAACTATTCTGGTTTTCCACATTCAGTACAGTTTTCAGTGCATTACGTGAGACATTCAATACTGTATTATAAAATAGGTTTTGAGTGGGATGGTTGTGTCAAACTGTAGGCTATTGGAAGTGCTCTGAGCACTTTTAAGTTTTGATAGGCTAAGCTACAATGTTTGGTAGATTAGGTGTATTACATGCATATTTGACTTACAATATTTTCAAACTACCATGGGTTTATTAGGGTGTAACCCCATTATAAGTGGAGAAAGATTTGTATATGTATCATCCTGCAATGTCAACATTCATTTCCTATTTTGTCTCTTCTGGTAGAAAATGAAACAGAAATAGATAATAACACTATATCTTTATCAAAAGGCATAACACAGGGCTTGGCACTAAGCTAGATCTCAATCACATCTCATGAAAGGAAAGGGAGAATTACATATATTTTCTGCGGGCAACATGATTAAAAATAGCCATAGGATAAGTCAAACTATGAAATCAAAGAGAATGCCGCATAGAAATGTAGATTATCCAACAGCATTACACCGTTGGAAAGAGGACAATTATGTTCAGAGGACAATCCCACGTCTAATTCTTAATGCAAATATCTGTTTCTTTTGATCTTCATGTAAACAAGCTCAATAAACTCCCTGTTCCACAACCAAATGCCTTCCCAGTGTTTGTTGACATTGGGCCAAAAGGTATCACACTGAATTCAGATTATTGGAAGGACAGATTTGTTAACGCAGCATCTCAAGGCACTGCCAAGTACATTCACATTAATTTGCAAAGCCACCATTCCAGTTAGAGGTGTCATCTTGAGGGGATGCACTTGGAACTCCAGAATTGCTTAAAACAAAATGAACACAAAGGTATAAATGCCATAGGTTGAAAAGTCAAGTAGACCTTTGCTGGCAAAGAAGAAAGATGTTTCTATTCCCAATACCAAGTGAATGTGGTCAGGGTTGTCCTTCAAGCTGCGTAAATAAGGATAACATTGAACTTCAGAGTTTTTATGAGAGAGTGCCTATGATAGTTGTCATGGTTAGACAGGCATACCCAAAGGAAATAAATCCAGTTCCCTGTTTTGCAGCCTTGGAGTGGTGAGTCCTCTAGACTCTGAGCTTGGCCAGGTCTTCCCAGAGTGAGTCTGATGATTGGCCAGTACACCAGGGCTGTCATGTGCACGTTAGGGCACCCATGCCCCAGCTGCTGCCTGGGATGTGAGAGGGCAGCATCTGAATGAGCAGGAGATCACCACTGACTTGAGTAGGCAGTGTTTCCTCATGGTTTCCTGGAATTTCTGCTGAGATAATGTTTATTTAGGTTTGGCCATGGGAGATGCCAGGATAATGGCCAAAGGGGAGGAAATAGAGACTTGGACCAGGTTTTGGACTCATCCTTAGGAATTAATAAGCCTTAATAATTGATCCCCAAATAGGCATGGAATACCTGGTCCAGGCATTGGTTTCCAGCTTGCCTGTGGTGGGTGAAAAGTTTGCGGTGAGGATAGACACCATGAGCAAGCTGGCAGGTGCACATTGGTCCTCAGGTTGAGGATGTCCAACTGGTGTGGTGTGGAATTCCAGCTTTGCATACAACATCTCTAAGAAGACAAGAATGATTATAATAAGATATCCACTGTACAGAATATATAACTGGGACACAGAAAGGATAATTGTTCTTGCCAAACATCATTCATTCATTCATTCACTCATCCAATGACTATTAAATAAGGGTCTACCATGTGATAATCCCTTTTTAGCCTTTGGAGATATGGTAGAGAACCGGACAAAATGGATTCCTGAATACATGAAATGCACACACCTAGTTATCAGAGATCCCATGTAATTATAACTGTGATAACGTCTCTGAAGGACCAAGAACAACAGTCTGGGAGGGTGTAGAACAGGGGACTCCAGCGTGTCTTAGAGAGGCCTGCAATGGCAGTGAGCTGGTCCAGGAAGGAATGGGGAAGAAATGGTTCAGCTGAGATCTGAACTGTAGGCATTCTCAAGAAGAAGAGAGGTGGGGAGATTTTGAAGGGCATTGCAGGCTGGGGGAACAGCAAGTGCCATGGCCCTAAGGGACTAGAACTCTGTACATTGAAAAAACAGAAGGCTGGTATGGCTACCCGTGGATGATGGCAGGTGTCAGCCAGACCCCACTAGGGTGTAGAAGGTGCACTGAGAATTTTCTGCTGGTCCTCCAACCAATGAAGAGCCATTACAGAATGTCAAGAAGGGGGTGCCATTATCTAATTTGTGTTCATAAAAGCTCAGTCTGGCTGCAGCCTGAAGAGTGAATGGATGATGGGGACTGGAGGAGATTCCCATGGACCAGTCAGGGCCTTTGCAATGGTCCAGTTGAGAGATGTTTGTGGCCAGGTGTAAATGGTTGGGAGCAGAATACAAGATGGGCAGATCCTGACGTCTCATGTGACCGTCACCGCCCTGTGGCCCATCTTGTCACTCTTGTAGCTGCTGCAATGGTAGACTGGTAGATGGGTACTCTGGGGACATCAGTGGGAGGGGACCAGCCAGAGAGACAGCCAGGAGAAGCTGCCAGTCAACATCCCTCTTCAATGGTAAGGGACACCTTACCTCGTAAGGTCACCTCATAAGGGACAAACAACGTATCTGCTTCCCCCAGGCCAGTGTGAACAAGCAAATACTCTTTTGAGGAGAGAAGAGGAGAAGCAGAGAAAAATTTATGGCCCCCATACCATCCAGGAGTGGCATCCACCCCCTCTTCCCATGCTCAGATGCCTCGGTGTATTAAATCAAAAAAGTAGAAAAGCATTTCTCTTGCTACTACCATGAGAGCTATGGAAACCATCGTCATCGTTACCCTGAGTCAGATCAAGAGTAGCCATCACAATCTTACTCTTTGAAAGGGAACGAAAACATATACATGCATTTATTTAGGATTCTCACATTTCTGGGATCCTATTTATTTAATTTTTCCAGCGATGCAGTGAGGAATAGCACTTTGCAGACAAGAACACAGGGACTCCAGAAGATTTGTGTCATCTGCCTCCAAGCCCCTTAACAAATAAATGGTGGATCCAAGTTTTACTGCATCTAGCAAGTTTAATAGTTGACTCTCCTCTGGCCCTAAAGTCCTTGAGGCTCAGAACTTTAGCCCCATGATTCTGTGATTACAGTATGTGGGGTCTGTGGGTCCTGAGCTGAGGGCACAGCTGGGAAGCTTTGTGTGTGCCTGGTACCTGTGGCCCTCCCCCGGCTGTCACCCTCTCACACTGTCAGGGAGAAGATTCTGGAAAGTGTCTTCCTTCTTTTATCTGAATTGAAGCCCCTCTCCTCCCTCTCCTGTCCCCCACACACTAACACACATGCTGGGAGGAAGATAGGAGATATTTTCTCACTGTGTCCTCACATAGGAAGAAGGTCCTCTGAGCTGTTAATAGATGCTGTCTAGTGGAGCTCTAATGAGCTCAGCAGGGGACAGTGTGTGCTGGCCCCGGGCTCAGCAGTTCCTTCTCACAGGTCACCCAATGCTTCAGCTGCTCAGGTGTCCCATAGGGCTCGGAATGCTCGAGCTGCTTCCTGGACACAGGGCAGAATTGCGGGGCTGAACACCATCTGCCCATGCAGGGAAAGAGGAATCGCAAGGTATTGGGGTCAGTTTTCTATTATGTGACGGAGGTGAATACATCCCTTCAGGAACATGCCTGACATTTGTCACAGGCAGCGGCTCCTTGGAAAACAAGGTGAGAGTTATTGCTGCCTTCTCTGGGTCTCTGGGACCTCAGAGCCCACCTCACTTTCCCCAGCCTGCATTGTCTGTGGGGCCTGTGCTGCAGATTGCTTCTCTTGGACTTTATGTGGGTTCAACCATTGGAGGAATGGGCCGGAAACAGAAGGTGGCACATTGGCAGAAACCAGAGACCTGCTCTGCTCCCCCCCACCCCCCACCCCCCGGGGCGGCATTTCTAACATCAGCTCCCTCCCCTACTCTGTCTCTGTCTCTGCATCTCTCTTCTCCTCTCCCCCTCTCTTCCTCCCTCTCTCCCTTCCATCTGGGGAAAACCTAGCTCTCTGACCTGCAGACCACCCACAAAGTGCAGCCACTCCCTAAGGCTTACTGCCCTGATTCTGCAAGCAAGCACATTCCTATTTTTACCAGATACCTTAGAAATCACTCACTGTGTTATTCAACACCCTGTCCCATTTGGGGATGGTACTGGCCAATGCAGGGCCTTCTTAGACTAATTAATCACGTGTCATTTTTAGGACATGTGGCTGGCAATGCGATGGTCTGTTTCATAAACTCAGGACCCTGGATATTCCAACATAACACCTTGCTGAGAAATGACCACAGGTTTTGCTCTATTGGCTTGTCCTTCAGGCCTCGAAGTTCCTGTGCGCCCCAGATTTAACCCCTAAGCATTCTCAGGAAGTGGATTTTGCAGTAGCTGTTCTTTTACTTTTATTTTTTTTTATTTGTGGAAAGGTATTTATTGCAATTTTTTCCCAACTGTGGAAAATTGAAAAAAAGTTAAAATTTTTATTGTAGTAAAATGGCTAATGGCTTCAGTCAATAGACATAAAGTAGTTTAAAATGATGACTATTATGCATATATAAAAATTTATCCTAATATAAGGTTAAATGAAAAAGCTGAATATATAATAACAGTGTATGTATCATTATGGAGATATATATATATATATGCACACATGTATTTTCAAAAGTCTTGTACATACATAAATTTGTGTGCCTTTATACAAAGTCTAGAAGGAAATGTGGTGGTTGTTTTTGTTTATCTGTCTATTTTCCTTCTAGAACCCAACACTGGCAGACCTCTGCTTCAGCTTATTATCTAATAACACCTACCATGGGGTGAGATCCACCTGGAACGCAGGTGTACAACAGGGAGCTTTCTTTTCATGGCCCAGGTCCCGGGCTGTGGACAGCCTCCTTGGGGGTGCATTGAGATGGAGATGAAGGAAGGTCTTTGTGGGTGAGCCATGCCAGCTCACTACAACTACTGTTGTAGTCAGAGCTCAGGATGAATCTCATATTTAGGGGTCCCTTCACCTGGAAACCCCCCCATCCCTCTGGGCTCTGGGTAGCCCTCACCCCTCCGTGCTGTCCTGCAGGACTATCAGCACGGAGGGTGATAAAGAGCCCAGGTAAGCAAGGCCTTAGCAGCTCCAGACAGCAGAGAAGCCTCACTGGTAGCAGCACTTTGCTATTCAGATGTGGGGCATTTTATTCAAAACCAGGAGTGCCTGTTCATCCATCATTCACTCATTTAGCCAGCGGGCACTTACAGAATGGAACACACACTTGTGCCCTCTGCTGTCCTAGGTTCTGAGTGTAAAATAGTTCGAGCCTCTGTACTAAGGTAGAGTCAGTTCTCACGGGGAAGCCAGTAGAGGAAATCAGCAATCATAGACTCCACCCAGGATGGGAGGGAGGAGTCCTCTTGTTCCTTTCACTATTGAGAATGAAGCACGCATGTGTGCGTGCGTGTGTGTGTGTGTGTGTGTGTGTGTGTGTGTGTGTTCTCTGCTAACACGAGGTGCTATGAAAAAGCAATGGGTTTTGAAATCAACCCTGAGCCATGCATGTTATGCCTTCATCTAAATCTGGAGACCCAAGAGATGTTAAGATAATAATAATATGGGCATTTCTTTTGGGGATGCTGAGGGAGGAGGAGGTGAAAGGTTAGTTTTGAAAATAGGCAGTAGGAGAATTTGACATTTGACAAATACTGTAGAGTAGTGTGTATCGTGTGTGTGTGCTTTTGTTCTAAGATATATCAACTTTTCTCCAGCGGGGTCCTAGGGGATCAGGAACAAGGGGTTGATTTTAAAATACAGGTTATGAAAAATGGTAAGACCCAGGAGACACTTTACATGAATTTCCAAAGCCAAGAGATTGTCAGCTGGGGCCGTGGGGTCAGCACTGGGCTTTCAGGGACAAGCTTGCTTATTTTTTCCCAAGTAAAACTGGGAACTGCCTTTATATTTCCTGAGCTAAAGTGGTTCAAGTCACGGGTGAGATCTCATTTGCCCATCAAGTCCTGGTAGCCAGCTGTGAACATGTGAAAAATAGATTAAAGACAGCTCTGTTGACTGTGTTTATGGAGTGCCAAGGAACGGAGTCCAGTTTTGCTGCCAACTAAATCAAAAAGTTATTCGAGCTTCTCTGGACTGAGTTTTCTTGGTTGTCCCCAAATTCCTATGTTGAAACCCTAACTCCCATTGTGGTGGTGTGTGGAGCTGGGGCCTTTGAGGGGTAAGTATGAAGTCATGAGGGTGCAGCCATAATGGGATTACTACCCTTATATGAAGAGACCAGAGAGCTTGCTTTCTGTTTGTCTGTCTGTCTCTTCCCCTCCACAATACCGTGGAGTGCCTACACCAGGGAAAGCAAAAGCCATGTGAGGATACAGCAAGAAGACAGATGTCCACAAGACAGGAAGAGAGCCCTCATCAGGAAGCAAATCTGCCAGTACCTTGAACTTGGACTTCTCAGCCTCCAGAACCAGGAGAAATAAATGTCTGCTATTTAAGATAAATGTCTGCCCAGTCAACGGTATGTTTGTTACAGTAGGCTGAGCTGACTAAGACATAAGCTGGATGTTTTAAAACATGTCCCAAAGTCAGTGTTACCAACTTGTCCCCTTAATCGCCTCTTGCTCTTGTCTTTCTTAGTGGCCAGAATCACCCACTTGCCCAGCCTAGAGACCATGGAGTTACATGTGGTCTTTCCTCATGAGACACATTCCACGACCAAGTCCAGGAGAAGTCCACTCCCTGCCCCTCCACCACATCCATCCATCCATCCCATGACTTCAGCTTCTGATCAGTCTCATTCTGGCTTGAGTTTCCTCCCCAAGCCATTTAGCACACCACCCTATCAGAAGGGATCCTTTAAAAAACAACTTTGAACTTAAGGAATATGTTTGTTCCTCCTTGGTGTATGGTCAACAGTCAAAGATCCTCAGCACAGTGTGTAAGACCTTGCCCCATTCAGCCACAGCCCACCTTTCTAGTCTCATCATCTGCCTCTCATCCCTCCCCTCTTCTACAACGCTGGCTGTAATTAAAGGGACTGCTTCTTTCTCCTTCTCTAGCTACACCTGCTTCTGTATTTCTGGTCTTTGGTGCACATTGTTCCCAATGCTCAGAATGCTTTCTCCATCCTTCTTTGCTGGGAATGCATGACCTACAGTCAAGGCCAGGATCATAGCAAAGCAAGTGAGGCATCTATGGCTCAATTTCAAGCTGCTCACTCTCAGGGTCATGTAAATGTGTGAGAGCAACTGTCTACTTTGTTTTGTTCCTTAAGCCCTCAGTTTTCTCCCCCTTGTCCCTGCTCTGTCTGCCTCCTCATTAGTCCAGTATGCTTTGCACACAAGTCTGTTCCAGTATATATTCAATTCAATCCATTGGACATTTATTAAGAATATACCATGTTGTATGAATAAACAAATAACACAAGAGCCATTTTGCTCTTACTTCCCATAACAGCTTCTTGAATTGAGTGCAGAGTGAATGCTGATCAATATATCCTGCTTATTACTTGTGTACATTTATTAATCCGCTGGCATCAGACTTGTTCTCTATATTGGTGATAGTAGACAGTTGTGGAGGAAGATCCTAAAAAACAGACAAGTTAATTTTACAAGTCCCTAAAACCTCATTCTTTCATTACAGAGTAAAAACATGTGAGAAAGTCAACAACTGGGAAGGTAATTTATGAAGATTAGGTGATCATTTCCCTTTCTAATCATACAAATTATTGATTATGTCAAATCCCCCAAAATATCAGTAATAGGCAAGTAGGATCTACTTGAAATCCAACTAGCTCTACATTCAGTATATGTAAATAGTCAGTGTTGCCATGATGTGGGAAGAGGGAGTTAATATTTCTATACACGAATCCATAGTCATGGACAATGAGTAAATACTCTGGGGGAAAGGTAAAGAATCCTTCTAATGGGAGCAGCAGAAGGGGAATAGAGAATGGTTGAGAGCACACCCTCGGGGGCCTACTAACATGTCATGTGGAAATCAGAGGGCACAATGTTTTCATGAACAATATCCATCAATTGTGAAAAGTTGAAGGCAGCTCTCTACATCATTTCTGGTTTATGAGTTTGCAAAAATTTCTCAGGGTTGAAGAAAATGGGTCAGAAATTAGAACCAAACTCACTTAACAGATATATCTTATTTCAACCAATACTCTAGATTATTTGGAAAATAACTGGTTTGCTACTTGCGTTAATCAAGTCTCTTTGGTTGAAAATAATAGAAACCAAAAGAAGGTTGTGGGTTTGTGTGTGTGTGTGTGTGTGTGTGTGTGTGTGTGTGTGTTTTAATGACTAAAAAGAGAGTGTATATGGCTACAGGCATGCCTGAACCCAAATGGCTAAAATGATGACATCAGAAAAGTATTTGTTTTTCAGTTCTGTTTTTTCTGTGCTGCTTTCATCATTAAACTGGCAAAGATGGCCACCAGAAGGTGGAAGTCTGAATTTATCAGCTTAGAACCTTGTGAGGAAAGAGTTTCTCTTTCCCAGCATTCCCACAAAAGTGTTGGCTGTGACCCACAGTAGTAGAGTTTGGATACTACTCCTGTTTCTTAGTCAGTCTCTATAGATAGGGGAAACTATGATATGACTGCCCAGGTTTGGGGGCCACACATGGGGTTAGACCCACCATCACACTGTGTGAATGGAAAGTGGCGTTCCCAATAAGGACAACATATTCACTAATCCCGTTTGACCCATTTTTCCAAGATAGTTTGTTCATTCACTCATCCTTTTTTTTAAATTTTTTAATCCAGTATGACATTCTTTACTTTTCAATCTGAGTGTTTCGTGTATTTACATTTAGTGTACTCTGATATGTGGTTGTATTTGGGTCAACTGTTCCTCTGTTTTCTATTTCTCCCATCTGGTTTTTGTTCCTGTGTTCCTTCTCTCCTAACCTCTTTGAACTAATCAAATATTCTTAATATTCCCTTTCAATTCACTAATAGCCTCTTAAGCTATAATTTTTTTCATATCAATTTTGTAGTGCTTGCTTTAGGGATTATAATATGCATCCTTATACTCTACTTGGATTTAATTTTATACCACTTTACATAAAATGTAAGAAACCTGCAATAGTATAATATAATTCCATTTACTCTTTCCTTGTGTTTTGTGTTTTATATCTACTTACTTTATAAACCCACAAAACAGTATTAACATTTGTGTACTAAATAGTCATGCGCCTTTAAAGAAGCTAATAAGAAATGACTAACTCCTCTTCCCTGATACTCCATCATTTATGGCACTGTTATAGTGAATTGCCATGAATAGTGAGTTAGGGAATACTGAGCTGTCATTTCTATGGGAAATACAGGGTAATGTTTCTGCAACACTCTGGTCACAACATTTCCATCAAGTGATCAATGCCTAACCCTGGGGATGCCTGGGTGGCTCAGTCGGTTAAGTGTCTGCCTTTGGCTCAGGTCATGATCCCAGGGTACTGGGATTGAGTCCTACATCAGGATCCTTGCTCGGCAGGAAGACTACTTCTCCCTCTGCCTCAGTCTGCTGCTCCCCCTGCTTATATGCTAGCTCCTGCTCTCTCTCTCTCTGACAAATAAGTAAAACCTTTAAAAAAAAATACCTAAACTTGTTTTATGTGTATTTGTGTTTAAGGACATTTTAGTTAATATATGTCATTGATTCATTAACATTGAACTCATGGCCAACAGTGCTGTAACTCATACTTGAATAAAGCTTACATACATATGCATTTTTTCATGTCATAGCCCACTTACACTTAAGAGTACTAGACAGATGTTCAGCACTACACTGAAAGGGCCATTTTAAAGGTTTAATTATTTACTTGACAGAGAGAGAGGGAAAGAGAGGGTGGAAGGAAAGAAGGGGAGATGGAAAGGGAGAATCTAAAGGAGACTCCCCACTGAGTACAGAGCCCAACTCAGGGCTAGATCCCATTAGCCTTTGATCATGACCTGAGACAAAATCAAGAGTTAGACACTTAACAGACTAAGCCGTCTGGGCAACCCAAAGAGGCCACTTTTTATTTTATTTTATTTTATTTATTTTATTTTATTTTATGATTGTATTTATTTAGTTGAGAGAGAGTGAGTGAGAGGGAGAAGGAGAGAGAATCTAAAGCAGACTCCACAGTGAGCTCAGAGCCTGATGCGGGGCTTGATCAAACAGTGAGATCATGACCTTAGCTGAAACCAAAAGCCCAATGCTTAACCTACTGAGCCATTTAGGTGCCCCCTTGAAGGGGCCATTTTATTTTATTTTATTTTATTTTAAAGATTTTATTTATTTATTTGACAGAGAGAGATTACAAGTAGGCAGAGAGGCAGGCAGAGAGAGAGAGGGGAGGAAGCAGGCTCCCTGCTGAGCAGGGAGCCTGATGCGGGCCTCGATCCCAGGACCCTGAGATCATGACCTGAGCCGAAGGCAGAGGCTTTAACCCACTGAGCCACCCAGGCGCCCGAAGGGGCCATTTTAAATAGCAAAATTACCAACAGAAAGCAGAGATATGTGAGCAACGTGACACAAAGTAAGACATAAAAAGGTCATTTGTTTACACTGTGAGAACTGAAACAAGAAAGCAGAGGGTCGCCACAGCTGGGAACATGCCCGTCAGGCAACTCACCTTTTCCACCACTCTGCACATGTCTGAGAAGAAACACAAAGGGGCCATAAGTATTCATTTTTTGGTCACACATAAATTTTAGTGAATAGGGGTGAATTTACAAATATGGAATAATTAATAATGAGGACTGACTTGGCTTACCATTTCTGGTGTTCTTTGTTCATTTCTGTAGAATTTATTTCTATCAGGTGTCACTTATTTTTAGGCTGAAGAAATGTATTTTGCATTTCTTTAGATTCAGGTCTATTGACTATGAATTCTCGAAAATTGTGTTTATCTGAAATGTATTTTGCTTCCATGTTCAAAGACTATTTTTTACTAGATATAGAATTCTAGGTAGATATTCCATTGTGTCCTGATCACCATTGTTCCCAAAGAGAAGTCATTTATAAATAGTATCATTGTTCCCCCGTATATAATGTGTCAGGTCTCTCTGGCTGCTTTGAAGACATTTTTTTTTTATTCTTTCTGGTTTCCAGCAGTGTAACTATGATGACCTACTTATGGTTTTCTTTATATTTATCCTGATAAAGGTTCTCTGAGTTTCTTGGATGTGTAAGTTAATGGTTTTCAACAAATTTTGGAAAGTCAACAATTACTTCATGTATTTTTCTGGTCTTAAAAAAAAATCTCCTTCAGGGACTGCAGTTACACCTATGTTAGAGTATTTGATATTGTCCCATATGTTTCTGAGAACTTATTGAACTTTTTCCCAATTTTTTTTCTCTTTCAAGTTCATAGTGACTTTCTTACACTGTATCTCATCTGCTACTTAGCCCATCCAATGAATTTTTCATTTCAAATGTTATTTTTTTAAAGTTTTAGGATTTAATTTTTGGTTCTTTTATTATAGTTCCTATTTTTCTGTTAGTATTCCTCTTCTGTTCAACAGCTATAACTATCTTTTACTTTATATTCTTGATCATATATTTTATTACTGCTTCAAAGTCCTTGTTTGTTAATAACAACACAGTTGTCTATGGTCTTAGTCTATTGACTGAGTTTTCTCTTGACTATGGATCACATTGCACTGTTCTTCCCATGTCCAATAATTGTTTATTATGTACTGGACATTGTAGGTGTTGCAGAAACTCATCTTCCTTGGACGAGTTGGTTTTTGGTCTAGCGAGTGATCTAATTGTGAGCTAGTTAACTTGAACTTGTGGGTGTTTTGTTTTACCCTTTGTTACTGTGGGTCATTTTTAGTTTTTCTTTTAGTTTTGGATGAATCTTTACTTCTGGGAAATAGTCACTAAGGCATTGCCCTTAGAAATCAGTAGCGACCTGACATACTCTATGACTTGATGGGATTCCAACTCTGAACTCTGTCACTTCTCAAGTAGGTCATAGCTGAAGTCTCTGATCAAGTTTTTCAAGTTTCCAGTTTTTGCTTTCTGCTGAGTGTCTTGGCAGCACTTTTCCCCCCTCACATCTATGTAATTCAGATGGCGTCATGAATTTAAGGGGAGTTTACATGTAAATTTGAGGATTTCTCTTTCTGCAGATCCTTCCTTTTAATGATTCTCCTTTCCTTAAATTTCCAACTACTCTGGAAGCCCCAAACTCTTCCCCCTGATACTTCAGGCTGAAAGGCTGTATATTGTCGCTTGAGTTCTAGGCAACCTACATTGAGCATACTGGGGTAGCTCTCAGGGGGAAAGCTGTATAAACATAGTTCTCACCCAGTGCATTTTCTTTCATTCAAGTGTTGAATCCATTCCAATTTCTGCCTGCGTTTGATCATTCTCCAGTGCCAACAGAAATGTTGTTCTTTGCTTTTTCGTTTTGTTTTGTTTGTCCCAGTTTCATTATTGTTTTCTGCATGAAATTTAATCAGATAAAAACTATTTCACAGTTACGAGAACTGGAACTTCCATTTATTTTGTCTTTAATCCATTTGTTTAATGAGAGACTTCCAACCTGTCATTTGAATCTCTCAGTGGTGGTATGGGCAGCCCAGAGGGGAAATGAGGGAGTGGACTCTTTGGAGACCCTCTGTAGATGGCTGGAAAAGGTATTTTCCTAACAGCAATACAAATTGAATAGAAAATATTCAAGGAGAGAACAAAGATTTCCCCCTTGGTGAAGTGGGCAAAAGTCACATGGCATGTGAACTTGTTTTGAGAAAGAGAACAATGATACTGCATAACTCTGGAGTGACCAGTGGGCCCTGGTGAAGGGTAGGTTGATGAACTTCTATAGATTTGTTTGTTTTCTCTATTTCATTTTGTTTTTGAGCAGCTCTGATGTGGAGAAAATTAGGCGTTTCAAATAACACAATCAAGCTTACTTAGTGATTTGATTTTCTCTGAAACTTATTATTTTTTGTTTCTCATCTTTTCTATTTAAAATAATAATTCTGAGGCTCATATATTTTGAAGTTTTTATATACATATTTATATTTATAAATATATATACATATATATGTATATACATATATATGTATACACACACACACACACACACACACACACACACATATATATAAAAGTAGAATAATACCTACCTATGCCCTATGCTTGGATTGGCTGAAGGACATAGAAGTTCATTACCTATCCACATACAAGTGTAGTGCAGTTCCCGGGAAGCTGAGGAAGGGAGTATTCCATATGGTCACTCAGGCATCCAGGCTAACAAGTCTTATAGCTTCATCATGCTCTTCCCAGTGCCAAGTCAGGTGCTGCAGGGAAATAGAGTATCTTGAACACTCATGAGAATTGTTGTTGCTTATAAGCTAGGCTTTTAAAAAAAAAAGTAGCACACATTCCTCTGCTCACATCCTACTGACTGGAGTTCAGATTCATTTCTGCACTGAGCTTCAAGGGATATGGGAAGTGTGTCCTAGCTGTGTGCAGATATAGGTTTTGGAGGTAAGTCGTGGGTGCTTTCGAATACACATATTCTTTTCTTGAGATAAATCTCCTGATTCTTTTGGAAAAGAACCTGAGCACCTGACATCAAGTTATGTGCCATTCAAGCTATCTGTCATGGCCTGGGTTCTCCTGGAAGCACACTGGAGACAAGATTTGAATGCATATGGTTTGGTTGAAAGATGATCCCAGGAGGCACTGGTCAAGAACAGAAATGGACATCTGAGGCAGGGAAGAGAAAGAAAGGCATATGAACACATGCATAAGTTTTGAACTGTGAGCAACTCACAGTGGTTAATCCCAATGGAGACCCCTGGGAGACTGTTTGGAACATCCTACCTATGGGATGGGGAAGCTGGTATACTGACTCTCCACCTCCCATTTGTCCTTGGCTGAGAGCTATTCCCAGGGCTGTTAACTGCTGTGCACGCTGGCCTGCCATGTGCCCAGAAAGCCCTCAGATAGAGAATTGCTGATGACTGCAGCAGAACAATACTGGCGTCTACTGAAATGATGAGTGTCAAGATCCGGGCAGAGCACCAAAGCATCTGTTACTCTACCAACTATGAACTGGCTATTAACTGACTCACCATTTTCAGATATGCACAGCAACCATCTCTCATCAGGTCCGAATGTTATGGAAGAGCTCGGGGTTAAGCAGGTCTGAAAGGAAAGTAAGATGCATGAACAAGAGGCCCAGATTCCTACTTCATCTATTCCCACTGCAGAGACTCCTTTCCCTCAATCCACATCTGTGGCCTCAAATATGACTGGTTTACTGAAAACCCAGACACACACACAAAAAAAGCCTGGAGCTGATTCACAGATTCCTCTGCACAGTGTGTTGCCACCAATCTGAAATGAAATGCTGTAGTGTTACAGCTCTGGTCAGGAATATTCCAGAAAGACACCGATAAAGGCAAATCTGCCCCAATGGCAAAACTTTGGGCAGTTGTTTGTCCACTTTGTTTGGACTAAGCGATCAGTAATCTGGATATATCCTGATTCGTGTGCAGTAGCTAAGTGTCTGGCTGGTTGGTCAGGAATCAGAAAGCACAGAATTGGAAGACTGGCAGCAAAAATCTGGGGAAGAGATATTGGATGAGCACAGGGTGTCAACATATTTGTATTCCAGTTTAATGCTATGCGAAGGCTGTGCCCTGCAGAGGAGGCTCTCAATAATCACATGGACAAGATGACACATTCTGTAGATGTCAGTCACATGTATAAAGTTCCCACAAGGTCATAGACAAAGACTATGTATTGGCTCGCCAATGTGGTCTGAGGGCACAAGGTTCCCACAACAGAGCCCTGCTTTGGTGCTTTTGTCCAGGGTTACCAAACAGCTACTTGGTGATGAATTAACTTCTCAAGTCTCCTTCCAGCAAGAAGAAGGCAGTGATTGGTTCATACTAGGAGAGATACATATGCGCCTCTTTTCTTCCAGTGTTTGTGCCAACACTAAAACGCACGCCTTATTAAATGCTTTATTCTCAGTCACTGTGTGCCATACAACATTGCTGCCGATGAAAGAAACTATTTCACAGCAAAAGAAGTGTGACAATGAGTTCATGCCCGTGGAATTTACTTGTCTTACCATGTATCACATTACACTGAAGCAGTTGGTCAGATAGATGGGGAAATGGCTTACTTATGAGTTGATTATAGTCCCAGTTGGGATCAAGAACTCTGAAAACCTGATGTTGAGTCTACTTTCAAGAAGTGACCAACATATGGTGCTGGTTCTCTCATAAAGGTCTGGGAATTAACATACCAGATGACCAACTTGCAAATATTGGCTTCCCACCCTTGCCATTCTAGGCTTAATTCCCAGCTTCCAACAAAGTACACACTTAGGGTTCCATTAAGGAGGAATTTTAGCCTACCACCCAGCCATTTTGGGATTTTTAAAAAATATTTTATTTATATATTTGAGAGAGAGGGAGAACACAAGTGGCCAGAGGGCCAGAGGGAGAGGAATAAACAGACTCCCCACCGAGGCAGGAGCCCAACACAGGGCTTGATCCCAAGACCCCAGGATCACAACCCAAGCCAAAGGCAGATGCCCAACCGACCAAGCCACCCAGGTACCCCCATTTTGGGATCTTTATACCATTGGTCCAAAAGACAAAGGAGGCTACTATTCTGTTGACTGAAGTGATAGATCTTGATTATTTAGGGTTGCAGCTATATAATAGTGATATTCTGGATCATGCTTCAAATTTGTGATTCTCTGGAGAAGAATTTCTCATTTCTTGGTTCCATGCTCAATAGAAAACTAAACCAATCAAATAAGGGCAGGGCCATTCAATATTCAGACCATTCTGGAATGGAGGTTCACATCACCATAGAAAGTCAAGAACCCTGACCAGATTGGGATCTAACCAAAAACAAAGGGAGCATGAAATGGTAGTGAAGAGGAAAGTTATGAATATCAGCAATGACATTAGTTACAGAAATGTAACTGTTTTCCTGCATGGACTCTCAATAATACAACCATGAAGAAAGGGATATTGGAATGTTTATAGCAGCAGTGTCCACAATAGCCAAACTATGGAAAGAACCTAGATGTCCATCAACAGATGAATGGATAAAGAAGATGTGGTATATATACAATGGAATACTATGCAGCCATCAAAAGAAATGAAATCTTGCCGTTTGCAATGACATGGATGGAACTAGAGGGTATTATGCTAAGCGAAATAAGTCAATCAGAGAAAGACAATTGTCATATGATCTCTCTGATATGAGGAACTTGAGGGGCAGGGTGGGGGGTCGTGCAGGGTAGGGAGGGAAAAATAATGAAACAAGATGGGATGGGGAAGGAGACAAACCATAAGAGACTACTACTAATCTCACAAAACAAACTGAGGGTTACTGGGGGTGGAAGGATAGGGATAGGGTGGATGGGTTATGGACATTGGGGAGGGTTTGTGCTATGGTGAGTGCTGTGAAAGGTGTAAGCCTGACGA
>LNAC01000109.1:626106-709621 GCA_002007465.1 Ailurus styani
GGGGAAAAAAAAAAAAAAAAAAAAAAGCAAGTGTTAGCAAAAAAGGGGGTGGATATTGGGTTTCTAGCAATGTATATACTTTGCATAAATTTCTAGCAACCTCTAGTATATTGCAGATGGGCAATTGATCTTATCTTCATTAATGACCATGATGGAAGTGAATTTGGGCACAGTTCATTCCAAAATCAGTCACTCGGCTTTAAGATGTGTTCTGACTCCTCCTACCACAACCACCGTGGACCTAGGCACCTTTGATGTCCTGGGAGTCCCTCTCCTCTCTAGCTACGGAGATCTGCTTCCAGCATAGCTTGAAACCTGTCTAGCCTTACATTCTGCTCCCTGCTTGAGAGCCATGCCTCTCCTGAAACCAGATTATAAACTTGTTCTATGATTCTAAGTCCCTCGAAATGGCAGTGAACATGATCTATACAGTATACAGACACGCCCTCTCCCATTGTCTGAGAACAACAAAAAAAGCTGAAAATTCGCGTTTTATGAAATTTTCCAGCTAGAACGCAGAGAGCCAGCGGAGGGACAGACCAAAGTCAGACAGAAGGTAATAAAGCAGAGTAGATGTCAACTGTCAAAAAGCTTAGAAACATGATTTGCCAAGTTGACATAGAGTGAAATATGGAATTAGTTGATTCAGAGCCAGTCACTGATGTATCAGACCCGTCCCCCTGGCTGTGGGATTTTTGGGGTGAAGCAGTTATTATCTCTTTGTGAGATGATCTTACTTAATGTGAACGAAAGACAACGCTCAGGTGCATGGCATGTCGCCTGTTTGCCGGAGCCTCTGGGCTGAGCCGTGCAGCTGAAAGCCACAGCCCCATGGGGGTCACAGAGAAATCTGGGGCCTGAAGTGGCAAACAGTGGCCTTTTCTTTCCCTCTGAATGACCACCTTGAAGGCAAATCAACAGGAGTGACAGGGGAAGAGAGAGCCACGCAGCTGAGCTGTCTGCCGGCCAGAAGGGAGCATTCAAGAGTGCTCTCCTCCGAACTGAGCCCCGAGTCAGCCTGTCTGAAATCCAGTGACATTTCTGCCTATTAGTGAATGGAAACGCACGCCTTTCATTCCAGAGTCGAACGGTGGTGTTTTGTCTGCAGTGTCCTTGCTCTCCTGGCCTGATTGTTTGCTGAGAAAAAACAATTAAATCTTCCATTCAATTATGGCCTGTTTGGGTCTGAAGAGCTGTTTAAAACCAGAGAGCCTTATCATATTAATGAGTACTGCTGCCAAGATTAATACCTGAGAAAAGGGATTCCCTGGGGAACTGAGGAACAGAGCTGAGAATCTTAGGATGTTATGATCTTCACTTGATGGAAAACTACTGATAAAATGGCACATTACCCCCAGAGAAAGGGACTTCTGTGTTAAATAGGCATGAAAATGAACATATATATTTCACATAACCTGATAGACAATACAAACTTGGACGAAACATGTGCGCACTCATAACTAATTATTGGGCTGATACCGAGGGAGACCCAGCGCTGACTTTATCCGGGCGGTAGGGGTCAGGATCAGGAACCTGGTAACAAGGGAGGCAGAGAGGTAAGCCAGCTCAGACTGGCTGAGATCTGTTGGCATCAAACGGTGGGAGAAACCAAGGGCAAAAGCAAATTTCAGAGCCTGAAGCCAGGTGGAAGACAGGGCTGTAACTCCAGGAGCTGGGAGTGGAAGGCAGTGGGTGGCAAGAGGGATGGCAGGGGTGGGGATGGAGGGAGTAGGGCATCAGAAAGGGAGGCCCACTCCTTGCAGGAGCCATGAGTGGTTTTGCAGCTTTGGGAGGTTCCGCTTGGTCGCTTGGCGGGAGCTAGGATGCGTGGACTCATCCAACTGGTTTAAAGGGTAAGAGGTGGGTGGATGGCTTTCCAGATTAACACAAATGTTGCTTCTTTATTTCTTTTTTAAACCCTCATTAGCTCAGACTCTTAACTATGGAGAACAAAATGGGTACCAGAGGGGAAGTGGATGGGGGGCATGGGTGAAGTAGGTGCTGGGGATTAAGGACCACACCTGTTGTGCTGAGCCCCGGGTGTTGTATGGAATTGTTGAATCACTGGATTGTACACCTGAAACTAATCCAACACTGTATAGTAGCTAACTGGAATTAAAATAAAAACTTAAAAAAAACCACTCATCAACTCAAAATGGAATATGGTCAGTCCTTGCAAGTGTGGACAATGCAAGTTGATGGGTGGGATGTTTTCACTATTGGGTAGTTTTACTCTTGTTTCATCTACCATGATTCACTCAACACACTTATCTTGATTTAGCCATGATGTTGCCTTACCAGTAGCTCGTTCTCGTTTATTGCAGTGTAGTATTCCATTGTGAGGCTACAGCACCTTTTGTTTATCCACTCACCTCTGAGTGGGCATTTGGGTTGTTTTGGGCATTGAACTATTACAAATAAAGCTGCTCAGCATATTCATGTGTAAGTGTTTGAAAGGACACACACTTTTATTTCTCTTGCATATATACCTGGAAGTGAACTGGCTGGCTCATATGATAAACATGTGTTTGACTTTTAAAGAAACTTCCAAACTGCTTTCCAATGTAGTTGTTCCTTGTTACATTTCCACCAGCAGGGCAGGAAAGTTCCAGTTGCTCAAGGTGCTCCTCAGCACTTGACATTGTCAATAATTTTTTAATTTTCCCCAACGTACTAGGCATCTTATCATGATTTAATGTATATTTCCCTAATGGCTAATGCTTTTAATATTTGTATATACAAATTTGTATATGAATATTTAATATTTGCATATATAGTATATATAATGTGTACATTGTGTAATATATTTATATTTTATTATATTATTTATATTAATATTATATAATGATATTAATATATATATTATTTCGTTTGATTAGAAAACATTTTCTCTTAGTTCATGGCTTGTTTTTTCATTTATTTTTGGTATCCTTGGAAGAGCAGAAGATTTCAGTTTTTATCAAGTCCCATGTGTCTATTTTTTTTCTTTCAATGGATCATGTTTTTAGTGTCCTACCTAAGATGTCGGGTGCAAAATTAAAAATATTTTTTCTTATGTTTTGTTCTAAAAGTTTTATAGCTTTAGATTTTATATGACATAACTCTCCATTTATCTATTTCCTCTGTAAATTCTTGCAGTAATATTTTTGTGGCTGTCAATGTACAGGCCTTGTACACTTGGTCAAATGTATTCCTAAATATTTCATACTTGGATACTATTTTAAATGTTATTGCTTCTTTAATTCCAATTTATGATCACTCATATGAAATTGTCTTCATATGTTGATCTTAGATCCTGCAACTTTGCACTTTCTAGATCTAGTAGCATCTTTTGTAGATTCCGTTGGATTTTCTATATAGGTTATCAGGTTGTCCAAGAATAAAGGCTGTTGTCAATTCTTCCTTTCCAACCTGGCGGCATTTTAGCTCTTTTTTCTACTTGATTGTACCAGCTGCAAGCCCAAATGCATGTAGTGTGTAAGTGATGAGAGTAGATACCCTGGTCTGTTCTTTTTATCTGATTGAGGAAGTTCCTATTGCTACCTTACTGAGAGGTGTTTTTATTTTATTTAAATGCAGTTAATTCACATATAATGTATTATTAGTTTCAGAGGTAAAGTTCAGTTATTCATCAGTCTTCTATAACCCCAGTGCTCATTCCACCATGTTCCCCCCTTAATGTCCATCCCCCAGTTACCCCATCCCCCCACTCCCCTCGGCTCCTGCAACCCTCAGTCTGTTTCCTATGATTAAGAGTCTCTTATGGCTTGTCTCGAGGTTTGTTTATTTTAAATGTGGAATAAGTTGTGCATTTTTAATGCCTCCCCTGCCATCTATTTAGATGTTCAGATGAGTTTCCGTTTTTTTCTCTGTTAATATAGTGAACTTGATCTTGATGGCTTTACTGTTAAACCAAAATTGTACTATTGAGATAAACCTCACTCGCTCATGATGTCTTACTATTTTTGTTTTTAAATTTAATTTGCTAAAATTTGGTTTCGAATTTTTGCATCACATCCATCACGGATATTGGTAAGGGATATTGGCTTTCTTTTCTTGCGATGTCTTTGTCTAGATGTGAAGCATGTATAATGCTGGCCTCATTGAATGAAGGGGGAGGTACTCCCCCTTCCTCCATTTTCTAGAAGAGTTTGTGTTGAATTAGAATTATTTCCTTCTTAAATGTTTGGCAGAATTTACCAGGACCTGGAGTTTTCTTTGTGGGGAGGATACAAACTACGAATTCCATTTCTGTAATAGATACAGGACTCTTCAGGTTATCTATTTATTCTTGAGAGCTTTTGGGGGAATTGGCCCTTGTTACCTAAATTGCTGAAATTATCGACATACCCTTTTATTATCTGTAACATCTGGAGTGCTGTTACCTCTTTCACTCCTGGTATGGATCATTCGGCTCTCTCTCTCTCTCTTACCTTCTTTTCCTCTCCCTCTACTCCCTTCATCCCCCGTCCCCTCCTTCCCTCCCTCTCTCCCTCTCTCTGAGTCTGCCGGGAGGTTTATCAAGTATATTGATATGTAGAGGGTTGCTGGGATTACCTACCAGAGCCCTGACACCAGAACTATTTCTGCACTCTGCCTATTTTTTCAATATTAATGCTGTAAGATAAAGAATTAGAACAAATAAGATGAGGATTAGTCTTCTATCTCACTCAGTATGAAATCGAAGCCTTTTTGAATAAACGGATGGATGAAAAGATGTCTTGCCAGGTAGATAGAAGAGCACGGATCCAAAGTATAGACTTGTCTATGGAGCAACTGATGAAGTTGGGGGTGATCGATATATGACTATCAGTCAATCAGGGGTGACTGATTCTGAGCTGGATTTCCACTGACATGACCTAACAAGACAGTCGCGATGTAAAGACAGACAATGTGAATCCGTGTGTGCTTTTAGAACCCATCAGATATGTTTGTGGCCAATCTACCTCAATGTAATCTGTGAACACTTTTGATCTCAGGGGCTAGATTATATTTAGTGACTTAGTGGAAGTATAGGAAATGCAAATATCGCTTGTGGGAAGTTGGTAATACCATACACCCCAGTCCCTCGGCTTAATATTTGCAACATTACTTAAGACAGGTAACATAACTGCCAAGCACAAACGCATGCCTGCTCCCTTTGCTGGTGTCTTCAGCTCTCTGGCCTAGCTCTTCGGAGGTAAAGAACATGACAACGGGGAGGCAACCAACCACATTTTGGGTAGCTGACAGCAAGAGGGCATTTTATACAAGTCCTACCAGCTTCAGTTCAGTGGAGATCTAATCTCAGGATCTTTGGATTTTTTTTCATAGTTCATTACTTTCCAATCAGTTACAGCCCTTATCAAAACAGAATGCCTCTGAGACTCCCAGAGTAGAACAAATCCATAAATCAAACACAATGAAATTTTGCTATTGTTTTCTCTTTGTTTTTTCCTCATATCTACACATCTCCATTGGTTCAGAAAAGAGATGAGGTTTACAGTGTCCAGGCTAGCACAACGCACTTGTCTGGAGACATTTTTAACTGATATTGTTATGGAGAAGCGTTGGGACCATAGAACTATGCCCCATCTAATGCAGTCTTTTATCTTACTTATCTTTGAGTGAACTCTTCTGGATACTCTATCAACCAGGCCCTGGGCCACAGCATAAAAAGATCGTCATCAGAGGCCAGGTCCATAAAATAGGTATAAAAGCCACCAAACATAGGATTTCTGAATCTGATTCATATAGCCTGTCTTCCCTCATTAACATCCCTATTTCTAGATAAAACCTCTTGGCCTCCAAAAAAAAAAAAGTGTTTATAAGCAAATTAATTTTATAAACACAAGCCCCAGGAGAATGATTAAACTACTTAGGAGACAAACAGCTCTTCAAGCTTTGCAGAAGTACCTTCTTCTTCTTCTTTGTTAAAGTCATGCTTATCACAGATGTGTTATCTATTCATTAAAGCAGGTCCCCTAAGGATTTTTGTTAGACAATGTTTTGTTGACCCAATTTTAATTACTCTATGCATTTGGAAAAAACAAAATTATACTTATTTTGAAATGGTCTATAATCCATAATCCCAGAATAATGATTTTATTGAGTTGGTTTTGACATTATAGCCTCAACTTTTATTGAGAGATGCTGTAAGAAATAGCTTTATTACTTACTGCCAGGATTTGGTTCCAAGCATTATCCACTTATTTCTCATTATCATAGAGATGATAAATTTATTTTAGAGTTAATTGATGGCAAAAACTTGGTTCCCCTTCAGGGATCTGTATCAAATTTCCTTATGGACAATGAAAGGTGTATAACCAGCATGTTTTCCTTTTTGCTTTGTTCACAGGTAATTTGAGAGCCAATTTCACAGCTAAACTATCCATCTAAACAAGCTCTCCAGGTGATTTGTACGCATGCTCAAGTTTGAGAAAGTACTGCTCTGCATTATTTCCAACTTATGGCTTTTACTGGGGTATTTCCTCTACTCTCCTTGGGGGAAATAATTTGGCAATTCAAATCTGAGGCACTCGAGGGCCATTGTTTCCTGGTTCTACCTGCTAGTTCCTGTCTCCCTACCATTTATATGTTAAAGCTCTAACTCCTCCCCCATCCTGAGCCTTTCTTTGCAGATGAGACCCCTAAGGAAGTAATTAAGGTTACATGAGGTCATAAGGGTGGGAAGCTGATCCTAAATGATTAGAATTAGTGTCACTGGATGAAGAAAACACAGATAACACGCTCTCTCTCCCTCTTCTTCCCTCCCTTTCTTCCTCCCTCTGTCTCTGTCCCTTTCTCCTCGCACCTGCACAAAGAAGAGATCCCATGAGCACCCAGGGAGATAGATGGTGGTCACATAGAGGCTTACAGAAGAAGCCTTAGGCTGCAACTTACCTTGCTGGTACGTGCTCTTAGCTTTCTCAGCTTCCAGAGCTATAAGAAGTACATTTCTGTTGCTTACAAAGCTCAGTCTGTGGGTTTGTTTTTTGTTTTTGTTTTTTTGTTTTGTTTTGTTTTGTTTTTTTGTCACGACAGCCTGAACTGACAAATACACTACAGTACTTTAACTCCATTCCATGCTGGGCAGTAACAAGTTAAGTGTTAGAATGTGAGGATTTTATTTTTAGTTCAATTGTCATCTTACTCTTTAACCTTAAATCCATTTTTCCACCTCATTCACCACAGTGATTTGCAAGATATCTGAATTAGACAATAACTTTAACAAGCCTTATTTATTTCAAGCATACAGATTCTTTGGGGTTGGAGGAGAGTTTAATGATCACCCAGTAAAAACGTTTTATTTTATAAATGAGAAAATTCAAGTCCAAAGAGCTAATTGGTCTTAGGACCAAGATGAAAGCCAATATCCCTGGATCCTCAATCCTGCTGATTGTTTCCTGATGCCAACATATGGCAACAGCTCCAAGTTCCTGATTGCCTATAAGCCAGCTGGTTAGAATACTGCTCTATTGATGCCCATTTTGTCACTCACTGTAAGTTGTCTTCTGTGGAAAGCTAGCCACAATGAAATTATGCTCAGATTTATATTTTTAAAAGACACAGGAAGCCAGAGAGACCTAAGTTCAAATTTGGCACTGCCCCATAATAACAGTGTGACAAGGGCAGGTGCATAACTTTTAATGAAATTCAGTTTCTTATCTGCAGTAGGGAGGAATAATACGTTTGTCATGAGCTCCTTGTGGGAATTTAGTGGATCATTCCTATGGAACACCCACCATAGTGTTGGGAGTGTTCAATAGATGTTGGTTCTCCAGACTATGTATATTTCTTTCCCATACAATCAAATCCTTGCAAAGGGTCAACTTTTATTTGAGTTCCCAGATGGTTTCCTTCTTTGCCATCAATGTCATTTTGAAGGGTGCTACGTGACAGGTCCCAGAAGAAAAAGTAAGACAGAGAGTCCAAGATGGAACTACCAATGACTGCAGCAGGTGAGAATGGCCAGTGGGGGACAATTGAAGGGAGCAGGAAGGAGGAGAATTGAAAGGCAGAATGGGAAGCCTCTGACAAGATGGACTGATATGCTACCTGAAGGTCCACAGCAGACATGGAAAAAGCCCTGAAACAGGACTTTAATTTCTCTAAAGTGATGGGCTCAGGATATGCTTTATGAGGGAGATGAGATGAAGGGTTGTTTGATAAACTAACTTCATGGTGCCTTAGACCTTTGATGAGGAGGTCTTCAGAAAAACATGTGACTCACACATACAGTGAGACATCTAGAAGCTAGGAGGAAAGCATGAAGAGTCCCTGCTGTGTTTTTCTGAATTTACAAAAATTCAAGTCATGTGCAAAACTTAAGATTGTCACGTTTGGTCTGAACCAAATAAATCCATTATCTTGAGGTGAGTTACAATTTCCCAGGAGAGAATGGTAGTTCTTAATTTTTTTTCATTAGCTAGAATGATCTTTTAATTTTTTTCATTTAAATTTTAATCACAATATTAGATGCAAATGTAAAAAATCAAATAGTTCAAAAGTTATTTTTTTAATTTATTTTTTTTAATTTATTTGTCAGAGAGAGAGGGAGAGAGAAAGAGCACAAGCAGAGGGAGAGGCAGGCAGAGGGAGAAGCGGGTTCCTCTCTGAGCAGGTAGCCTGATGTAGGACTGGATCCCAGGACCCTGGAAGCATGGCCTGAGCCAAAGGCAGATGCTTAATAGACTGAGCCACCCAGACGTCCCTCAACAGTTATTTTTAAAAAGATTTTATTTATTTATTTGAGAGAGAGAGAAAGCACAAGCAGGGGGAGGGGCAGAGGGAGAAGCAGGCTCCCCGCTGAGCAGGGAGCTGATTGCCCCAGAACCCTGGGATCATGATCTGAGCCAAAGGCAGAAGCTTAACCCAACTGAGCCACCCAAGTGCCCCAAATAGTTTAAAAGTTCTTGGACAAAGAAGAAGCAGGCTTCTCCTCTGATTCCCATCTTTAACTACAGAAGCTAGAACTTCTGACTTCTCTTGGCTTTGTCTGTCTTCCAAATAATGCACTTACAGCAATGTTTCCTAATTTTTCAATGGTAAAGCAGATACATGGACCTAGTAATAGAAAGGAGGAAACTGTTGGTCACTTACTCTACTTCTCTCCTCCCTCCAGCCTCACCATATTTACTCCACATGGAATACAACAAGAACCTCTTCCGTCCTGATGTTTGTCGACATTTATTATCTGGATTTTTTTCTCACAGGTAGGCTGACAATTTTAAAGACTATATTTAAATTTCTAATTCTCCTTGCATAAACATTAGCAGATACCTGACTTCAAGCCGTCAAAGTGGACTTTTAGTCATTATTTCTTCTTCTTCTTCTTCTTCTTCTTCTTCTTCTTCTTCTTCTTCTTCTTCTTCTTCTTCTTCTTCTTCTTCTTCTTCCTTCTTCCTTCTTCTTCTTCTTCCTCCATCCCTGCCTCTGTTCTCAGACCTCTGTCAGCTTCACAACACATTTATGTGATCAAGATGGAAAACACAATCATGATGTTCCATAACCCAAATGAGGACTTGCTTCCTTTTTCTACAGATTAATTCTAACACTTGAAAAACAATTCACCCTAACATAACTATGTAAAATCTTTTAGCCTGCAGAGCCATACTGTAGACTAGAATTACATTTCCTTCTTGGGAAGGATGCCCACTCCAGAGAAAAGGTTTCAAATGTGTAGATGAAGTAGAATTTCTCTCTCCTTTTTCTGAATATTCTATTGACTCAGAAACATTCCCATTTTATTTGGCTTTATATTTGGATCCTGAGTTTCTTTCCCCGACTTGGGACTCCTACCTTCCACCCCTTCCCTTTCTCCCTTCCTTCCTCCCTCAATCCCTCCTTCCTTCTTGTCTGTTGATAAAACAATGCTGTGTCTTGCCCATATCCTCAGAATTATTCAGTCTGTCAATGATTCCACCTATTACAACACCCGGTTTCACTTCCTGGATCCTCCCAAACTCCCCTTTCAATCTCAATGCAGTTGCTTCCTGGCTTCCATCCTAGAATGTCCCTCATTTCCATTCCATAAGGACAAACATGGAAGGAAGAGTTCATGGCTTGTTCATTCTGAAGACAAAGAAATGTTCAGTTAAGTCCTGTGCTTCTGCTCTCCTCTCCCTGAAAGTCTCTATTCTCCCAGACCTCTAGCCTGCAGTCTGTCCTGAGCTCTTCTGAGAAGACCAGGTTCTCCACCACTGCATGCCTTCCTTAGCATATTATGGGCTAAGGTTCTTCCTGTTTTATCCATCAATACACCTTTCTCTGGCTTTCATCTTCTTGAGATCTTTCATCGTCTTGAGATCTCTCAACCACTAAGGACAGTGACTCACTCCCATGTCCCTTCCTTTCGAATGGGCATACTTTTTATTTCATTTGGATTCCTCTGGGCTCTTATGGGTAAGCTGGTGATGGTCAAAAAAGAGACATCAGTGACAGGTGTTGAGTGGAAGTGAATGAGCCTAGCAGGTGAGAAGCTGGTAGAGTCCTGGTTGCTTCATTGATTCCAGATTTCTCTTGCTACTTCTGTCTTTTTTTTTTTTTAAAGATTTTATTTATTTATTTGACAGAGAGAGAGATCACAAGTAGGCAGAGGCAGGCAGAGAGAGAGGGGGAAGCAGGCTCCTTGCCGAGCAGGGAGCCTGATGTGGGCCTCGATCACATGACCCTGAGATCATGACCTGAGCCGAAGGCAGAGGCTTTAACCCACTGAGCCACCCAGGCGCCCACTACTTCTGTCTTGTCTCCAGCCCCCCACTGGCCACTTTTCTAGCTACTTGGTCATGGAGCAGATGGAACATTTCTTTGTATTCAGCAGAAGTTGGGGAATCCACCTTCCATGGATGGTATTATTTTGCTGTATCTTCAAAGTTAACAGTCTACTGATGATGGAAATTGATAAAATTCTTGCCTGCCTCGTAAAAGTAGTTAAACATTGGTATTAATTTAAATAGTCACTCAGAAACCCTTGAGAAAGTAGGTGACTTTGTTGCTTTGCATGGCAATGAGTAGAGCTTGGGTTTATAGACCATTCCCAACAATAAATGTAAATGTATCTGAAGATTATTCTTCTGTTGGGGGGGGAGGGAGAGGTGGACAAGTTGGCCAGGGCTGCTTTGCTGTGCAGAATCCTAGGAAGCAAATGGAAGATTCCCCTGTGGTGTAGACACCAAGAGAACCATGAGGAAGATGCACATAGTGAGAAATACAGGCATCCTGGGTGGTGGTTTGTGTGGCTCCCTCACATGGACATGTTAAAAAAAAAAATAGAAGAGTCAGTGCAGAACAGTAAGTTCCAAGGTCCTGGGGTCACTAACTGGGTTTTCTTCTTTTGTACCTTACTGTGTTGCCATGCCTAGTATTTCCTGTTGATTGTATAAGGAAGAAGTATCTTATAGTAAACAGAATTCAGGCTGTGGACACTAGGCCTTTCTTAGCTGCCGCCATCTGGGACAACTTAAGTAAATTCCCTGTGCTTCAGGTGCCTCCTTTGTGAAGCAAGAGATGGGGACAAAATGTTGACAAATGGGGACAAATGACTGCTATTAGAAATGGCAACTAACACTCAGTAAGTGTTTTGTTAGAGTCGGGGGGGGGGAAACGGGGGAGGAAGTATGGTCTATATCCAAAGGAGGAAAAAAAACACTCAGAAAAACTATCCACAAAAAGTCACTTTATAAATTTTCTCTAGTGACCTTGTCACCTTTGGCCTACCCTTCCCCGCTGGGTTCAGCGATACCTGGGGCAGAGTTGGCCTTAGGCAGTGGATCTGAACCTGCTTTCTAGAAGCTTTTTCTGGAGGCATTAGCTAGTGTGGGAAGGTCTGTATTTGGTTGGACCTTCAGGACAATGGGGTCACATCAGTGTGACCTCCAGTACCTCCTGGTCACACGGTTAGGGGTGAGCATGGCATATGAGGGACAAAACTTAAGGGGATGGCATAAGGATCCGGGCCCTACTCCAGACCCGTGTCCCCCACTGGGGAGCCCAGATTCCCACCTCGTCAGTACACACAGGGCTTTGCTCTTGTCCTTTGTCAGTAGCTTCTTATGGAAGGAGCTTTGAACAAAAAGGACCCAGGATCCCAATGTCTAACATTTATGGAGGCTTCTCAATTTCCTCAGCTCTTTCACCAATCGAAAAATAAAGTCTAGGTTCACCATTGATGAACTCCATGATGACTTTGGGCAAGTAATTTCACTCTTCTGTGCCTCTGCTGCCTCATCTATAAAATGGGGGCAATAGTGGGTAGTTTCCTTCAGTTAATGTGCATGAAGTTCTTAGAATGGAGCCTGGCCCTCACAAACCCTCAGAACCCCCTTTGTGACAGTCCAACCTCCTGTTTTAGAGCTAGGTTTTTAATCCCAAGCTGACAATTACGGGGTGACTTCCTATAAAGTCCCAGAAGACTACCTTTTAGAGGAGAGAAGACACTGACACTCTCACCCAGACACAGAATGACAGGTGATACCTAGAGGCTTCCCCGTGCCATCTTCTTCCTCCTCACAAGACGTCAGCCGGGTTTTTCAGATGAGAAGCTCAGGTTTTGAGAAGTGAACCAGACCCTCCAGCCCTCAGTTTATAGAACCAGAGGCACAGATGGGGAAGGAACCAGCCAAAGTCATGAGTGCCTCCCCATGCGTTGGGTTTTGCTGGCCAGACCAGTTTCTCGGGTCACGTTTTGGAAAAGGGATCATTGAAAGAGACTGGGGAGAAGAAAGCCTGGTTGGAGGGATGTGGACACATATCTCCCAGCTTCGCCATTCAGTCTCATCCCCCTTCCCAGACCCCTACTGTCCAGGATGGATGGCCTCTTTCCTGCGGCCTCTAGGCAAGCTCTAAGTGAAAATCGGACATTCGTGTGCACAACTGTGTGTGAGAGAGAAAGAGAGAGAAAAAGAAGAGGGAGGGAGAGGTGAGTCATTAAAAAGTGGTTCAGCTAAATAAAGGATCTCATTATGTGAGCTATTTTTATTCCTCAAATGTCTGCCTTCCTCTCCCCCCTTGAGGTTCCTACTGAAATCTGACAATCAGGGTTGAACTTCACTGTCAGCTTCCATTAGGCAAATCAAGCAGGAAAAAAGGGAGTGTGTGTCTGGCCTTGGCAGGGAGCTGAGTCAGCAATGATCATCTGTTTGAGCTAGTGGGGGCCGGCTACCAAAGGCTTTAATTAGTCAGCCCAGGTGTTGTCTCCGCCCCCGCCCCCCCTCCTTCCTGTCCCTTCTCACACCAGCCTCTGTGAGGAGTCTCTTCCCTTGCCTTCTCTGCCTCTAATTCCTGGGAACAGGGCTGGAACAACACATACCCAGGGCAGGGGCCCCCAGCACACACTGCTCCTGTCAAGGGCATTTTTTCCCTGTGGAACTGATGGACTGATGTTCCTGCACGGGCTGTCTCCCTCCCTCCTTCTCTGGGCTCACCCACTGTGAGCAAGACTGGACCCTTCCTGGGAAAATGAGGCTGTGTTGGGGCCTTTCCCAGAGGACTCAAAAGCACCCCATCTCTCTTCCTGATCCAGGCTTCCTCTCGCCTTCTTCATTAGGCACGCAGTCACTCTTTTCAAACCCACATCACCCTGTCAGTAATGTGTGAAGGCTGGGTTGCAGGGAGGACTCCGGAGAGGTCATCTCTTGATCTAAAAGGAGATGTTGGATGTCAAGAGGACAGAGGAACACAAGGCAGGCGGCTCTGGTCTAGAAAAATTAATTGGGGCAAATGGACCACAGCCAGCCAAAGTACAAGACAGAAAATAATGTGTGTAATAAAGGTTAAGAGCTCTGGGAGCTCCAGGAGTTCGGAGGAGGATGACCCATTTCTAGAAAAGAATGCTTCCGGGAGTGTCCTTGGAGCTGGGTTTTAAAGGTTGAGTAAGATAAAATCAAGTAGCGAGGGGAACCGGGGTCTCCCATGGGTGGGGTCCCTTGAGCATCATTGCAGAAGACCCCCCCCTTCTCCTCCATCCTGGGGGGGTGGGGTGGGGTCACTGAAGTCCTCCAGCTCCAGCTACTTGGAGGGACTCAGCTCAGTGTCACAGTTGGACCCTGCCATCCTGCCCCTCCCCCTCCCCCTCCTGGCTCATTCTGGGTCACACGAGGACTGCCAGCACCACGGGGGCTGAGTGGATGTCACTTCCACATGCCCTTAGCAGCTCTTCCATACCAACCAGCCACACTGGGGGGAGGATGACCCTCTCTATGGCTCTGTGACAGGTCTCCTTGTAGTCATCGGCCCTCGATGGTTCTGTTTACTCAGTGTCTTGTAGCGTCGGGGTTTCCAGAGTCTGGCAGTCACTCTCTTTAGGATCTCGGATGGATTCCTTTAAGATGAGGCTCAAAGAGGGTCAATGTGACACCAGAATGCTTCCACTCAGGTCTGTGTCATACACCTGGTACCTCAACTATGTGGTCCCGGGGAGCAAGTCAGGGCAAGGAGCTGCTCCCCCATTGGTTTGAGAATCTCAGTCTCGGGCGATCATAATCCCATGGACTCCTCTCACTCTGTGCACACAGAGCCCACGAAATCTTCAGGCAGATAGCCCCTGTGGTAGCTGGTCGCTTTGTCAACCATTCCAGTTCTCGTGATGTGCCCAGCCCAGGACTCATGCCTCCATATATAACTGAATCTAACCGAGCTGGGGGGTGACTCAGATTCATCAGAGACCTAGTCAGAGGCTGGATTCTCTTCTCATATGCCTTCTGGAACACACACACACACACACACACACACACACACACACACACACACACACGCGTGCGCGAGCCAAAACAAGGCTGCGGCTTCCTCCTCGTGGCAATTTTCGAATTTTCAAAGGCAACAGTCCTTGCCTTCCTGGTTCATGTCATGAGTCCCAGACTACACATCCCACATTTTGCTAGGTGAAGTTGCGAGCCCGTGCACACAGGTGGGGAGTTGCGGTACCTCAAGGCCCCTTGATTCTCCGTGATCTTTCCTTCCTGCCAGGCTGCTGCTTATTCTCTGCAGGGCTCAGTCCCTTTCTCCAAGCCACTGAGAGTGCCAACTCCACCCTGCGGGTCTTCTGCTCTTGAGCATCAAATGAGATACGATGGGATGAAGAATTCAGAAAGCACAAAGTTCTAACAACAGTGAGGCGTTGGTGTTGAAAACTTGGCGCTCTCCAGGTTGAATGGCTGTTCCAGAGAATACTACTTCAGGGAACCAGGGCTGTGGCTCTGAAAGGATTTTGACCTTGAATTAATGTTATTGCTAACAGTGCAGAGGAAAGAGCACGGTGTTGGACAGAATCCCGACTACACTGCTAGCATCAATGTTCTCGTCTATAAACCAGGAACACGTGTGTCTGCTTGCAGTGTGCTTATGAGGGGCTTCGAGTAAAAACACTGTGTGAACATGCCTGGCACAGAGCCGTGGGGCAGCCCCCAGGCTTTATTGGGGAATGAATGGACTCCATTCTCAGCAGCCCGATGGGGAAGGCGAGGGAGAGAATGAAACCCCAAATCCAGCCCTGCCTGTATTCGCCCGAATGATCACTGAATTTAGGGCACTCATCAGATCAGCAAGGCTCTGTTCGGTCTTTCACCTCAAATAAGAGTCCAAGACATAAGGATACTATTATCACATGTAGCTCATCAGAAGGAAATTCAGCTTTATGGTGGGTAAATACAATGGGTCACCATGAGTGTCCCTTGGAGGACGGTGCCCCCAGCAGCACAAGCAATGCCGATGAGGTCGTGGAACTGGGCCACTCCATGCACCAGTCTGCCCCCGTGCAGAGTGAGACATTCCCGTTTTCTTTCTCTGCACGAATCCAGACTTGGGCTGCCCCAGACTTACGTTGGAAGAAAGCAGTTAGGGAGAAGGGTGTTGGTCCACACCTTTTTTTTTTAATGATTTTATTTATTTATTTGTCAGAGAGAACACATGAGTGGGGGAGGTGGTGGCAGGCAGAGTGAGAGGGAGAAGCAGATGCCCCGCTGAGCAGGTAGCCTGATGCAAGACTGGATCCCAGGACCCCGGGATCATGACCTGAGCCCAAGGCAGATTTGTTCTCCAAGTTAGTTTTATGAAATAAACTTTCACTTTGGAAAAGTTGCAGATGTTCTTGAGAAGTTATAAAGATAGCCCAGAGAGTTCCCGTGTACTTCATACCCAATTTCCCCCCAGAATCAACACCCTATTAATGAATTGCTACATTGTGATTACCTAAATTCCATGCTTTATTCAGATACCCTGACTTTTTATCTAAAGCCCCCTCTCCCTTTTACTGCTTCAGGATCCCATTGTGAGAACCAGCCTTGATCCCCGTAATTGATCATTTGGCATCTTGAAGTCATGAGTCAAAATTAGTCATGTCCCTACTGTCTGTGTGGGGTTTCAGGCCCCAGAAATCACATTTCAACCCTTCCAACGGCAAACCCCAACATCTGTGTTTTGCTTCCTGCCCAACAGAGGATGTCCACCACTAACAACTTCCCACCACTCCAGAATAAAGACTTATCTATGATCTCCTCTCCTTCCTTCCACTCCCCACTGAGCCTGGTGCTTCCTCTTCTGGCCCCTATAAGATGTTGCGAGCCCATCCCCCTCCCCCTCGGGACTCCTAAGTAATCAACTCTTCTCTCAAGGCAGTTGTCTGCATGTCTGTCATCTTACCATACTTGATTAGAACAAATCTCAGGTACGTTTCAAAATAATTGGTGTGACAAGCCAGTGGCTGGGTGACAGACAGTGATGACATGCCTCTCTATTGCTCTGGGCTTACTAATTAAATTCATAGAATGGCATGCATGGCCTCAAAAGGGATCGTGGGTTATTGACAAGCTTACACTTGGCTGCCAGAGCCTTCTGCTGAATGGCCCCACTAAGTTGTTATGGGACCTGAGTGAGAAACCCTAGGACTCCTGCGTAGTTTAGGGTATCCCTGTCTAAACAACGCTCCCCAGTTAACCAACGCTTAAGATATGCCTACGGTCTGGGCAAAGGACTCAGGAGGCCCCAAAGGTAATAGGCTAACGAATAAGGCTAAGGCTCCCTTTCCAGGGAGCTGGGAAGACTTCCTAAAGGCACTGGGGGTGGGTGTGACCTACATTCTGGGCAGCGCCTGAGCACCCATGGAATCGCTAAAGGCCGGGCATTGCGTCTACTCTCTTTCAAATGTACTTAGGTGAGCATCCTTCCTCCCTACCCTCTCCATCAGGGTTTTACAAATTACATTTGTAATTTACTTAAAGTTTTTTCTTCCCGCATTCTATATTCCATCCTGGAATTCAGGAATTCTCCTGAATTCCTACATGACTCTTTTTATTTGCAGACATTAAGTTTCCCTCTTGATGTTGCCAAGTTCTGCGGGTTTTAACAAATACCTAGCAAGCGTCCTGTATCCACCATTACAGTATCATACAGATTATTTTCACCACCTTTGAAAATCCCACATGCCTCATTTGCTCAGCTGCCCTTCCTTCCCCGAATCCCCTAGCAACCCCAGATCTGTTTGCAATCTCTGTAGTTTCATCTTTTCTGGAACATCATATAGATGAAGTCATTTATATGTAGCCTTTTCAGATGGCTTCTTTGACCTAGCAATGTGCCTCTGAGATGCCTCCATGTCTTTTTATGACTTGCTAGCTTGTCCCTGTTGATGGCTGAATAGCGTTTTATTGTATAGATGTACCGCGGTTTGCTTAGACATGGTGAAGAACATCACGGTTGCCTCCAGTTTTTAGTGATCACAAATAACGCCGCTATGAACATTTGCATGCAGGCTTTTGTGTCCACATAAGTTTTCAAATTACTTGTATATAGAATTTAATTTTAACCAATAATCGTTTAGTGGGTGGGGGGTGTTAACATTTAAATACTTCCCTCGAAAACTGCTTGGAGGGCCTCTAATGCTGGGTTAAGTGAAAAGAATCCCAAATCACTTTTTCACTGCATTTCCCCCAAGAGTAAAACACTAGAACTAACGGTTGTCCCAGGAACGAGAACTAAGTCACACATGGTATGTGGGCGACCTTGGTCTTGAATGCCCAGGTGAACACAGCAGTTTAATTCAACGATCACCTGGTTATTTTGAAAGCAGCTGCTCAGCAAGCAGATTTGAGGCGAGGTGAAGTCTAGTAATTAATTCTTAAAAGCAGTATGGAACTGGAGGGTATTATGCTGAGCGAAATAAGTCAATCAGAGAAAGACAATTATCATATGATCTCTCTGATATGAGGAACTTGAGGGGCAGGGTGGGGGGTTGTGGGGGGTAGCGAGGGAAAAATAATGAAACAAGATGGGATGGGGAAGGAGACAAACCATAAGAGACTTCTAATCTCATAAAACAAACTGAGGGTTACTGGGGGGTGGGAGGGTAGGGATAGGGTGGATGGGTTATGGACATTGGGGAGGGTTTGTGCTTTGGTGAATGCTGTGAAAGATGTAAGNGTAGGGAGGGAAAAATAATGAAACAAGATGGGATGGGGAAGGAGACAAACCATAAGAGACTTCTAATCTCATAAAACAAACTGAGGGTTACTGGGGGGTGGGAGGGTAGGGATAGGGTGGATGGGTTATGGACATTGGGGAGGGTTTGTGCTTTGGTGAGTGCTGTGAAAGATGTAAGCCTGATGATTCACAGACCTGTACCCCTTGGGCAAATAATAAAAATAAAATTAAAAAAAAAAAAAAGCAGTTGTTCTTACATACACAGCCTGGTTTGGAATTGGCAGCTGACATCATTCATATTCAAGTAGTATGGCTCTTCTCTTCCTGTCTAACTTCCTTTGCGGCTGAGCTTATCTGTGTCTTGTGAATACAGTCCTCTCTTTCTACTATTCATCAACCGGCTATGCTTTTCTCCCCTTCCCTTACTAATCCAAATCTGACTGTCTCCTTTGGGATTTGGCACCATCCCACTTTCATTCATTAAATCATCTCAGACGGTTTTATTCTCCATGTCTCTATGCCTGCCACGAAGGTTAGCCCCTACGTTGAATAATAAATGGAAGAATTAAACATGTCTTCAGAATCCACTATATCCTTGATTTTTTGCTTGACTTGAGGTGGTGTAGAATGTTTTTGAAAATGGCCTGTGCTTGCTTTTACTCTTTGCTTCTGTTATCTTGCATTTTAATCTTCTTATGCAATGAAACAATATGATGTCTGTTGCTAGGGATATCTTTTGCTCCTGAATCCTCAAAAATACCCCAATGGGAATGGGGGCATTATAATAATGACTCGTGTTGATTGAGTTCTTACAAAGTGTTGGCACTGTTCTTTGTGCTTTGCACCTAGTCCAATATGTCTTCATATCCTTGTATGCTTAGCATATAATTGTTACTATTTGACAGGTTAGGAGCCTAAGGCAGAGAAGATTACGTGGTTTGCCCCAGATTGCTCAGCCATTTAAGTAGAATAACCGGGATGGGAGCTCAAGCAGCTGGACACAGAGCAGTAGCCGGCTCCCATTCCCAGACCGAGTTGCACAAATACAAACTGCCTTCACTACTGTGGCCTCCAGTCTCTCTAGTAAACAAGTATTCAAAGACTTGATGCTTTTTAAATTTATAATTCTTCATGGAATTAGTCACATGCAAACCCCATTTGTGACTTGCGCCCATTAACTTGAGACGAGCCACGGGCTGAGAGAAAATACTTGCAAAAGACACAACTGCTAAAAGCGCGATACCCAAAATATGCAAAGAATGCTTAAATTCAACAATAAAAAAAACAATTCAATTAAAAGTTAGGCCAAAGATGGTAACAGATATGCATCTGGCAAATAAGCGTATGAAAATAGGCCCCACATCATATGGCAAGCCCTAGACATCTATTAGCGTAGCCAAAATCCAAAGCAATACAATACCAAATGCTGGTGAGGATGGAAAACAACAGGAACTCTTATTCATTGCCAGTGGAGATGCAACATGGGACAGCCACTTTGGAAGACAGTCTGCTAGTTTCTTAAAAGGGAAACATACTCTTACCCCAGGATCTAACTATCTCGCTCTAGCATTTACCCAAAGGAGCTGAAAACTGTCCACACAAAAGCCTGAACACAGAGTTTATAGCAGCTTTACTGTAATTGTCAACAGTTGGAAGCAACTAAGTTGTCCTTCAGCAAGTGAATGGATAAATAAACTGTGGCCCATCCGGACGATGGAATATTATTCCGTGCTAAACAGAAATGAGCTATCGAGCCATGAAAAGTCATGGATGAAACTTAAATGCATATAACTAAGTGAAAAGAGTCGGTCTGAAAATGCTGCATGCTGTTTGGTTCCAACCATACCACATTCTGGAAAAGGTAAAACTTCAGAGACAGTAAAATGATGAGTAGAGGCCAGGGGGTGGGAGGGGAGGAAGGGGTGAATAGGCAGACCACAGAGGATTTTTAGGGCAGTGAAATTATTCTGGATGAAGCTATAATGGCTGATACATGCCATTTATTCTTTTTTTAAAATACTTTATTTATTTGAGAGAGAGAGAGTGAGCGGGAGAGAGAGGGAGAATCAGAAGCAGTCTCTGAACTGGGTGCAGACCCTGACACAGGGCTCAATCACCCGACCATGAGATCATGACCTCAGCTGAAATCAAGAGTTGGTTGTTCAACTGACTGAGCCACCCAGCAGCCCCTACATGCCATTTATTCTTTTGTCAAGACCCATAGAATGTGCAACACCAGGACTGAACCCTAAAGTAAACCTGTGGACTTTGGGTGACTGTGATGTGTCCATGTAGGCTCTTCTGTTGCAACAGACATAACATTCTAGAACTGGGTATCGACAAATGGTGGACACTGTGCATGGGTGGGGGGAGGAGGTAAATGGGAAATCTCCCCGCCTTCCTCTTAATGTTGCTGTAAACCTAAAACAGCTCTAGAAAAAAATAAGTAATGTATCCATTGTATTTCAAGATCTCCCCCATGATATGCCCTACCCTGTACCTTGGAGATGTGTTTGACTCATCTCACAAGGAGGTGGGTATCCCACTTCACCTTGCCCCTGGAAGGATTTTTCCTGTTGCTTTTTGGTAATTCTCAAGATTTTCATAGGTCTTTCCCCAAGAATATTCCATGTACAGAGCACTGAAGTGGGTGGACACATAACACATTTATTTATCGATTCAAATGTGCCCAATTTATTTAAGTTGTATGGACTGTACTGTGGCCTCTGGGAATGTGAGTAATTTTCAGAGGTAATGTTTAATCCAAATCAAGCTGAAAAATGTATCTTTAAGTAACAACTTGCAGATGGACTAACCAAGGAAGGCTGCACTGAACAGAGATGTCATACATCTATTATTCTAAGTATCCTTTGTCCTGACACCATTTTCCCTAAAGCCTTTGAAATGTTAAATTTCTTTCAGACAAGCACACATGAATTCCAACAACTGGCTTGACGGATTTTTTCAGTTTTTCCATGAATCATATCACATGCCAGAAATACCCAGTAAGGAGAAGGCCACCAGTGTGGTGAGCCTGCTAAGCCAGATAGCATGAATCTCAAAATCTGGGGATGTAATGTGGTATGGCTTGATGTGGGATGGCAAAGTTTTGGGGGGGTCAATTAGGAGTGTATTTATAGGAAGTTGGGTGGGGTTATCGCCATCTTCTACTCAGAAGTGCCTACCTATGATACAAAAACATCTTTGGGAGCCTTTGTAGGAAATAACCAACAATAGCTGATGGTTATAGCATAAGCATTGTCCTCTTGTGGGCCATGCGAATGTGGAACTAACATGGCAGTTAAGGATCCTGCAGACATTCAGAGGTGAACCTCTATCCTAGCAGGCAAAAAAGAAAAACCAGAAACCATGGCCAAAGACATCATGGTGGGTTTAGGTAAGGAGGCCATCATCTTACTTATCCTTGTCCAGGACCAATATCAGGTTAGGAACCGCGAGTCTAATTCCAGAAACCAGCCAAGGAGAGAGAGTCTGCCAGTGTCCATTCATTGTTCCAGCACTGAGCCGACAGGTAGAAAAGAAGGGCAGTACCTCAGCACTTAGAGGAGCAGCCAGAACTGGCTAAAGCAAGCCATTGCTTAAAAATACATACATACATACATACATACATACATACATACATACTTACATTTAAAAATAAAGAACTTTTAAAATAAACAAACCAATAAATAAAAATAGAGTAAGCCACTGCTTTGGTATCAGGTAGATTGCATCTCATGTTTTTGTGGAAAGAAAAGTATATTACAAAGAACTCTTGGAAAATCATATGTCTGTAGTCAGCACCAGAAGATTCAAACTGAGAACTGTTATTCCCAGAAAATCAGAGGCTTTTTTGTAAGATTAATTACTGGAGTTTACCAAGCCCCATGTTTGAGTTGAGGGAGAAAGACTTTGAGGGCTGTTTCCCTAATCCCAAGAGTCTGGCAAATAAGGTGGCCACTTCCTGGCCTCTAGTACTAACTAGACAATAAAAGCCACACATACCCCCCACCTTCTTCACCATACAGAGTGGGAAGTTTTCCAAAGTCATTGTAACACAGCATGCTCTCACCAGAAGACTATGAAATTTCTAGTAGTCTCACCAATGTGTATGTGTAGTCTTACCAATGTGTAGCATGTGTAGCATTGCCAGTTTTTTCCCCTTAACTTTAACCATGCTACTTTTGTGTGTTTGTTTGTTTGTAATGGTATCTTATAATTCTAATATACTTCACCCTGTCAACCAATAATGTTAAGCAACTTTTCATTTGTTTACTCACCATTTGGGTATCCTCTTTTATAAAGTACCATATCACGAATTTTGCAATAGCAAGGCTCCTGACTGGCTCAGTTTGTAAAGCATGCAACTCTTGATCCTGGGATCATAATTTCGAGCCCCACATTAGGCATAGAGATTACATTTAAAAGTTAACTTTTAAAAAAAAGAATTTTGTGGTAGCATATTTGTTATAGATTGGGTGACTAATGTGTGCAGTATTCCATTGGCCTGGTTTTGATCTAAACTTGTGCCCACACCAATTGTAGTTTTCTAAGTGAGATACATTTGACATACAGCACTATATAAGTTTAAGGAATTTAAAGTATTGACTTGATATGTTTATATGTTGAGACATGATTACCATTGTGGCTTTATCCCACACCTCTAACACATTGTGTAATTATCATTTCATTTTTGTGGTGAGGACATGTGGGATCTAGTGTCTTCTTAACAATTTTGAGTTATATATAGTATTATCAACTATTATCACTGTGCTGTGCATTAGGCCTCCAGAACTTACTCAGCTTCCAGGTGCAATTTTGTTCCATTTAGTGATTTGTCCACAGTTGCCCTAATCTCTGGTAACCACCATTCTATTCTCTGTTTCTACAAGATTTGGCTTTTGAAGAGTCTACATATAGAGATATACAAAACATTCAGTTTTCTGACATACCATACTCCTTCCAGTGTGTTTTTTCTTAAACAATTTGCTACATAATTGTGCTTCTATATGGATCAATTAATACCTGCCATAGGACTCTTTCTAGAATTCTTTAGTGAATTTTTCCTGGATAAAAATGTTGTCAATATTTGCTTGTCTGAAAATGTCTTTATGTAACTTTTGCTATTAAAGGATATTCTCACTGGATATATAATTCTAAGTTAGAAATTATTTTGGGAGACACCATGATAGGCACATTTTATTGTTTTCTGACTTACATAATTTCTGTAGGAAAAAACAGCTCTTAAACTTTTAAAAAAATATTTTTGTGCCTTTTAAGGTAATGCATCTTTTTTTCAATGACTTCTTTCAAGAGTTTCCATGTGGCTTTCAGGAGTTATAGTATGATGTGTAAGACATTCTTTGTATTTATGCTTGTAGGGAGCTGTTAAACTTTTTGAATGTGTGGCTTAGTGTCCTCTGTCAGTTTGGGGCATTTTTCAGCCAGTGTGCTGAAAATAGTGTTTCTGTCCCATTCTAGCTTTTCCTTCTTCCAGGAGTCTAATTCCAAGCATGTTAGCCTACTGACCATGCCTTATATGTCCTATGTGTTCTTTTCTATAATTGTCAGTGTTATTTCTCTCTATGCCTACTTTGTATTTTTTTGTATATGCTACTTTCCAATCTATGAATCCCTACTTCTGCTATATCTAATCTACCATCAAACCATTAATTTTTCATTTTAGCCATTACTATTTTTTGTTTTAGAATTTCTATTTTGTTATTCTTCTACACTCTAATTCTCTATTAAAATTTTCCACCTTATCTGTTTTCTCGAACATATTAACCATAGTTAACATCCTCACCTTAATATGTATATCACCTGTAGGTACGTTTCTTTCTTCTGTTTTACTTTTTCTCTTGGTTTTTGGACACTTGCTCCTGTCTCCTGGCATGCGTGGTAATTTTTTATTGAGTGCCAGGCATTTTGCATGAAAAGTTGTAGGGTAATGGGTAATTTTACATTTTTCCAGAGAGTACTTAAAGTTTTTCTGGCTTTCGGTACAATCTTCATCTAATCAGGGTCTGAGATGATTCAGGAGTAGATTTAAGGTTCCATATGGGCTTGTCTATTTTTGGTCCATACTGACTCCTAGAGCATAGCCTTTTATGGGTCTCAATTAAACTCACCCATGAGTGCTTAGCCAACTTCTTGGCTCTCTCTGAAGTTCAATTTTGTTTTCCTAGCTCCACAAGACACTAAAAGCTCTGATTATAGATTTCCCCCCCCCATAAGTTTCCATTTTCTGCTTTGTTTATAAGCTTTTTGTCCAGCTCAGTTCTGGGTTCAGAAAATGCCATAAGGTAAAAAGTGGCACAGAATGCTCTGTAGGCTCTTTCTCCAGGATCTTGACTTCTCGAATCCTGGAAGTCTTCAAAACCCTGAACTCTCATTTCTTTCCCATCCTCATGATAATGCTGAAAGCTCTAGTCTGACATTTTCTGATGGCCATCTGGACTCCAGCCTGGGACTTGGCAAATTCCCTGAGGAAGGGAACACACTGCTTATGTGGCTTCTCAAGACTTGGTTGCCTCAGTTGTGCATGGATGCCATCAAAAAGATTTTTAAAATGTGTTTGCATCTGGATTTCATCAAGAATTCATAGTTGCTTTCAATGAGAGGATAGTTCTAAGAGAAGATGCCCATTATAACTAGAAGCAGAAGCCCTCAATAATTTCTATTTAAACAATCAAAAGTGCTTAGTTGGAGTGAGGGTTAGAATTAATTCCACAGGGTTATGGTAGCTTAAGTGATGAGCAGTGGTAGGCTGGCAAATGTTTAACAAGAGTCTCTCTTTTGTGGTGTTTTCCCATTTCAATGATATAAATACTCTACTATTGCCAATTTTAAGCTACCAATGTGATGTCCTTTTACATGGAGTTGGAAAATACTCACGCAATGACTGCTGGTAGCTGGTGCAAGCAGACTCTAGCATTCCACTGCCAATAGGGCATTCTTCTTCAATGAGACCAGCAAACCATTGGTAGCAAATAAACTACATTAGGCCCCTTCCACACAAGAAGGGCCAGAAGTTCATCCTTATAGGGCTATGTATCTAGACCAGCAAAGAGTTGGTTTGTTTGTCTGTTCCACAGAGCTTACCAATGCCTGATCCAAAGGTATAGAATCTCATACAACATAGCATTCAACCAGCCCACTTGATAGTGCAGATCTGAGCATGGACATATTGTCTACCATGGTCATATGATATACTATGCCATCCAGAAAGAAGTGGCCTCAAAGAATGCTTAATAGCCTTCTAAATGCATAGCTGAACTACCATCTTGAAGGCAGTACTTTGAAAGCATAGAATGGGATCCTTCAAAATATACATACGTGCATTAAATCTGAGAACTTTATTTGATACTGTGCTCCATATAAGGAGACTGTATGAGTCTAGAACAGTGGGGTGGAGGCAGGCTTGCTCCTAATTATCATCACAACCAATGAGCCCCTTGGAGACTTTGTATTTTCTATTCCTGAAATTCTGGGTTCTGTAGGCTGGTCCCAAAGGGTATATATTTTCTAGAGGACACAGCAAGGGTCCAGCAAACTATAATCTATAAATACTCTCGAGGTACTTTGGACTCCTTGTGTCTAAGAATCAGCAAATAAGAAGAGAAAAAGTGAGAAAAGGAGTCACTAACTTGGCACCAAAAATATCATTGCCCTCAGCTTCACACTGAGGAGTAATAGGGCATTGCAGTGGATGCGGCAAATAGGGGAGGAGAGATAGGTCCATCGCAGGGGGAAGAAGTTCTTAAGCCTCACCTGATTGCTGTGTTTATCTTGATATTCAGAAACCTCCCAAATTTTAAGAATCCATAAATCTGTAGGTTGGTGTCATATCTCCAGTTGGCTACTGAACTTGGGCCTGGGGTCCACATTGTATGGCTAATGAAAGCTATCTAAACTCTCTGTCCTAGACAAAACACATTTTATCATGATGCAGAGTGGCCTTCCTGGGATGCAGCCTCTGAGGTGGAGCCCAACATAAAACAAGTTTATTAGTGAGTGCTCTTGGAAAGGTGGGAGAGAAGCAACACTGGGCAGAGGGAGACACTGAGCTTCCATGTAGTCTTGGCAGAAGCCTCAGCCAAACCTCTAGGGATTTCTCAAGATGGAATGACCCTTCAGAGTTGTCCCCCAAGTCGGGGGACACTCCTCCACATTCATCTGTCACTAGATGTAGCCTGTTCCAAGAAAGGGCTGGGGGCTCTGGCTCTCCACTTCTAAGGGAATCCCCAAAGGTAGCTGATTACTACTGACTATCACCTAGCAGCACTCCCAGCTGTGGGGTCAAGAAGTCGTTTATTCCTAAGTCATAACATCCACTACAGATTCTGAGCTCAGAGGAGACCTGAAAAAGAGGAGGGTCCCCTTCCTCTTTGGGTTCAAGAGGAACATTTAGTCCCTCTTGCATTAGCTAGTTGCATTTCGTTAGAAACACTGGTTCCTTAAGAAGGGTCCAGGGTGATATCTATGGGATCCCTGATGATCTTTACAATCTTGGTGAAATGGAATGTCACATCCTCTCCCAAGAGTGGAGACTGGGACCCAAATTTGACATGGCCACTCTGGGGAATATAGGCAAGGGTTCACATAATCACAGAATCCCAATGACCCCTTAAACCAAACCACTCATTGCACAGATGAGGCCACTTGGGCTCAGAGAGGTTGAATGAGTTGCCTAATATCACTTATGGCTAATCCGTGTAGGCTGAGAACCAGAATCAAAATCCCCCATTCACCCCAGGGCTCTCCTGCTCTCTGCAACACCAGGTCACCTCTACGCTGTCCCATCTGCCATTTTCACCTTGCAATCTAGAAGCCTAGATTTTTAATACACATTGCAACTGGCTTAAACCGAAACTGGTGAGTCATACATCGTACATCCCCTAATAAGTGTGAACCAATTAAAGTATTATGTTGAAATAATTTATGGGCTGTGTCAAGGCAAAAATGAGAAATTCGATTTGCATAGAGCACTATTGATTAGCACACTGTATCATCGCTCTGAACACCATTCGGGAGATGTTCAAGGAACTCTGAGATGAGAGAGAGATAGATAGACATGCAGCGCACAGAACGTCTCTATTTGTGAGCCAACTAAACCATATCGCCAACCCCAGCTGCCTCTGTCACCCCTCCCCGTTCACCCAGCACTACAGCACTGACAGATCTAAATATGAAGAAGAAAAATGTCTCCGGCAGGCTGTTATTTTGCTGCCTGAATTGTGTCAGGGAAGTGTAAATATAATCACATTTTATCCGCCAATCTGAAATGGATTTCAGAGGAAGGGATCACAATGTTAGGAGAAATCTTTTTCGTTGGAGCATGCTTTGATTGAAAATAACTCCCTTGTTACCATCGGTAATGTGTTCAAGGGAGAAAAAAGCAGTGCAGTTCATGACAGAATTACTAGGCAATTCAATCAAACCCCCGTGCCTTGCTTTTCAGGTTATAAGGGAGACAGGTAGGTAAGTCCAAGATTTGCCTCAAGAGCATGGGGGTTGTTCTGAAGATCTTCATCAAAACATCTGCATTTCCAGTGGTTATACTGAAACTCACTACAGAGATGCTGGCCTCTCCCAATGTGGCCATTCAATCTGTTGGCTTGGCCAGTCCTGTGCCCAGTCAGGAGAGCCTTTGAATTCCAGAGCCGGGTGAACAGGGCCCTCTTGTTCCCCCTGAGACCTTAACACACTGCGTTTATAACCTAATCATGAATTACTTTGCTCTGACTTTTTTTATTAAATGAATACATATGCACACTTGCCAATTAGACCTCTTTTTAAAAAAAAAGATTTATTTATTTATCTGAGAGAGAGAGTTGGGGGGGCAGAGGGAGAGGGAGAGAGAATCTCAAGCAGACCCCGCACTGAGCATGGAGCCCAGAATGGGGCTCGATCTCAGGACCAGGACCCTGAGATCACCATGACCTGAGCTGCAAACAAGAGTCGATGCCACCCAGGAGCCCCCTCGCCCCCCATTAGACCTTCTTTTTGACCTTTGATAGTCAGGATGGGTTGAAATTATTTGACCCCCAAACAGGGGGCTGTGGAGTCTTTGTGTGTGTGTGTGTGTGTGTGTGTGTGTGTGTACATATGCATATACTTAACTTTTAAAATATTTAAAATCAGCCATAAGCATGTCAACAGCCTTTCATTCCTTCTTTGTGGCTATGGCTCTTCAGCCATTTCAACTGACCCCCAGAGAATAAGCACCCTTTAAGGATGATAAAATGCATGAAGGACCATGCAGACTGTCCTTGCAGCAGCCCGCTCCCGGAGATCAAGCAGTCTGTTCCAAACTACTCCCTGTTGTCATAGCACATGTAATGTTGCTTGAATTAAGAGCAGGGAAAAGCAGAAAAGATCACCTTAGGTGTCTGCCAATAATGTGACTTGACATTTTAAGCTGGTCTCCTATTACTTTTGCTCTTTTCACTGAGAAATATCCACACGACACCTTCTCAAAATTGTCAAGGCACAACTGTAGCCCTAATCCTCCCCACTCGGGCATTAGAAGAGAAGGAAACCCAGAAGTATTCACTTGGCGGTTGCATTCTTGGATAAAATTACTGATCTAATTTTAGAACTAGGCCAGGCTTTGAGGCTTGCCCTTCATTCGAGGTCTAACGCATGAAAGACCTCGTGTTGGGGAATTTTCCAGGCTTGCTTGGAAGGGGGCATTTAACCCAATTTGATCTCTAGTCAATGCATCAGGAGCCTATTCTCCGCCGCCGGGAGAAGCACGCTGCCCGCCCTGCGGTTTCTCCACACTTTGAGAAAGATTCTTTTTGATGTCAGTGGGAGCTCTAGTTCCAAAAAAGAAGCAACAGCACAAGAACTTGCATCTAGAAATGGAGAGCCAGGGTCTCTGTTTCAGAAAATCTCTTTCCAGGTTCGCCAGCCAGTAACACCCACCGTGCCCGGGGCGGTGCCCATCGCGATGCTGGCACAGTGGTGGGCGTTGGGGGGGGGGCGTTGGGGGGGTGACATTCTCTTCTCACGAGAGAATCAAGATGGGGATATCCAGCCTATACAGTTTAAGGCAAAACCTCTTTCAGCAGTGAACAAAGAGCAAAGCCATCACTCGAGGCCATGTTGAGTTTTCTACTCTTCCAGCCAGGACTCTAATGAAAAAAAGCACTGTTTCCTAAAAGCACACAGTCATTGTTGTCCCCAGTAGGAGAGAATGAGCTGGAATTTCAAACATCCTCCCTTCCACCCTGGGCCATACCCTCAGTGAACACAACCCTTCCCTCCCCACCTTAAACAAGGCGCCTGGGAGAACTTCAGTTAACCATTGGTTATCCTTGCCAGTGTCATCGTGAGTAAAAACCCCAATTATTCCATGTTTCCTTCTGTTGTGGCAAGTTGTATCAATCAGGTTTTGCTGCACAAAAACAAAACAAAACAAAACAAACAAAACCAAAACAAACCAAAAAAAGCAACAAAAAGAAAAGGGCATCATTTGTAGCTCACATGGGCCAGCAATCTGGGCGGAGCACAGGGAGTAGGCACTTCCTCTGTGGTTGTGGGTTGGGCTCCCTACGGGTTCAGTGAGCTGATGAGCAAAGGCTTCAGTCTCGTGACTGGTGCTTGGCTGGCGATTGACTAGGGGGTCAGAGTAACTGGGCCACACCTCCTTGTCAGCCAGCAGGTTAACCCTGGCTGATGCCCACGGGGGTGGGTGCAAGGTTCCCAAGAACAGCAGGAGAGGAGGTTGCAAGTCTCCTGAGACTCAGATGGCGAGTGGTGTCATTTCCTCCACGTTCAAGTAAGTCCAAAGGCCAGCCTGGATCCAAACGATGGAGAAGTGGACTCTGCTTCTTGATGGATAAGCTGTAAGCAAACCATGGCCAGCTTTGCAATCTACCACCTGGGGCTCGCTGAGGTTAAGGTTTTAAGTCTGTGCCCTGGAGCTGAGAGGGGCCCACGAGCCAGGACCACCTTGAACCCGAGCTTCCATTTCTGGTGCTTACCTAGACTGGATGGGACAAGAGAATGATGTTGAATGAAAACAAGTGGCCAGTTTTAAAATATGTGTCTTTGTGCTGGGAAAACGAACACAGGCGCAAGGGATCAGAATCGTCTCGCTTCCGCGAGCTGAGAGAGCTGCTGGTCCCAATCGGGGTCCTCCTTCTGTTCCCCAGCTCTGCGTCCCATTTTTCCTCCATTCTCCATGTCAAACTTCCTCATTTTTTGGAGAATTTGTGTGCTCAGCCCTCCCAAGTTTTAGCTCTCAGCAAGGATAACATCCCAGTGATTTATGGGTTTAGCCAGCTGTGCCACCTTTCAGAGGTATATGCAGTATTCTCATGTTAAATCTGAGCTCTAATATAAAATATCAGTCTTTATGGTCTGTTAAATAAAAGTACAGGATCACTTTAGATAGCATACAGTACCTGAAAGAGATATAAATTAGCTTTGGATGGAAAATGAGCTGCACTTAAAAAGAAAAAAAGAAGGGTGAGCACAGAGAATTAGGGGACCCCTTGGAATGGGAGTCTTCCTCAGTAGTTCATCAAATTGAACCCTGTGGTTGATTGATCATTTGCCTCTGCCTGAGGTCAAGCCGAAGGCTTGTAGCCTTAGAAGGTTACAACCGCCTCCTTATTCAGCCCCAATTACTCCTCCCCTTATGTTCTTCTGTCCAGATCCCAACCAGGAGTCTTGCGATACACCCCCACTGGGTATGTTTGCCCATCGTTCCAAGGTGAGAGCCTAAATCAGGGTGTGCTCAAAGATCCCAGCCATCGCCCCTGGCTGTATTTGGAGCACTTTCTGAAGTGGAAACTTCTGCCGAGGCTGGAGGAAGCCAGAGTCTTTACAGCCTGTCTCAGAGAGATGTTCCATGACCATCCCCATTCTGACACAGCGAGGACAACAGGAAGGAGATGTACTAAGCCCACAAAGCCAACAACCAAACCCACGGAGGTTCCTCGAGTTAAACGTAGCCAGTGTCTTCACTGTCCCATACAGGTGGGTCATGCTTCCTCTGCTTTTATTACAGAAGGAAAGGCTGGCAGAAAGAAGAAAGGCAAAAAGGTAAAATGAACTGAGCCACGATCGACGGACTCCTCACAGCTCCCCCGGGAAGGGGATGACGATTCTCCCAGTGAGCAGAGAGTGTCAGAGTGGGCTAAGGGACACGAGTCACCCTCAGTCATCCTGACTCCACTGTCCAGTCATTACCCCATTCTGCCTCCTTGACAGTTTGCAAAAATGAAGATTTTTTTTCCTAATGAGAGGAAATTAGAACTGGAAAAATGGTTGGCTCTGTCTAGTTCATTCCCCTTGGTTTTAAAGATTAAAATATCATCATGATCAGTAAACGGGCGTATTAGTTTCCTATTGCTGCTTTAAAAAATTAAAGCCATAAAAACTCAGTGGCTGAAAACAGTGCAAAATCATTATCTTGCAGTTCTAGAGGTCATTAGGTCCAAAATGGGCTAAAATCAGGATGCCTGCCGGGATGTGTTTATTTCTGGAGGTTGTAGAGGGGAATCCATCTCCTTGGCTTTGCCAGCTTCCACATTCTGTGGCTGATGGCCCCCCTTCCATCTTCAAAGCCAGCTATGGCTAGTTGAATCATTCTCACTTAACGTCATTCTGACACTGATCTCCCACCTTCTCCTTTCCCGTTAAAAAACCTCTATTTTTTAACAACTGGACCCACCCAATTTTTAACTTTGGCCCCACTCAGCTAATCCAGGATAATCTCCTTGTCTTGAGGTCAACTGATTAGAAATCTTAATTCAATTTGCAACCTTAATTCCCACCTTGCCCTGTGATGTGACGTATTTACAGGATCCTAATGTGATTAGAATGTGGGCATCCGGAGCGGCCATCATGCCGTGTACCACGCTGGCATGTAGGATAGCTAAGCCTAAGCTCTTCACCCATGTCCAGTATTTCTCTATGAAGGAAAAGCGAGATAATTTCTAAATATCCAGGTGCACCTGGGTGGCTTAGTTGGTTAAGGGTCTGCCTTCGGCTCAGGTCATGATCCTGGAGTCATAGGATCGAGCCCCATGGCAGCCTCCCTTCTAAGCGGGGTGTCTGCTTCTCCTCCCCCTTTCCCTGCTTGCTCTGTCTCTCTCTCTGTCAAATAAATAAATATTTAATGATGATCTCCTTCCTGAGACCAAAGCATCCTTGCATTTGAATTTCCAAAGATCTGTGCCTCCAAAATCACTAGTTAGCCCTAAATGTTAATATAGCTAAAGGGAGGTTTGCAGTGCTCATTGGGAAGGTTATAGAATCACGCAAGATGAAGTAGGGTCTTAGGTGGCCCCATCAATATATGTACAGGACAGATAGTTGGAAGATAGGAAGGAGGGAAAGAAGGAAGGGAGGAAATTCATATTCATTTATTTAACAAATGTCTAATTGAACTCCTTTTTGACAAATTCCATGAATCAGAGCCTAGGTTCTGGGGATATAACCCTAAATGAGGTGATGAGGGTTCTTGCCCATGAGGAGTAGAGGAAGAGCCAGGCAAGCAGTAAGTGAATAAAGAAACGAATAATGTCATATGGTGACAAATGCCATAAACATACTAAGGAGGGCAGTGGCATAGTCAGTGATAGAAGGCACACGGCATTGCATTATTGCCCCATGACTCCAAAGGCAAATGCCCCTTTCACCAAGGCTCATTGTGCTAGATGGGCATGAGCAGTGAGCAGTGCTGTGTGTTTCTAGCAATGCCATTGTCTAGTATACACTCTTTATATGTGAAAATACTGTATATACGATGTCCACCCACTCCCTTGTTGCACACATGTTATGATGGCCTCAAATGCAGACAGCTTTACCTTGAATGTACTGCCATCTCCAGTGAGCTCCTGCAAGCCCACTTCTCTGGTATTGTCATTGAATCTGAAGACGCTCTTTGGTACTGGGACGGAGGTATGCAAATTGATTGGCTCCGGATTTTATTTCACCCTCTACTCACCCAACCTTTTTTTTTTTTTAAGATTTACTTATTTATTGGAGAGAGAGAGAGAGGACGAGTGGGAGGGGCAGAGGGAGAGGGAGAATCTCAAGCAGACTCTGTGCTGAACATGGAGCCTGACGGGGCTCGACCCCCAACCCCAAGATCATGACCTGAGCTGAAAGTAAGAGTCAGATGCTTAACCAACTACACCACTCAGGTGCCCCAGCTACTCACCCACCCTGTTTGTATCTCTGTACTTCCCAAATCGATTTAAATGCTCAGGGAAGCCAATCTGAAGACTTCAACAGTATCAGGCCCCCCCACTTGAGGGACAGAAGGCCAGTCTTTACAAAGGAGATAGTTTAAGGCCATCCCAAAAGGAGATGTCAGGCCATCTGTCATGGATCTGATTCCACTGTGGAATAATAAGGAAAACAAGCAGCCCCAGCTGCTTAACAGGGAAAGACCACCAGGTTTATCTGCTGCCCCTCTCTACAGCCTTCTTTTCCAGGTGCCCTGAAATCCAGGGATACCAGATAGCAATGTTGCTCCTAATTCTTCACTCTCCTATTCACAACCTGTGGGTTTGCAGTCCCTCCCTGCAAACAGTGGGGTCTATTCTCTGCCTTGTTGATATTGGGCTTGTCCCCATAAAGTGCTCTGGCCACTGTGATTTTAGCAGACATATGCAAACAAAGGCTTGAAACATGGAGGTGTACTGAGACTTTTCCTCTTGCATTTCTACCACTACCTGCTGGCCCAACTAGGATGAGAAGTAGGTGGGTAGGTGTTGCAGCAGAAGTAAATTTGCAACCTGGATCCAAGATCAACCAGGCTGAGTCCAGATCAGCTGAACCCCAGCCGAGTCCAGGCACATGAAAGAGAATAAATAGTTACTGCTTGAAGCCACTGACTTTTCAGGTGGTATCTTACACAGCGTCACTGTTGCAATTAGCTGACTGATACACCGGGGAACAGCGTTCCTCTGGGTGTGAATCTCAGTAGCAGGAACAAATATTCAAACAAGAGCTTTAAAGCCATCGGAGGCAGGCTTTTTGAGGGCTGCAGCTGAACACGGAGCCAACTCAGTCCTGAAACCTCAGCATAAGAACTGAGTTGAAGAAGTCTTATTAACTAGAAAACACCAGAGCTGACTCACTTGGCCACTCCAAAGACCCAGGGTCATGCTTTCTCCAAAGCCAGCAGCTCTGCTCTGCATTTGACCCCTGCCGGACTGAGTTATTTTGGATCTGTTCTTGTGACTCTGGGGCTTAAAATAGTCTCCGCTGAGCCATCTGTCTTGGGATCCATCTTACTTCTGAAACGTGTAGCAGCTGTGGCTGGATTGAAAGCAGCTCCTGTTAAGAAAGTGAACAATCTCTCGGCTTTTCTCCAGCCTATGAGTGTGCCCTGGGGAGAAAATAAAATAGAGGGCATTTGGCTGCCGGAGGAGGATAAGAGCTTCAGAAGAGAACCTGAGAGATGCTGGGCAGATAGAAACCGAGAACTGGGACAGCTGCCAGAGGGCCTGGAAGGGAGCCAGGTTACATAAAGTTCAGACAAAGACACTGGCAGCTGGGGTGCGGGAGTAAAGCCGAATGATGCAGAGCGTGGCTCTGGGAGAGCAGAGCTGCGAGGTTTGCTGGAAGGGGTAGGGGGCCCGGGGTCAGAAACCCTGAGCCAAAGCCTCCAGTCCACCATCAACATTGCCGCCGTGTGCCAGGTCTCTGCAGTCGCCCAGCCTGAGCTCACTCGCCCTTACAATGGGGTTACTGGTGCCTACCTAGCTCAGGTTGCGATAGTTGATCTGAATAATGCAGACAAGGACTAAACTGCATAGAACTAAGCAACACAGAGTCAATTGCATAGGTCTAGGTGGTCGATTCACTGAGGCAGGAATGGGGTCCGCCCTTTTCACTGTGTTATAGCGCATTTCCTGGACTTACTCGATGTCCCGTGTATATATGCATATGCGTTCCTGTGCACGCACATCCTCGGTCATTTCCTAAATTCATAAATGCCACGAACACATGTACTAAAAAATATGACTGGGGTGCCTGGGTGGCTCAGTCGGTCAAGGGTGTGCCTTCAGCTGAGGTCATGATTCTAGGGTCGTGGGATCGAACCCTGGTCAGGCTCCCTGCTCAGTGGGGAATCTGCTTCTCCCTCTCCCCCCACCCCCACTCGTGGGCTCTCTCTCTCTCAAATAAATACTTAAAATATTTTTTAAAAAATTTCTCAAATTCCAGACAAAGCAAGAAAAAGCTGTTGTCTTTATTCATAAACTTTCTGGAAATTGCATTCCAATGCAGAATAGTTAGCAACAGTCTGAAACCCACGTCAGAGCCCTGAGCTGGATTCCGGTCCACAAGGAAAGGATAGTGGCTAGCGTGGAGCGGAGGACATGTAGGGAGAAGCTTGTAATAATGAAGGAGCAGGTATCTGGGGAAAGCACCTGTCTTCCATCTCCCTCTTCCTAAGGTGGGTATCTTTATTATGTGCACACAGTGTTTACATGAATGCTGGAATCAACACACCCTGGGTTGCCACCTATAACCCGTATGATCTTTGGCAATTTGGGGAGTCTTCTATCTATGTTTCATTTTCTCCATTGTAGAATGACTTAATAACGTACGTACTTCAAAGAGCTGTTTAGAGCAGGAGTGGGTCAACAACAGCCTGCGGGCCAAGACTATCCTGCTGAATGTTTGTCTAAATAAAGTTTTATTGAAACAAAGCCAGGCTCATTTGTTTACATACTGTTTATGGTTATTTTATGCTACAGTGATAGTGTTGAGTAGTTGCCACAGAGCTCTTAAAACTGAAAAGAGTTACTCTCTGGTTTTACAGAAACAGTTTGCTAACTCCTAGTTTAAGGATTAAATGAAGTAACAAATGTAAAACCATTTTTTAAAAAGATTTTATTTATTTATTTGACACAGAGAGAGAGAGAGAGATTACAAGTAGGCAGAGAGGCAGGCAGAGAGAGAGAGGAGGAAGCAGGCTCCCTGCTGAGCAGAGAGCCCGATGTGGGGCTCGATCCCAGGACCCTGAGATCATGACCTGAGCTGAAGGCAGAGGCTTTAACCCACTGAGCCATCCAGGTACCCCTGTAAAACCATTTCCTTTTTTTTTCTTTTTTTTTTTTAATTTTATTTATTTATTTCACAGAGGGAGAGAGGTCACAAGGAGGCAGAGAGACAGGCAGAGAGAGAGGGGGAAGCAGGCTCCCTGCCGAGCAGGGAGCCCGATGTGGGCCTTAACCCCAGGACCCTGAGATCATGACCTGGGCCGAAAGCAGAGGCTTTAACCCACTGAGCCACCCAGGCGCCTTTTTTTTTTTTTTTAAGTAGTCTCCAAGCCCAGCACGGGGCTTGAACTCATGACCTTGAGATCATGACTAGAACTGAGATCAAGAGTCAATTAACCTACTGAGCCACCCAGGTGCCTCAATGTAAAACCTCTAAGTCAGAGTCTGGGACATGGCTACAAGTCATCAAGTGTTGGTATAATGAGGATAAATAGAAATAGCTGCACTTAAGTTTTTGGAGAGAAGGGCTGTTGACATAAGTTGGGGTTAGGTGTGGACCACGGGTTCAACGAGGGTCAACAGGAGTCCATGGAAACCCCATGTTGGCACAGGCTGGCATCCACTCCGAAGGGGGACATGGAAAAGCTCTTGAGGCTCCAGGAGAAAGGGACCAAAGGCAAGAAGGGCTCAAAAGCATGACATTGATGTGGGAGATGGAAGTTGGCAAGTGTTTCAACGAGTATTTGCTCCTGAGTGAGAGCTCTTGGCAGAGGAGTTCACTCATTACATAAGGAACATTTTTAAGGAACTGCAGGGGGGACAAAAGTGCTCTCCCAGTTGGAAAGCTTGTGCTGCGTGAAAGGAGATTACAAAGTGAGGTAAATATTGCTAAAAGTCACTCAAAACGGGCCCGGGGATACTGAGGAAGCTAGAGGGATACACATCTCCTGCTTCAATCTTTGGAACACCATGGACTTTTGACTTTTGTCAATTGCAACTCAACTACCTCCTAGAACACATCCTTCCGCTCTGGACTGAAAGAGCAATAATGTAACATCTGTTAGCTGGGTAGGAATGGTTTATTAGATAGCTTAACTCTGTCAGTCCTGAGCACAAGTCTTTCCAAACAAGTTATGTAGCTTGCAGGTTTTGCCTTTCTCAGTCTGTACTCCCTGCTTGCAATTTTGAGCACACTTTCAATTTCAGGGGACTCTTTGTCTCCTGGATTGCAATCCCTAGGACCCCAAATAAACATTTTTGGTTTCTTTACAGTCTCTTCTCTCTTGACATCTGCAAAGCTGCTGGCTCTACAGAAATGCTTCAGATACCTCTTACGGCCACTTTCCCTTTACACTCACATATAATTTTATCTCTCTCCATCCGCAACAATTTATCTGTTTAACACCCTCTGTTAGTAACACTGTGCTTGGCCCACTCAGGTGTTTCCAGGGCTGCCTTAAAAATTTTAGGGGCTCACTAAACAAACCTTTTAAAAGGAAAAAGAAAATGAGAAGTAGAGGAATATTTAAGTAGGTTGGCTGCCAGGCAAAAGGAAGTAGAACAGTAGAGAAAGAACTTTGAAGAATCTGTCTCCGATTTTAGTGTTTATGGAAATAGGATCATGTGAGCATTCTGAAGTGGGCTGGATGTTAAATTTTACTTCAGTTGCACAACACTACCCATTTTTTACTTTCTGGACTTCGGGTAGTTTGGGGATCAATTGTACATCAACTCACAAGCAATGACTCCTATTCAAGTATTCTTTATTTTACTTTATGAGATAGGGCATCTTCAACTTCCAGAGTTACTCTTTTATTATAAAGACAGACTTAGAAAGATCAGCTATGGTCTGTTGAAGGCACAACAGGTGTAAAAGGTTTTTACATATAAAGTTTCCTTTAATCCTCAGGATGAGCCTTCAAACTTTAGAGACAGCTGTGCAGAGAATCAGCTCCAGTAGGTGAGATGGCCAGTGGCAGTCCAAATTCAAAACCAGTCTATTGGATTCTGATGTCAATGTCCTGCCAAGTTGCTTGCCCACCCCACAGTTCTCAAAAGACAGCTCCCAGGAAGGAGTCTGATCACATACTGCTTATCGGTAAAAGCAGGCATTGTCACTAAGTTTCTGATCAATACGATTGACATGATTTCCAATTTAAATCATCTCCCAGATGACACCATAACTTGACATTGTTTTACAGGTTAGCTCTGGGCCAGGAGTAGAGGAGCACACCTTTTAAAGAAAGCAAACCAAAAGCACATTGCAATTTTGTATACTTAGCAGAGGCTCTTGAAGTCAATCTGCCCTTTAGCGATGTTTTCAACTTGACCAGATTTAATAGTGTTTATGTATTTCCAACCTGCACGCCCAGTGAAACTTACAATGTAAGTAAATTTCCCCGATAATGCTATGTAGCCACATTGAAAGTGCTCCGTGCATCCTCTGCTGCTCTCCAAAGTGGAACTCTGAGTGAACTTTACCTTCCCCGCCCTCCAACATCTGTGCCTCCTCTATGACTCCTAGGTCCTCCTAGGAAAGTTTGATACAAGTGGCAATTTGATTCTCTACTTGAGGTTGTCAGGGGAGGTCACCCAGAAGACATGATCACAGGCTGACCCATGAGCGGGACCCAGGCAATGGGAGGCTCCTCACCCCTTGCCCTGTCCTGGGCATGTGCATTCTGCTTTCCTTTCTCACTCTCAGAGTCTCCTCCAGGGACATAGCTTTGAAATAATGATGTGGTGCTGAGAACACCTGCTACCAAACCCAGTTAAAGCTTCTATGTAAACTTTAAAATTTTTTAAAAAATTTTTATGTTTCATTGAAATATAGCTGACATGTCATATTATAATAGTTTCTGATGTCCAACATAGTGATTCAACAATTATATAAATTAAAGATCCCTCACCACAGTAAGTGTAGTTACCACCTGTCACCATACAATGTTACTGCTATATTATTGACTTAGATATTCCCTATGATCCATAGGCTGATGCAGAACCCAAGACAAGCCCTATAGGTAAGCTCAAGTTCTCTTGCTTTTGAAACCTGCCACCTACCCATCTGGAGTGACCCACCTCTTTCTTGGTCCCCCCCTGCCTTCTAAGAACAGGGGCTGGCTTCAGATCACACCAGGAAGCCCCTCATGGGGGGTTGCAAACCAACAGAGGCCACACGTGAAAAGGCCAGATTTTTACCACCAGAATGAAAAGCATGACCATATACACCTACTCCCGCCCCCCCCCCAGGCCCTAAATTTCACCTCATTCTTAGGACTCATGAGCCTGTCCCTCTGGGGGCACCACCACCCTCCAATCCACTCTTCCAAGCTCTAGTCTAAGTGCGGACTCAAGCCCCTCCCCCCTTGATTTCCTTTTTCACAATAATATGGAGAACACCATGAAATTCATAAAAGGAAATTCAAGAAGCACAGCTCCTAACATATGGGTTTCCTGTTGTAACTTGCATGGAGACACAGGCTGGGGCTCGCGCCACAACTTTTTTCTGTCTCTCGAGGTCCCTTTAAACTTTAGTTCATGGGGTCATCTTACCTTGTGTGATGATTCTGTTAGTACACGAGTCTTTGCTTTCTCTACTCACTCTCAGGTAATAGAACATCTCAATATTATCATCTCAATATTATTATTATTAGAACATCTCAATAGAACATCTCAATAGAACATCTCAACAAACACAGATTGGTTCAGAAATGCAAATGAATGCTCCCATCATAAATTAAATAAAGACTCTGGACTTGGCTGGAAGCCTACAGGAGGAAGGGGGCAGAGGAGCCAGTGGTCTCAAATTTCCCTTCCCCTGATCCCTTCACCCCCTTAGCTCCAGCCTCTGGGGGGTGCATGGAGGAGGACAGGGCAGGAAAGTTGTTCCTAGAACTAGTTCTGACATCATGTGCTTTTTGCTCTCTGCATCTTGTCACATTTTAAAGTTAGTGTTTCTTTATTTTGGGTGCTTTAGAAGAGTGTGTGGCTCCCCGGATGTTTCTAGTCCAGGTTGTGACTTAGCGTCTTTCTTTACCTCTGGGCATCCTGCCGAGGTCCTCCGGCCTTTCTGCTGGGATTCCTTGCCCCTCTGGGCAGCCTGATGGAAAAGGAACCAAGATGGCCCCATGGTTGCTTTCTCTCCAGTGTCTCTTGCGTCCACTCCACGAGAATGCTCATACCCCCCTTCCCCCTGGAGACCCTTTGCTGGCCAGTCCCAACCACCATCCACCCCAAGCACCACTGTCAAAGCGAAGGGCCAGCCATCCCCTCACATGTCCACCTGACCTGAGATCTTTCAGGTTAGAAATCTGATGCAGTCTATGATCCATGTTCTTGTTCTCAGGCATCAGTCTCCTGTGTCTCCTGAAAGCAGAAATGCATTTGTAAGCCCTGGATGGTGCTTTAAAGCCCCCTTTCCCTTACCTCCTCTGGGGAGGAGACTCAGCTCCACAGTCCTTTGTGAGGATAAGTCTCCATAGTATTCCCCATCGCACCTCACTCTGCCTCTTTGGGTACCCTGGATCTGAGAAGCCACAGAACAGTTTCTCCTGGCTTCCTTTTAAATAGCTACATATGCAGATTTATCTCACAGCTCAGTTTAGAATGGAGAGCTAACAGTTGTTACAAAGGGGAAACTGAGGCAGAAGATACCACTGTGCTTTCCTGCGCTGCTGCTCCCTTTTCCTGGGAGAGTTGCCACTTTCCCTTCCACGATGAGACATTCTCCAGACACTGAGTCCTTTGGGGAAGAGTCTGAAAGGGAAATTCTAGTCGGAGTTCTGGCCAGAGGCGCTAGCCGCCCCCCCCCCGCCCCCCATCAATCCACTTTCTGATCTGTGCTGCAAGTTTTTCCCTTGTGAATCTGGGTGTTGATACCATGGAAGTCCCTGGCTTTGTGGAGATCCTGCCTTCTAACCTCCACTGGAGGCAAACTATAGCATGGGGATGGAATGCAAAATGTAGATTTAGGAGAGGTCCTGAAGTAGTCTGCATATGGGAAAGCAACAGAAGCTGACTTGCAGGAAGATGGGTGGACAAAATGCCGCAAATGAAGGAGTCTGGCGTGACCGTCCAACTGGAGCATCAGCATCTGAGGTCCCAGGGAAAACAGTGTTGCAGGGTAACATGGAATGCTGCTCTCTAACACTTGGTGCAACTCAGCCACAGTGTCCTATGTACCCCCTCTCTGAACCCCCAGCACCAACGTGAATAAACAATAAAAAACAATAAACAATACAACAAAAAACAATAATAAACAATGAAAAAGGGGGAATCATTTCCCTACAAGCCAACAAGGAATGTCAAAGTCAGGGATCTGGAGGTGAGAGGAGGTGGGACAAGCAGCCTTGCCACACCAGAAAATCCAGAGCTCAGGGGCAGATGCGTACCCCCTTGTAGATGGCCCGAACAAGGGTGCTGAATCTGGCAGAAGCATTGGATATGGGAGGAGTCACGTGTGAGGCAACCATCCCCTCTCACACCTGTTGCAGGGATGAGATAAGGGCACACTGCTTGGCAAGTGAGGATTATGATTCTACCAGAGTTAGGGATGCACCTTGAAAATGACATTAACTACTTAGCATCCAGAAGCTTCATGAGTTTAGCAGAATAAATATATCCTCACCTCAACACAACATAACATCTACAAATGCCTCATTCATTTGATGAGAACTATTACTGTGTAAATTAATAAAGGGAAGGTAGGATATTCAGGAATGGGCAGGCTGGCTCAGCTCTTCAGAGACTGATGATCTCATTCAGTAGTTCTCAACCCAAAAATGACACCCTGGGACTTTGGAAATAGAAATGTGTCCTGGATCCCCTACCTGGAGCTCTGATTCACTGGTTTAGGGTGAGTCCTGCGTACATAGATATTACAAGGTGTGTGCAAATGACACAGGTCCACACCCACAGTTGAGAGCCACTGAATTAAGTCTTGATTGGGTTCACATTTCTTTTTCACCGTTTCCATCTTCTTCCAGCTCACTTGTGACCATTTGATTTTCTTGTAACACATCAATAAGAGAAGGCTAGGGAACAGAAAAAGCTAAAAGCGGTAGCTAAGTCTTAGATTCTTGTAAGTGGTTCAGATGAGGTTTCAGGGGCTGAGCACATGGAGGCCGGTGGTTCCAGACCTGGGTGTTGCAAGTACATTTCCATAGGGCCTTTACCCAATCAAACCAAAACTCAGACTGCATGACGGAAGCAATTAAAAAAGGGTTGATTAAAACAACTGTGCTTTTTGGAAATGTCATTTGATGAATAACGAGTGACTCGGTCTTTTAGAAAGAAGGAGGCATGCACTTTCTCTTCCTCCATCTATTTATATAAGTAGAGCTAGTCTATGAGTTTTTTGGAATTGGAGCATTGGACACAAGATTTGCATTTTGTTTCTATGAGGCCCTGATTGCCAGGAAGCTGGGCCAGCAAGCCATTTTGGAAAAGCAGGCCAGGATTTGGATCACCAGTAAAATATCTGCCTGGATTTCAAGGACATCCCCACAACAGATCCTGACAGCATTTGGCCACTGGCCTGAAAATCTGTGCTACATCAGAGGGACAAAGCCCACTTCTTGGTGTCACATGGGGCCTTGCCAACCAGCTATCCCTGTGGTGCTGGAGAGACTCTTTCTGCCTAGGAGTCAATTCACTGGAATTTGATAGTTGTACGAATTAGCAACCTGGTTCTATTTGCTCAGTCTCCTCAAATCTAGGGAAAAGCAGATTTCTTGGAGAGATCAAATAATGGGGTCCGTGAAGACATGAGAAGCAAGCCAACCAAAAAGACAAATGGGCTACAATGTGCTCTGAGTCAGACAGACCATGGGTCTCTTCCTCACACCTGGCTAAGTTCCTTCACCAAGAGTCTCAATTTCCCTTCTGAGAAAACCATTCACAAAAATGGCAGGCTTCTCTGAGGCCATTGATACAGGTGGCACTACCTGCATCCCATCTCCTTTGATGATGGCATGCTTGGCCAGGGACATTCGAGCCTAAGAGACCTGTGTCCCTTCTGGATGGGAGCCACCAGCCAGGTTGGGATTCACCCAGCTCCTTCTCTGTGTCCTGACATTGGCTAAGTGAGCTGCTCTGGTATCTAGATCCGGGGCTCAGGAAGTGTGGGAGCAAACCTGCATTCTGAAGAATGAGACATGTAGGGCACCTGGGTGGCTCAGTGGGTTAAAGCCTCTGCCTTCGGCTCAGGTCATGATCTCAGGGTCCTGGGATCGAGGCCCACATCAGGCTCCCTGCTCAGCAGGGAGCCTGCTTCCTCCTCTCTCTCTGCCTCCTCTCTCTCTGCCTGCCTCTCAGCCTACTTGTAATCTTTCTCACCGTCTGTGACATAAATAAATAAAATCTTAAAAAAAAAAAAAGAATGAGACATGTAGAATGAAGGAGTCAAAACCATTATAAGCCACTAATACAGGAGGGATGCTTGTTACCATAGCATAACCTAGCCAATCCTGACTGATACAGGCTCTGGTAGGGTTCACGGGCAGACAGAATTAAAAGAACCAAAGTCTGTGGAGCTGCTCATATGGTGTTAGGCACATAGCAGGCGATTCATTTATTCCATCTAAAAATGTATATTAAAACCCTACTATGTACTTGATGCTGCTGACCTATTGATGCATAAAATGAAAAGGGTGCCTATTCTCTTCTACTGACTATCGGTGGGTGACCCATAGCTGGTACACCTTGTCATTCCTGTGTATGGACAAAGGTTCCATCTGCATGAATGCCAGAGCAGGGAGTTGATCTGCACCGTTGTCAAGGAGGATCAAAGAAAACATCAAAATGCACCATGGCTGCTGAACCTTAAGGGCCACCATCACACTGGGGATGCTTAGATGGTAGACTAGGTTTGTAGGGAATCATGTATTGTGTTCCATGAAAGAATATTGATGACGGCTGCCATGTATTTTATGCTTGGCTATGTTCCAGCCTCTGCACTGGGTACTTGGCACACATTATCTCCCTTAACAGAATCCTCACAAGAATGCTATGAGATTGGTATCATGCCCATTTTATTATGAGAAGATTGTGGTTTAACAACTAAAACTAATTTAGAAACTAAATTATTTACCTAAGGGTACAGAACTGAGAAGTGGGAAAGTCTGGATTCAAAGCTAAACCTGATACACGCAAGTCACAGACCTATGTGATAAAACGAGGGAGAGTAGCACCATTTCCTGTACAGACACACTTGGAAAAGAGGCTGGAGATGCAGCAATGATGTCTTGTACAAGAATTTTATCTCACACAGGTCTCCATTAATTTGGGTAGATTTCAGGGGTTGTTTTATTATTGTTGTTGGAACCCTCCTCCCCCACTTTGTCAGTCTTGGCAAACCGGTCTACGCACGGAGGTGGAGAAGGTTCTGGACGCCATGCTTGTCAGTCCTAAGGGATAAACTTGGCCCTGGTAAAATTCCCCTGAGGCTGGTTGCCTAGACCGCAGTGGGGAAGGTGAATCTCTGAAGCTCTAGGATAGTTCAATAAGGCTGTCAGTGCGTCTCCTCCCCCGCTCCACCTCCGAGGTGTCTGGAAGGCCCCATTCAAGAGCCCTGAGCCGGAGGGATGCCAAGAGATGATCCTGATGCTATTTGGGCTGTGGATGACTCAGAGCAGGCGCTGTCAGAGCCACATCTCCTTGAGATCCTGTGTCATCTGTACTCGGTGGTTTCATTCTGGGAGAAAGACAGCCACCAGCAGGTTTCTAGAAACATTATCTTTTTTCCCCTCGCTTGACTGACAGGAGCGAGGTGACAGGAACAGTGGGCTTTCACATGAAGTGATGCGCCTGCCTCCATGTTAATCCAACAGTGGAGCTGTGAGTGCTGTGCTCACAATAACTCATCATGTCCAAAACAGAGCTCATTATCTCTCCCTGCAAGCTGCCTCCTTCCCTCCCTGTGCTCCCTCTCTCAGTTAATAGCATCACCCTACACTGAGTCACCCTGGCTGGAGAGCTAATAAGTAGGCAGGAAGGAGAGGAAAAGCCTTGGGATGTAGAATTAGAAGAACATGATTTAATCGGCATTTTCAAGATGGAGGGACTTTGGGCAATTGACCTAACCCCTCTAACCCCTCCTACGTGGGAGTTACGTGGTTGTAATAATCTGGATGTATAGGATTTCTCCTCTAACCAGCCTTGCTTCAGGGGCTTTTCCTGCTTTACCTGATGATTTCTTTAATTGTAGTGGCCCATTTTGCCTTGCCAGGTCCTTGCCCTACGGCCCCCTCAGTTGGCCTGTCATTAGCCATTAGTGTGGCACACTTCAGAGGGACCAGCTGGTGGACCCAGATCCTTACTCGCCCATGTCCTTTCATCCCACCGCAGCCCTATGAACCTTCTGCTTTCACTACAATGCATTTCCTGATTATAGAGATAATATACATTTTTGTTAAAAACGAGACTACAGGAAAGTAGAAAGAAAAAAAGTAGAAAGAATAGAATAAAAGTAGAAAGAATAGAATAAAAGCCCCACAGGGCACAACACATCAGAGAGGACCACAGATGCTAATTTGTTAGATGCCCTTCCTGGATGTGCTCTTGAGCACTTAGAAATTATCAATGCTGGGGCAGGTGCACCCAACTGCAGGAAGCAGTTGGTAGGCAGGGCGGGAAAGAGGAAGGCCCTGGGATCATGCTTCTATCAGCCAAAGGGAGCTGGAGTCTGCTCACAGGGCATCCAAGAGCACTGAGAACTTCAGGGAACAGCAGGGAAAATTCCTTCAGGCCTAATAATGCCACCCCCCTCCCACTTCCCAATACAGAATTCTTACACAAATGGTATGTCCAGAAAAATACTCACTTCAGTCAAAGTATACTAGAAAAGGGACCAAGACTGGAACTGTATGAAAACTGGACAAGAAAACAAAGGTAAGCAGCAAGAGAAAATGGCACATGAGAAACGCCTAGAGGAAAAACATGGTCTTTGAGCAGAGGAAGGGTGTCACTGTAGTTTCATTCATGAAAGAAGATTTTGAGGAAACATTTTTAAGAAATAAACCTCGAGGCAGAAATGCAAGCACACAGAGAATATATGGCAAGACAACAGAATGAGATAAAACATAAGCTGGCAGAAAGAAGTGAACAGGGAGGAAGTAGAAGAGAGAAATAAAAACTGAAATTTACAGACTACATTAGAGACAAGATAAAGAGGAATTAGTGTGGTTAAAAGGACAGGCATTATTATGGAGGAAAGGATTGAGAGAAGCAAGTGAAATGAAACAGAAATTAACATAAAACCAGAACTAGAGAATATACATATATATTTTTAGTGCATGTATATAATATCTATATCTATACCATCTACTTACGGCATTATCTACAACTTACTATCATCTATTTATCTATCATCAATCTATCTATCTATCTATCTATCTATCTATCTATCTATCTATCTATCTATCTATCTTATTCATCTATCTGTCCATCTATCCATCTATCCATCTATTTATCCATCCATCCATCTTTCTTCTATCTATCATCTATCTCTATATCTATCTATCATCTATCAATCTATCTATCTATCATCATCTTATCCATCTATCTATCCATCCATCTATCCATCTGTTTATCCATCCATCCATCTCTCTTCTGTCTACCTATCTATCTACACATATCTATGTAGATAATAAAGTCAAAAGAGTTCCAACCTGCCATAATTGTCACTCCCAAGAGACCGAAATACTTAAACAAACAAAAAAAATGTATTTTAAGATTTAGCATTAAGAAAACTCTCCATGAAATAAATATCAAATCCAGATAATGAAAGCATAACACAGTCTAAGGAAAACCTGATATGAAACTATCAGAACCAAGATGTATTCTAAAAAATAGTGAACATTTAGATAAACAATCCTTTGGGCATTGGCTCTGAAGATAAAAATCACTAGATGGGCCTCAGCCTTCTCCATTTTCAATGCTAGGAACAGTTGAACTACACCCCAAAATTTTCAAGGTAAGAAACGATACTCCCAGAAGAACCTTTGTTCACATAAAAAGCCAAAAGAAAGGCATTTAGTACTTTAGTAGCATAGGATAGGCATGTAGATCAATGAAATAGAATTGAGGGTCTCAAAAGAGGCCCTCACAGTTACATGCAATTGGCTTTTGACAAAGGTACCAAAACAATTCAATGGCAGAAAGAGTAGTCTTTTGAACAAATGGTGTTGGGAAAACAGGATATTCACATGCAAAAAATGAAGTTGGACCCCTACCTCTTGGCATATACAACAATTATCTCAAAATGGATCAAAAAACTTAAAAGTAATAGCTTTATAAATTATAAAACTCATAAGAAAACATAGAAGTAAGTCTTCAAGATCTTGAACTAGGTAAGAATTTCTGAGATACAAGATCAAAAGCACACGCAATACAAAGAAATAGATAAATCGGACTTCATACAAATTAAAAAGATTTGTGCTTCAAAAAAGAGTGAAAAGGCAACACACAAATGTGAGAAAACATTTGCAAATCATATATCTCACAAGGGAATTATCGCTAGACTACATAAAGAACACGAAAAATACAGTAATAAAATTATGAATAACCCAGTTTAAAAAATAGACAAAGGATACGAGTAGATATTTCTCCAAAGAAGAGATGCGAATGGCCAATAAGCCAATGAGTTCTCAACATCATCAGCCACCAGGGAAATACAAATCATAGCCACAGTGACCACGATGACCTATCACTTCATAGCCACTAGGATGTCAACAATAAAGAGGTTACCTAATCAGTGTTGGTGAGGATGTGGAGGGATTGGAACCCTTGGGTGTTGATGGTGGGAATGTAACCTGGTATAGCTGCTGTGGAGAAGAGTTTGGTGGCCCCTTATAATATTAAACACAGAGTTCCCATATAATGCAACAATTCCACTCCTAGGTGTAGACCAAAGACAAATAAAATTGTATGTCTATACAAAGACTGTGCATGAATGTTCCTAGCAGCATTTTTCAGAACAACCCAAAGTGGAAAGATTATTTAATACCCACCAATTGGAGAACAGAGAAACAAGTTGTGGTGTATCCATACAACAGAATATTATTCAGCGTAAAAGGAATGAAATACCGCAATGTGGGTGAACCTCAAAAACAGTGTGCCGAGTGCAATAAGCCAGTCACAAGGGGCTACATATGGTATGATTTTATTTATGTGAAATGTCCACAATAGGTCAACCAATATAGACAGAAAATACATGTGTTTTTGTAGAGGTCCAGGGAGGCAGGTGGAGAGAATGGAGGGTGGCTACTAATGGGTACCAGCTTCCTTTTTGGAGCACTAAAAATGTTCTAAATTTGATTGTGGGAATAGTTACACAACTCTATGAATATACAAAAAAAACATTGAATTGTACAAACTGAGTGAATTGTATGGTCTATGAATTATAACTCAATAAAGCTGTTATGAGGGGAGAATCCATTTTAAAGTGTGTAAGAATTTAAAGGATAGAAATCCCGTAGGGTCTTGTTAAGGAAATTCTAGATGATAAACTTCAGCCAACCCAGAAATGCACAGTAACACAACGGTGAACGACTGGCTAAAAACATGGTGTCAATCTAGCTGTAGGACTAAGCTAAAAAAAATGTCATTTCAAACCGGTGTGTATTATGGATTATAATCTAGTGAGTAAAAAAAGAATGTCTGGGTCTATACCTATATGCCTACACAAATGGAGAAGGCAAAGCTCTACCTTATAGTAAAATCAAACTAATACATAAAAGGTATATAGTAGGTGCTCATTAAATATACTTTATTGTTGATAAGCTGAGTGGGCAGGGAGGAGGGAAAGTCAAACATGAAGTGCTCTGATTTCTGCTTTATAGCTAGCAGGGCCAACAGATAACAAGGAGAGGGCACACTATTAAATAGTTTGGGTCGTTCATAGCCATTTGTGTAAGAAAGTTGAAGAAGCAGGAGGACAACAGGCTTTATGTACATGTGGGCTGAAAAGGTTGAGTGCCTCTCCAGGATTTCTAGAAGGACAGGGCATTCTTTGCCCCACATACCCTCTAGTATCAAGGAGAATGTCTTGGTGGAACCTGTCCCATTCTAGGACAGAGTATCATAGTTGTGAAATTCATAGATCCTAGCATCAGGGCACCTGGTTCAAATCCCAGCTCGGCCATTTATTAACTGTGCGATGCTGGGAAAATTACCTAGCCTCTCTCTTCTTTGGTTTGTTCACCTGTGAAATGGGGGCAATAGTAGAACCTATCTCATACAATACGAAGAGTAGGTAAAATGTAAACTGCCTACAATAGTACTTGGTTCAGAATAAGTGTTAGCTGTGATTATTGTCCAAAGACTTAGATCTTTTGGTTAATCTCTGCTGATCAAACCAGAATGGGATCGGTGACTTGCAAATATTAAACAGACCCCATTCTTTGCACTAGCCAGGCAAGAATCCCAGGATTCGCAAAAGAAATATAAGCAGCTGTTCAATGTGTCTTGTGACATCGGTCCTGCAGAGACTGCTGTATGTCCGTTTTTCTTTTTCTTTTCCTCCTGAGCACAGAGGGAGGAGCATGCGGTTATATTATGGACAGTGAGATGTGGACAGGACAATACACACTGCATGAAGCCCCATGCCTCTTTCTTCCCCTCATGTTTGGCCAACTGTAGACTATCCAGTGAAAAACTCTGGAACCCAAGGGGATGATAGAGTCTGGGTTTCAGAATACCCCCGCCTACCATACCGGACTGCAATCTGAGAAGGAATAATCTTTCATGGGCTTAAGCCAATAAGTCTGAAAACTTGTCTGCTATTGCACTTAGCTCACCTAGCTGAGTGATGGGTCATTAGACAAAGGAAAGAGTTGAAGAAAGGCAGGTGAGGGAAAGGGATGGAGAGTCAGAGGGTCAGTCTTGGACAAAGGAAGTTCAGACTGATTGAAACAGACCAGAGACCCCAAGAACCCAGAATCAAACCTTTATGATAATCTAGTTCAGACCACTGGACTTGGGAAATTAGAGCTGAGAGGAAGGGAAGTATGTTAAAGGGAAAAGAGAAAGACTGTAGGATGAGAAATGTCTGTAAGCCTCCAGCTTGGAAGTCACTTATGCAAACCATTTCTGTTTTAGATGATATGGAGCAACCCTACCTAGAAAGCATGCTCTCTACCAGTAAACACCTAGGTTGGGAAGACACATCACCCAGGCTGCCTCACCAAGTTAAATCTGAAAGCCATGGAATCCTTCTGCACGTTGGCATGACTGCTCATAGGGATTTCTTCCAATCCTAAAATTATGTTTGCCCATCTCTCTGTTAGTGCCAGTTCCAAAAAGATCACGAATGAATCCAATAGCTAATGTCTACTCACAAATATTTATTGACCGCTTTCTGTGTGAGAGGCAGTGTTCTGGGTTCTTTGAGGAAACAGAAAAAGTTTAAGAAATATTTCTGGTGATACTTGTGTGTGCCACACAGAAGGATGATGTTTGGTATCTATTATTAGTGAGGGACCCTATTGATGATGCCCACCGCAAAACTATGGGAGGTTAGATGAGGCTGTTTTCACTGACATTTTGAAGAGCACCTGCTAAATCGTCCCAGATAAGTAGTTGGGAAGGGTTTGGGGATGACGGTAGGGTCATGTGCCCACCCCAGAGGGGAGGGGGGTGAGGTTCTGATCCGTATCAGGGGCAGCAAACAGTAAATAAGGAGAGGTTTCTGGACGGTTGCTCAGTCAAGTCTTGGGAACTTATCCCAATTTCTTTAATATAGCTAACTATTTATTTCTGGACAAAGCCAGGCTTCCCTTGAGAGTTATTAATCAACTGAGGCTGTAGTTAACAGAATACCCCTCCCTGTTTTGGCAAAATCAGGGAAATGATGGAGAGGGCAAGTGAATTAAAAGTCAGAAATTGTATAATCAAGTCATAAGGCTGGTGAGGGACAAGTGATATGATCAGGAGCAATGTCAGGAAGACTTTAACAACTCCCAAAAGCCCTTTCCCGGCCACCCTGGACCCAGATAGAGAAAGGAGGGAATGTGGCGGTTTAGGCTCCCAGGGACTTGGTAGGTGGGCTCCATGTCCAAGAACTTATGATTATTGTACATACAGTTACCCTCCCTTGTAGGAGGCTGGGAGTCTTGGGGTTTACAAGTAGCATTCAAAAGTAGGGAGGGTCAAATAGGCAATCCGTTCCCAAATCTTCACAGAGACCAACGCACCAAGCAAGGAAACCAAATCAACAGAAGCAGAAAAGATGCAAAGTCCAAAGGACAGCTGGGGGATAATAAAGAATAGGTCCATTTATAAGGAGGTGGGGAACCAGTTGGGATGGGGTGCAGGTGGGATGGGTAATGGCAGAGGGGGCCTGAGCAGTGGCAACCTTAGGAGAACTAGATTGGCCTTCAATCCATGACCACAGAGAGAATGCGGGCAGGTTGAAAGGAGTTAATGATGCATGGAGATATTTTCTAATCTCCCAAGGAAGGGATTGGAAAACTAAGGATCACGACTGCTCAAGTATTACCCAAGTCTTGATTTTGCTTCCTTCCCTCTAAACCACATAATAGTGAGGGTGATAATCATGTCCACCTCGCATACTTCTAATGGGAATTCTTATGATTCCACTCCCCAAATATTTGAGCCCCTAGAGTCTGCAAGGCTTTGCCAGACCCCAAGGATAAAACGGTGAACCAAACAGATGATGTCTCCGTGTCGTGGAGTCTATATTCCTCCTGTTGGTAGGCAGATGATACACTAATTTATAAATAAATGATATGCCAGGTGGTAATCACTGTGAAGTGGTAAAAAAAGAGAACCTCAGACCAAAAATGGAGTCACTTATGTGAGGACAAGTCACCAAACTGGGGCCGAATGCCTAACCTGTTTGCAGGCACCACCTCCCCCAGAAATGTTGTCTGAACTGGTCAGTCAGGAATGTTCGAGTGGGCACCAACGAGGTCATCTGCGGGGGACCTCTCCATCCCCTAAAGGAAGATGAAGTAATTCACTTAACCTAACCAGCCTTCTGCCCTTCCCCTAGGGCTGGCGATCTTGCCTGATACAATCCTTTCTTTTCTTTTGCTAATAAGTTCTTGCCCCACCCTCCTTCCTATAAAAACCTTCCATTTTTATTGGCATCCTTGGAGCTCCCTTCTGTTTGCAAGAGGATTCCTGGTTCATGAATCTTTTAATAAAGCCAGTTGTTAGATCTTCAAATTTACTCAGTTGGATTTTTGTTCTTCCACATAAGGGGGAAAAAAAAAAGAAACGAGGGTAAAGTGGCTACAGATTCATGCAACTAATAGAGGGTCATTTAAATCGTGATAAAACAAGGCATGGAACAGAGTGAGCAATTAATTTTATGGGGAAATTAGGCTCCATAGAGCTCTGCGCTTGAGTAGGAAATTGAAAAGTCTGAGCTTCCTGACAACCAAAGGAAAAAGCAAAATGTGTCAATTTTATTATGTATTATGTGATTTTATATATATATATATATATATATATATATATGTATATACACACACACACACATATTTAATATTTTTCAGATCAAATGTTTTTCTAGCACCAAATCCCAAAAGGAATTTATCTCAATAATCCTTTCAAATAGCTTAGGTTCAGAGACTGGAAAAGTCATTAACGTTCAGAATTGGAGGCAAAGAATTTATGGATGAGGTGGGACGGAGAGCGGTGACTTCCCCGGAGGACCGGTAGGGGCTTTCTGCCATGTTGACCCAGCTCCCAACAGCCTCTCTCTGCCTCAGTGACCCCCTGCGATTTCCTCCCCTTCCTAATGCACAGGCTGTTAAACCCTATTGTGCTGCTTTGACATCTGGAACAAATCCTTTTGTCATACACCATCAGACTTTAAACAAATAAGAGCTAATGAGTTATCCAGGCACCATGATTTTGCCACGACCAATAATTACTTTGTTCACTCAAGGGTAGTATGAAGGTAACGGGCAGGAAGAGCTCTCCTCTCTCACCTCACATTAGAATTCATTTGCTTTGACAAATATCTGACTTGTCTGATGTTTACAATGTAACATATTCATTTTGCCAGGTCTGCCCTATATATTATCCTGTCCGGAAGCTCTAAGCATCATGGCAGGGCAAGAACCTTTGTTCTGAAGCCAAGCCCAGGAGACTTTCAATCCCTAGTCTCTTGATCTCTATTTGAGTGAACAAGGACAAGCCAGTGACCTTCTCTGGGTCTCAGTTTTCTCACCTATAAAGTGGAGGTAATGACATGTCCCCTGTAGGGTGGGAATGTGCACGCGTGTGTGTGTGTGTGTGTATTTGTTACCCAGGAGTGTGTGTGTGTATTTGTTACCCAGGAGTGGAGCTGCTAATTCATAAGTTCATAGGGTGTGAATATACTCACGATCAGTAGATAATGCCCAACTCTTTTCCAAAGTGGTAGAAAGGTAGGAGGAGCACGGACAAACTGGTCGCATCGGTTCTTCTAGACTGTTCTTTGAAAAATGTTGCAAGGCTCCTTCAAACCTCCAGGAGAAAGTTTCCTGACCCGATGCATCCCATGCTATTAATTTTTTTTTTAAGATTTTATTTATTTATTTCACAGAGGGAGAGAGATCACAAGGAGGCAGAGAGGCAGGCAGAGAGAGAGAGGGGGAAGTAGGCTCCCCGCTGAGCAGGGAGCCCGATGCGGGCCTCGATCCCAGGACCCTGAGATCATGACCTGAGCCGAAAGCATGCTATTAATTTTAGTGGTCCCAACAAAATGTTGGATGTAAACGTGTATTCTACGTATACCAATATATATGTACCAAATAAAATAGGCAAATATAGCAAATACTATTACTATACCAAATATTCATGTATATTACATACATATTATATAGTGTATGTTATTATACCAAATATATATACCAAATAATACAATCACTGGCCGTGTGTGTGTGTGTGTGTGTGTGTGTGTGTGCACGCGCACACACACATAGATATATATGCTATTGTCAGCCTAGGTTTTTCTCACATTAACATTATGAGAAAATGCAGATGAAGTCCCATGGAAGACTACCCCTCCCCAATTCCTGTCCCTAATCAATGTCAGAAAACCACAAAAAATATAGCAGACCAAGGTTGTTCCCTACCCCAAACCCAAAGGAGGCCTTTTTAGGTTCAGTCAAGTTAGTAGCTGGCTCTTTGCCTGTACTGGATGTCCTACTTAGGATATTGGTTACTCTGCTAGAGAAAGGAGGGGTTAGTAGTTACACAGAGGAGCAAGGGAAGTTTCTGGCATGCTGGCTATTAGATCATGCTTTTGAGCGTTTTGCATTTTGACAAATCATTGTTATACACTTTTGCTTGGTGTGGTTTCCCATATAAAATGTACATTTAGGGGGTGCCTGGATGGCTCAGTTAGTTAAGCAACTGCCTTCGGCTCAGGTCATGATCTTGGTGTCCCGGAATCGGGATCGAGTCCCACATTGGGCTCCCTGATCAACAAGGACTCTGCTTCTCCCTCTGACCTCTCCCCTCTCATGCTCTCTTTCATGCACTTGGCCACCCAGACCGAACACTCAGGGATTTGGAGTCATCTCTCCACAGACTTGCTCTTGGTCTGAGACAAGCATGGCTGGGTCTCGGGTCAGTGCAGGAGAGCGGAGGGAGGTTCTCCAGAAAACACTAGGACAGCAGAAATAAAAGTTGAGCACCATAATAAACACACAGACAGAACATGTAAGTGAAGCTTTGGAAGACATCTGCATCATGACTGTTGAGGATGAAAGATACAAGGAGAGGAGGAAAACCTACGTGGATTTATTTATTTAATAGATTTAGTTTGTCAAGTGGAAAAATGAAATAAATAACTAATTTTTCTTAAATTATGACCAAATGGATACTTACTAAACAATGGTAAAACAAAAAACAGAAAATAACTAAAACGAAAACATCATATTGGAAATATATTGGCTGCAAATATTTAGACAATGGACACTTCTCCAGAGAAATGAGTACTTATAAATAATCATAATGTTTTAAATTCAATTTCAGGATATTCTGAAACTCTCCTAAACTGCTTGGGATGCAAAATTGTAGACCCACGCAGGAAGGTAGTTGGGTAATTTCTTTAAAAAGTAAAAATACACCTGTCGTATGATCCGTAGATATTTATCCAAGGAAGGTAGAATCATATGACCATATGAAGATTTGTGTGCAAATGTTCATAACAGCTTTATTTATAATAGCCAATAACTGGAATCAATGCAAACATCCAAAAACAGGTGAATGGATAAAACGACCTGTGATTTATCCTTACAATGGAATACTATTTTGCAATAAAAGAGGATGAACTATTGATACCTCTGTCAAATGCAAGAATATCACAATAATTATACTGAGAGGATAGTACAGCATGTTTTCGTTTGTTTAAAATTTGAAACAATTCAAACTAATCCACAGTGACAGAAACATCAGGGGTTGCCCGGCAAGGGTCAGGAGCTTGGGACTGAGGAATTACAGAGAGGCTCAGGAGGACTGAGGGGTGATAGAGATGTTCCCTAACTTGATTGTGGTGATGGTTTCATGGGTATACACACGTGTTGCCAATTATCAGATTGTATCCTTAAGTGTGTGCAGTTCACGACATGTCAATGACATGATATTTCACAATACTGACCACTGTGGAATAAAATCTGCAGTCATACCCTTCTGACAGCAGCCCTATATTTCCCACCTGTATGGAAAGCAATTTTGCAAGATGTGTCATAAATTGTTTCTATTATTGTTATTACAATACAAATGCAACAGAAAAGAATCAGCCCAAAGATGCAATGAAGAGGCAGTTTGTGGCAGATGGTGTTATTCCCTGATATGGCTTTTAAAGAACTGCGTGTTTGGAGATGCCACAGAGTCACCTATCAGGGAACATCAGGCTCTGTGAGCGCAACATCCAATGTCAACCATTTGGCTAATGTTCACCTGCTACCACAAGATGTGCACGTGGTGTTTGACCCTATATGATTTGTGTTTGCAACAAAAGAGCCCAGTTCTTTAATTGCTCCTTAAGGGACAGTTAATAAATACATTCTGAGTGTTTACTAAGTCTGAGAAAGTGATTGATTGTCTCTGGTTAATACTTTTATACTCAAGGTTAATTATTGTTTTCTGATAATATTTTTAATTCATTGGCATCCTCAAATAAAGCTGGTGACCATTTGATGAGCTAAGTGCATGAACCATTAATGTGAGAACTAGGCTTAACAGAGGGTCAATCTACTAATTTCTTCATCATAGACAGCATGAGCAGGCTCTATAAAATAAAAATGCTTACTTTGAGTACCTTCTCTTTAACAAAATGAGGTAAACTTCACATGGGGTCAAGGCTGACTTTCTACTGATTGAATTCTCCAGAAATCAATAGAGATGCATTTCACAGTCTGGAGCTATTTCAGGGAGTCCTTCCAAAGACAAGCAGAGAACAGGTGCATCCCTTGAAGAGGGTTAAAAGGGGACAGAGCAAAGTGATGGACAGTAAACTAAACTCAGGTAAGATTTTCCAACATCATAACTCAAAGCAACGCCTGTAATTAATAAAGATTGAAAATCACACAGCTGCTAAGAACAGCAGAACAATGAAGGTCCTGACAACACCATTCCACATGGCTCCGTCCTCCCTTGCTGTAAGCAATTCTTTATGAAACACCAACAGTGACCCCAGCATGATGCTAGGTAGCAAAACGTGGGCAGAAAGAGAGAAAAGTATTTGGCAGTCCTTGTTCATCTTGTCACTGTCCTTCTGGAAAGAAAATGGCTATTACCTTTTATTGCATAAGTCACAATGACTAAATGCCTTAGCAGGCATAAAAATGTGTTCATGTTCTGTCTCCAATTCCCCAGTTTCTCAACATATACCCTTCCCCACTATCTAGTCGATGGGTTTGATGTATCAGCACATGCGTGGTGGATATTTATTTATCTAGTACCAAATATTAGGTAACAACCTTTTGGTCGGATTCTGCCTCTGGACGTTGACTGGACCAACAAGGATGACTTGGCTCTGAATCTCTCATCATCTCCCAGGCTTGTTCCGGGACAGCTCAGACTCCTCAGAATAGCAAGAGTACAAGTTAACAGTACGCAGATGCTTTTCAGTATCTCTGCTGAGTCACGTCTGCTGCTGGCTCATTGGCCAAAGCAACTGTGATGGGTTGAGAGCTTTGGGGAAGGGCGAATGTATTTTATATATGGGATTTGAATCTTTGGAGGCTGCAGGTAGGTAGAATAATGGCCCTCTAAAGTTGTCCGTGTCTTACTTTCTGAAATGTGTTAAAATGGTATGTAACATGGCAAGGGGGAATTAAGGGTGCTGATCGGCTGGTCTTAAGATAAGGAGATTATCATGGAGTATGGTGGGTCCTATGTAATCATGCGGGTCTTTAAATAGGAAAGAGAGAAGCAGAACTGTGAGATATGGAGGAATGACATCACGAGAAAGATCTGACCCGCCATTGATGGCTTTGTAGATGGAAGGGGACATGAGACAAAGGATCCAGAGAAACATCTAGGAAGTAGAAAAATTAAGGAAATGGATTATCGCCTGGAACCTCCAGAAAGGAATACAGCTCTGCCAACAACTTGATTTTAGCCCAGGTTCTGGCCTCCAGAACTGCAAGATAATAATTTATGTTGCTGGGACTCCTGGGTGGCTCAGTCTATTAGGCGTCTGCCTTCAGCTCAGGTCATGATCCCAAGGTCCTGGGATCGAGCTCCACATTGGGTTCCTTGCTTCTCCGTCTACCTGCTGCTCCCCTGGCTTGTGCGTTCTCTCACTCTCTCTGTGACAAATAAATAAAATCTTTAAAAAATAATAATAATAAAATAAAACATCTCAGTTACAGAATGGGTGGAGGGCCTGAGTAGACATTTTTTTCCAAAGGCGATATACAGATGTCAACAGGCACATGAAAAGATACTCATCACTCATCATCAGGGAAATGCAAATCAAAACTATGAGGAGATATCACCTCACATTTAAGGATGGCTATTATCAAAAAGAAGATAAGAGATAATAAATGTTGGCAAGGATGTGGAGAAAGGGAACCCTTGTGCACTGGTGGTAAGAATGCAAACTGGTGGAGTCACTATGGAAAACAGGATGGAGGTTCCTCAAAAAATTAAAAACAGAACCACCCTCTAATCCAAGCAATTCCACTACTGGGTATGTATCCAAAGGAAATGAGTTCACAATATGGAAGGGTTACCTGCACTCCCCTATTCACTACAGCACAATTCACAACAGCCAAGATACAGAAACAACCTAAGTGTCCATCAGCAGATGAATGGATGAAGAAAATGTGGCTATCTATAGACAAGGGAATATTAAAGCCCTAAAAAAGAAGAAAATCCTGCCACTTATGACAATGTGGATGAAATCAGAGGGTGTTATGCTTAGTGAAATAAGCCAAAGACAGACCAATAGTACATGCTATCACTTATATGTGGAATCACCATCTCCCTCCAAAGAGATGAACTCATAGAAACAGAAGAGAATGGTGGTTGGAAGGGGGCTGGTGGGGTGGGAGAGGCGGGAAGAAGTTGGTAGGTGAATACAAACTTGCAGTTATAAGATGAATGAGTTCTGAGGATTTAATGCATGGCACGATGACAATAGTTAATAATACTGTATTGTAAAATTGAAATCTGTGAAGAGAGTAGATCTTAAGTATTCTCACACACACAAAAGGAAAATTATGTAGCTGATGGCTATATTAATTAACACGATCGTGGGAACCCTTCCACAGTGTATATCTGTATCCAATCATCAGGGTGTGCACTTTAAATACTTTACAATTTTATTTGTCAATTACACTTCAATAAAGCTGGGGGAGTGTGTTTAGCAAAAGAATGGAAATCTCCAGTCCTGAGAAGCTTACAGTCTAAGAAATAAATGTGAGCACAATGTAGGTCTGAAATCTGTCCACGGCTGCCTTCTGAGCAGCCATGACCCTGGAAGAATCCATTGAACATGTTCTGACCTTGTACAAGCTGCTTACTTGCCCCACTCTTGTTGTCCACAATGCATTCTCCACACTGAGACCAGATTCACATTCTATAAACAGCTTTATTGAGATGGAGTTTATATACTATACAACCCATCCATTTAAAGTGTATGATCCAAAGGTTCTTAGTAACTTCACAGAGCTGTACATCCATTACTAACAATCCAGTTTAGGACTTTTTTTTCACTGCTCCAACAGGAAACCCCACACCATTCAATGATCATCTTCAATTCCCCCCAATCTGCCCACCCCGGCCTTTGAAGAAAAACAAACAAACAAACAAAAAACAGACCCTATTATGTTATTTTCCTGCGTAAGCCCTTCCAATGGTGTCCTAGCACCCAACCGTATTCATGATAAAACTACACGTCCTTCAGTTATTTATTCCAAATTTACCTGTCCATTCTCATTCTGTGCTCGCACTTCTTGCTCATTGCTCTCTGGGAGCAATGGTCTCTTTTCAGTTCCTGACATACCATCCTGTTTGTGCTCTGGGTCTTTGCACATGCTGTGTCCTCTATATGGGTAACGCCTTGCTGCACTCTTAGTGTATCTAACTCCTACTTCACCCTGGGTTTTAGCTCAAGTCCACAGAGAAGCTTTCCCTGACCTAATTCCCACCTCATTTGGATTCCTGTTCTGTACTTTCTCAGAGCATATTGGATTTTTTGTTGTTAATAATGTTTAGCACCATTTTAAGCTATACATGTGTTTGTTTGATTACTTAACTAAAGTGTTTCCTTTATTAGATTTACAATGTTCATAGGCAGAGTGATTGTGACCTTTTTTACTGAAGTATAATTAACATGCAGTGTTACATTAGTTGCAGGTGTACAATATAGTGACTCAACAATTCTATATATTTCTCAGTGTTCATCAAGTGTACTCTTTATCCCCTTTATCTATTTCACCCTACCTTACATCCACCTCTCCTCTGGCAACCACCCATTTTGTTCTCTGTAGTTAAGAGTCTGGGTTTTTTTGTTTGTTTGTTTATTTCTCTTTTTTCTTTGTTTGTTCTTTGGTTTCTTAAATTCCACATATGAGTGAGATCATATGGTATTTGTCGTTCTCTGACTGATTTATTTCACTCCGCATCATACCTCCTTGGTCCATCCATGTTGTCACAAATAACCAGATCTCACACACACACACACACACACACACACACACACACACACACACGTATACACAGTGGAATATTAGTCAGTCATAAACAAGAATGGGATTGTGACTTTTTTCCCCCTAATGAATGCCCAGTTCCCAGCACAGTTTCTGAAACATGGTTGGAACCCAGTAATACTTCATACACACATGAGAATGAATTTATGAATGAATGAAGTAAACAGAATAGTAAGAAGGTAAAGTGTATTTCTCAAAATATTCGTGGCCTTTAACAAAATAGTAGCACTTCTAGAATTCTAAGAGAATAATTCTAAATTAGGGGAAAGTATAATTTTTAATTATAAGAGTTAAGGATCCCATGAACATCCAGCTAAAATGCAAAGGTTACAGAATCCACAGCATAATCTTTCACTGAAACATTACTCAGATATTAAAATCGAGGAAATAATACATAATTGATGTAATACATTGACTGATGGAATAACATCAAACATCTATGATTTAATAGAATGTTTAAAAGCAGGATCGTATATAATCATCGCATTGTAAAGAAAACCGTCTGTAATATCAAAGAGTTCCATTCAAGAGCTGAGCACGAAACTCAAACAGATATTAGTTGTGCTTACCTGTGGTTGGGGCAGCAATAATTATTTATTTTGGTTCTAACCTTTGTTTTACTTACCTTCAAAATTTTCTTTAAGAGGAGTTACTATCTTTATGGTGAAAAAGGAACATTAACCAAGTAAAGGCACCAAATAAATTGTTCACTACAGTGAGAATGGTCAGCAGGGGGCTGGGTCTGTCTGTTACCCCTCCCTGCGGAGGAAACGCATGTGGGACCAATTCCATGTTCGCCACCTTCCTGTGTGATGACGTCATTCCAGGTGGCTCCACCTGCCCCCACGCTTAGAGACGCCTTCTTAGCGGTGGCACATTTCCTCTGAGTCATTCACACCGCCTCTGTGACTCCTGTATGGAAGTGGCTGGCTTGCCGACACGTTGCTCTGGGCTGAGTGCCCCTGGCTGAGCAAAGCTGACACTGGCATCTTTGTTCTGATTAGGAAAAGGCACCCTTGGCAGGCAGGTACAGCCTGGAGCCAGGAGGTGAGTGTGGGGAGCAGACCCCGAGCTGGGATTCAACACCCTCTCCCCTTTCCTGGTTGCTCCCCCAGTGCTACCCCTGAGGGGTGCAGCTCCTCTCCAGCACCTGTGTATCGGGGTAAAAACTAGTGATGTTTGGGGATCATCAGCTCAGTTGACATTCAGCCAGGTAAGGAGAGATGGTCGTCCCCACTTTTGCATAACTCTGGGGGCGTGCGCACAGTACAATACGTTACTATGCTTCGATTCAAAGGCTCCACAAGGCAGGGGAGACTTGATCAGGAGCTTACTTTCCAGAAGCTCAGATCGGGGTATCCCACACGAACGTGCCCTGCATAATTACTGCCTATGCAAACAGCAACAAAGATCCAATTCACTGCGTATAAAGGCTAGGAGGAAAATTCTGTAAGACAATCTAGTTTATTAGGTAATAAAGAAGATTGAAGATTTCAGGAGAGTAGGAATAGTCATAACAATAGTAGCAGAATAATAAAAGAGCCTAAAGGGTGAAATGAGAATTAGGAGACAGATTGCTAGAGAGAATGTGCGACCCCAGTTAAATTCTGGACCAGAAGAGGAAATGTGGGGAAAAGTGAAGAATGTGTATAAATGGCATTGTAGCAATGTAAAGTCCTGAATTTTGATAATCGTGCTGTGGTTGCATTCAGTGTAACATTTGGGGAATCTGAAACTTCTCTGTGATTCTGTGAGGTCCACACATGCTGCCCCAGGGCCACTCACCCAGCCCTGACCTCCAACCATGGGGGTGCTGGGAGCTTTCAGCGACAGAGTGAACAGTACTATGAACACTCATCATCTGTGATGGAGTCTTTAGTGATTACGAGGAAAATGGAAAAATGTGACCATTATACTTATCAGTGAAGCATCGCTTAGTACTTTCTGTCTTCTTTATTCTGAGATCAAGTCTTTCCCTTCTATTTTTGTTGTTGTAAAGTTCTTTATTTTGAAAATAAAGGGAAAAAAAATAAAGGTGAATGAAGGAGTGCCAGCTTCAGTTTGCTATCCCCAGGGAATTGTCAAGGTGGGCTGTTGAACATCCCTGCAAGAGGCCATCAGCAGAGTGAGGAAGAGGCCAAAGCCATGGTTGGGGTGGGAGGTGAGTAGCTCGGTTAGGATCATCTCCCCAACACCTGCAGAGACCATTCAGACCTCAGGCTGCTCCTCCCAGGCCCTGAGCTAATGGAGAGCTAGCCAAGGAGAAAACTAGATTTTGCAGAGCAAAATGGGGCTTTTCTGCAGTCTGATAATCCAAAGAAGATCAAAGGACTCAGAGACTCAGGGACAGCATCAGTGAGGTGTCGCTGTCTTCCTAAGATAGCCCCCACCCTACCCACGCACAGCCAAGGGGGTGGGGAGTGCCACCTCTCCATCTGGATTGCCTCAGCTCAGGTGTCTCATTTGTGTGGGATGGAGAGGAGCACATGGAGAGGACACTTCTCAGATATATGTGTGAGAGAGATGAGACTCACCGAAGACAGCTGAACTCACCCGGAACAGGTGGCTAATGGCCAGCAGAGCCAGGAGCTACCGAACGGGCCATCGGTTATTGTTTCATGGTTCAAATCTGTTTGTGGCAAACTTGCTGAAGAACAAAGTTTGTGGTGGGGCCCTTCAGTGATCACCTTGGTCCCCACCTGGGCGTCTGTGACCAGAAAGGTCACAATCCTTTCTGGAGGCCAGGATGAGGCAGCATACTCTGGGGAGGAGGTGCAAATGGACTGCGGCCATCACCAGCAACCCACTGGCATTTCCTGAAGACTCCGCAGTCCCCACCTGTTTCTTTGAATGTGGGTGTTGTTCATCAAGGCTCCCTGCTGGTGATGAGTGAAGACTGACAAAGTGGGCAGGAATCAGACTCAGTAAGGGTTTACGGGGCACACTATGTGGTCTGTAAAGTGTTGACTCCCTCCTTCTACCTAGAGGAATGCCCAGGTCCACCCCCTAGCCTGCCCCTCTTTCCTCAAGCCCAGACCCTCCGAGGACAGGACTATTTCCCATCTTCCTTACTTTCTCCAGGAGATGTCCCTGATTAATCTGTGGCCCTGACTTTGATAGTAATTATGATAATAGTAGGGATTTATTGAGCTTGGCTTAGCACCTGACCTCTCCCACCATTGGCCCCAGTGGAGGAAATTATCACCACTCCATCCTTGCAACCCAACCGATTTAACTTAAAAAATGTTGATTGTTTACTCCGTGTCAAGTGTGGCTGATTTTTTCTTCCAGAATATTTATTAAACCCATTGCCTGCTTGTCATCTCTCCCAAGCTCTGGTCCAGCCCCTCACCTCCTATTCATTATCAGGACATTGGTATGGAGCTACTAACTTCTAGGGTCACTCTGTTTCTGTTCCCTCTTCTTTTGAATCACCCTCCAGCCCCCCGGGAGGGGGGGCGGTGTGGTCTCCCAAAATGACAGTCAGTGGCAAGTTACCCACTGGTCAAAATCTCCATCACCAATAGGACACAGTTCTTCTCATTCTCTGGGCTTATAAACTTTCCACTAGGTGAACCCTACCTGGGACCTTGTCTCCCTCAGCACCACCTGCATGCATCACTCCAGTTCCCTTCCCTTTCCACTGGAACCATCTTTCTTCTTCTTCCGGTTAGCTCCTTCTCACCTTGCTTCAACACTGAGTTCTTGAATGGCCACATGTCACCTGATACACACAGGTCTGTTGCAACTCTTACTGCCGTGTTCTAGAATCATCTGTTGGTGTGTCCTGGCTAGACTGAACTGCTTAAGGCAGGTCTCTATCTTAATTATCTTTGGATCTCTATCTTTAAGAAGTGGCCAAACACATTCTGCATACTTTATAAAAGCCTCTTGTAACGTGTACTATGTGACTGATGCTGCTAAGCACCTTACAAACAGTTCTATAATCTCTGTGAAGAATGTGTGACTGACGAATGACGTGAGCTGTTGGATACGCATACACTTGCAATCTGGAGTGATCTTTTAAAAACATAACCCACATCACAGCTCTGTCTCCCGGACCTTCTCTCCCGCTTTCTCGCTGTGCGGGGGGCCGAACCTTGGGCGTTATCCGTATCCAGGAAGGAAGACACGGAGCTCTGGTCTACCCCAGTGGGTTGCACATGCTGTTCCCATGGCCTGGAAATTTTTGGCCTGAGAGCTTCACCTGGCAGGCTCCTCTTTCTCACGTAGGTGACAGCTCATCTGTCACATTCTCAGAGAGACCTTCTCCAGTCTGGCGCAGCCTCTTCCTTCCACCCTTGGGTCAGGAGTCATTACCACATTGGCCCTTTCAAATTTTATCACAGCATTTGCCTGAACTTGAAGTCATCTTGTCCCTTTGTGTGAGCGCTGTGTTGCTACCTCCCACTGGAATGGGAATGCCATGAGAGAGCAGGGGCTTGTCTGTCTTGTTCTCCAAGTCTGAGATCAGACTACTTCCGGGGAATCCTTCCAGATTCAATGAATTTGTTGAGTATCTGTTATATTCCTCCTCCTAATCCCATGAGCTAAATATTATTAGCCCCTTTTTACAGATGAGGCAAGGAAAGCTCCAAGAGTTTCTTTGAGTAGATGGTACAGCTGATCAACCAAAAAACAGGACTTTTGATTTTATAGCCAGCATTCTGACTACTACACAAGTCCATGCCTTACACATATGAGACAGCATTCCCACCTGGTCCTTAGGCCCACGATATCTTACCCCTCTCTCCCACCCATTCCTGAGCAGGAGGAGGTATTTCTATTTCTATGCCTTATCCCTCAGGTGTCCTCTTTCTCTTCTAAGGCTTGGCCTGGTTGCACATAGTCAGAGCTGCCTCAGGCCTCTCCACAGTTTGGACAGACTTCCTATTGGAGTCAGGATGCCTGGCATGGAAACTCCTATTTCCCAGTGCCTGGACCAGTGTGTCCTCTTCCAGGGGGACCTTCCATAATGACTCCAGTTTTCCAATGCCCATTCTACTCCTTTGAAATGAAGTGTACATTTGAAAAAGCAAGGGACATTCTGGAGGCAAAGCTTTGATATGTTTTTGGGGTAATGAAGATGGCATTTGCATTGACAATCAATGTCCTTCTTGAACAAAATGGCTTAAAGTCACAATATCAATCCCAAATTTGGTCTCCATATCCCAGAGTCTAATTTTGTGTTGCTCTAGAGATGGGACATCAGAGTTGGTTTTTTTTTAAGACTTTATTTTTTAACTTGAGAGAGAGAGAGAGAGAACACACAAGTGGGAAGGAGTAGAGGGAGAGGGACCAGCAGACTTCATGCCAATCCCACGACCCCGAGATTATGACCTGAACCAAAATCGAGAGTTGGACACTTAACTGACAGAGACAGCCAGGTGCCCCAGGTCCTCAGTTCTGAGGATGGTCTTTCTCCAGCTTTTTTGCCATGGAGAAGACAGTCTGAAATTCATTCATTAATCCATTATTCATTTCACACACATTGCTGGCCCTGACTGTGTGCTCCAACGGCTACACTAAGTGCTGGGGCAGCATAGACATGTAAGACACAGTCCTCCTCACTGCCATGGTCAACAGGGGCTGAAAAGTATATGACAGCTTCCTGAAGGGAGTAGTAATTTTTACCTTCCCCCTTGTACCAGATCTCCTGCCCCACCATTTCGACTTCTTAAATTCAAGAGAGCTTCCTTCTGACCATGAAAAAGCACCTGAGGTTACATGAGAAGCATTAGCTGGTGCATAAAGCTGTCAAACTCCTGGAAAGAACTGGCCCCAACCCGACACTCAGAAAGACAAAGATTGAGGAACCCACAGGAGATTAAAGGAAGCATTTTTCACCTTCCAGTGTGGAAGATTGCCCAGTCACAAAGCCAGAAAAAGACCCAAAGAGGTCAATTGAGATGGCCTGACAACCAAGTCAAAGTAAATTATGGAGGGGGAGGAAGAAGGAAGAAGGGAAAATAGGTCTAAAACACAACTTGCATACCCAAGAGTGGTGACTGCATTTCCCTTGGGGAATCTTCCTGGGGAAGATGCCCCTTCTTCTACCTGTGTCTTTAGGGTGAGGGCAGGGAGATGGGCGCCACCAGGGAGCGGGCGTGTCGGCGTGCGTTCAGCCGAATTGGGGGTTGCAATTCCTGCCCCAAAACTATTCCTGAACTTGCTTAGACCTCCTGTTTTAAACTCTGCTTCGACCCGCTAACTGGCATTGCAACAGATGTCATAAAAACTGTCAACACCAAATGACTAAGCTCACTGATTTAAAAAACAAAACAAACAAACAAACAACACAACTTTTCTCCTCCAGGTGTTGCGAGCTTCAACTTATGTTTTCGCCATAGGAGGCAAGGACAGGAGAATGTGGGGGCCGTAGACGAGCCCCACTGAGTCACAGAGCCCACTATAGGGAAGTGGAGCATGAATTCTGAGACAGTATTTCAAATGTTCACTGACTTTCTGGGGTTGTTGTTTGCCTTAGATTCCCATCTGAATCGGGAAGGAATAGGGAAAGAGTCTGCCCTTTTTTCTGGGTAATCATTCTAGAACCAGAATGGTTTTGTTTTGGATGGGTTTTGTGTGTGTGTGTGTGTGTGTGTGTGTGTGTGTGTGTGTGTGTGTGTGTGTGTTGTTGTTGTTGTTGTTTGTTTGTTTGTTTGTTTTGGTTTGGTTTGGTTATTAAGATCATCTCACTGTCCTGCAAGTGTATTATTTTGAGGAGGTAACTTTCACATTTGAAAAGCACACTTTGACATCATGGTTTGGTTTGAAGGCAGAATCACAGCAGGAAAGAAAGGAAGAGAAAGACAAAATGCGTCTTGTTCAAGCCCCTTCTTCTGGTGTGAGTCTTCAGAACCAAGTCCTGCATTAGGGATGTGAGCACAAAGACCGTGCTTTCCCCCTTAAAGGAGCCGTTAGCAAGTGGCACTAGCTGAGGGCTGCAATTGGCCCTTCCCTCTTAGGTGTCCTGTCTGTAATTGTCACTAATGCAAATTCATTAGATATTTCATTAGTTAAGCCAAAAACCTATATCCTGATCTTTAGCTGAAAACATCTCTGAATTAAATCATGAAAATTAGAATAAAACTCATTCGCCAGTGTCAATTAATGAGTCATGACTAATGAAGGAAGGGGGGAGCAGGGTGGGAAAGAGTAGCTCCCCTTCCATTGCTGCTGAGAGTTACACAGAAGGGGAAGTTACACTGCATTTTGCGACTTCATTGGAGCACAAAGCCTTCACCGTTGGAGACATCAGACTTGCTGACCCAGCTCTGGGGATTTGAGGGACTTCCTTTCAATATCCTAGGGGAAGAAGAGCAAATACAGGAGGTAGTGTGTAGCCGGGCAGTCCTCAGGGTGGACACCTAGCTGTCAGTTAGTGGTGTCTTTGGTGATGTGCCAAAGAGAAGGCTCTTTTTCCCTTCTGTTAAGTATGGAGGAGGCCATCATCGAAATCTTGCCTCCAACCTACATCTTCCACACAAAGGAACCAGAGACCTTGGAAAGTTAGGGAGCTTGCCTCTGCTCACACAAGTAATGTTTTAACAGAGGGGGACCTCTATCCAGTCTCTTGACTCCATGTTCAATGCTCTTTCGTCTGACCCACAATGCCTGCCAACTCTTTGGCAAAAATCACAAACTCATCGCTAATATCCACTCTATGGGAGATGGTGGAAAGGTGCTACAGACAGAAAGAAGGGTCACACACAGTTCTTGACTCCCAGGGGCAAAGTATGGTGGCATGATCCTGTCAGGCAAACAGGCAATTAAAAAATAGTATAATGTGGGCCCCAATGGAGCTATGCAGACAGGGGCCTTGGCATACAGAGAGCAGAAAACTTCACTGCCTGGAAAAATCTTTCAAAATGATATTTTAGTAGAGGCTCTAAGTATGAGATCATTTATGTCTGAGATTAGATTCACCCTACAAGTAGAATCTGAAGCAAGGATTTGAAGATGAGAAGCTTGTTTATTTATTTTAAAATTTTATTTATTTATTTGCACAAGTAGGGGTGGGGGCAGAGGGAGAAGCAGACTCCCCACTGAGCAGGGAGCCTGACGCAGGGCTTGACCCCAGGACCCTGAGATCATGACCTGAGCCGAAGGCAGATGCTTAACCTTAACCAACGGAGCCACCCAGGCGTCCTGAGGTTGAGAAGTTTACTTGGGAAATGCATGCACATAAGAAAGAGAATAGGGGATAGATAAAAGCAAGAATGTATATATACATATATATGTATGTATGTATAAGGCATTCTATAAGGATGTATTATTAAGTCAGAAACTTTGCAAACAGGTACCAAACACCTGTCGCAGAATTATCTCACCTGAGAGCCAAGAGAGCTGGGGTATGTACATGCCAGTCAACATCGAGTTCTCCCCCTGGTGGGGAAGGTCGAATGCTCAGCATTTCAGCCAGCCGTGCAAGGACAGAGTGTCCATTCCTGGCCCTGTGAATGTCCTCAGACACAGATGCAGATCTCTGGCCATTACAAGGCCAACAGACACATTAACAAGTTTAAGGTCTGCGGGTTATAGATGGGGCACGGACAGGATCTACTACTATGGCCAGAAGGTACAAGCCATTGTCAGCTGGGCAAAGGCATGAGGATTTGGGAGAGAATGGTGTGTTGAGAGCAAAAGAACTGAAAAATATCTGAAGCCTAAATTGCTAGAAGGAGAACAGGGGATGGTAAGGATGAATGGGTAGACAAGCATGAGATCATAGGGTTCCTCTGTACATTGTTATGTAATCTGAATGGTTCCTATTCTACTGTCCTGGTTGATTGGGCAGAAGACAGAAGGGGAGGAGTCTAGGACTCCTGAATTTCTGGAAAAGGGTTTGGAGAAAAAGCTTGCACAAATTCTGGGCCCAGCACAGACCAAGACTCAGTCCATGCAGGTCTGATGGGATTCAGAGCCCCTATACAAGGGTCTCCAGCCTGAGAAGCACTAGGAGGAGGGAGCAGGTACAGGGCGCTCTCCAGAGCCCCAGGGCCTGACCTGACAACAACAGGTCATATTCACTTCACTCCACCTGGGACTCACAGCTAGCCTGCGTCCTGAGTTTCAAACCTGAGTGGCCACCTAGAAGCCCCTCCTCCCTGTGCTGCCTTCCACAGGGAGGGGAGGGAGTCCTCTCCCTGCTCAGTGGCTTTGCACGGAGGCTTCATTTCCCTGGAAACCAAATTCTCTGCACTCTGAACCTTCTTGTGCCTCAGTTTCTCACCTTAAGCAGGTTGTGCTAAGTCCATCAGAATCTTTCAAGGCCTGGGATTTACCTGCTTTTTTCTCTGTCAATGCCCCAAAGAAGAGGGGGCAATACAAGGGAGATGCAGAAGAGGGAAGGACCCCATCTCCCTTAGAGAACCAGGAAGACTTTATGAGGTATTTTGGATAGGAGCTAAGGAAGGCTAGGCTTGAACTGGGAAATTGAGAGAAAAGGAAGGGGTTAGGGAAAAAGGGGAGAACACTTAAGGTTATCTAGAGTCTTATCCAGCCATGCAAACCCAAAAATCTGGGTTTCCATGGATGCTATGGAAATAAGTAAAGAAAAATCTTTAACAGCATCTTCCCAGAACTACCTGTGGCTAAGGGGGTTCACAGGTGACAATGATCTCATATTCCTCCCTCAAAAGGTCCAGCCTCTGTCCTACCTGAGTCCTGCTCTAGCTGTGAGAAGCAGTGGGATTTTCCTTAACCATCCTTGAAGGTAACTTGCATGCAGTGATTTGTGATTACAAAAAAAACCCTGGCTATGGAATTTTTTGCCCACCCAACATTCAGTAGGTGTTCAATAAATTCCAGGTCGGTGATTGTAATAATATTGATTTGTCTATGGAATTCCATGGAGAAATCCTATATAGATTTGTCTATCGAATTTTCTAGAGGTTTGGGAAAATAAATGAGATGTTCAGCTGTATAGAAGGATGGAGAATCTCTCTTTATTTCTGAAACTTTACATGGTGACTCGACATAGATTTTACTCAATCCTGTCAAAAATGAAAGGAAGTGAGGGATGGGAAGAAAGACCAGAGGAGGAGAAGAAGGAGGGAGGAAGGGAATGGAAGGAATGGAGGGAAAGGAGGGAGAGGAGGAGGAGGAAGGAGATTCTCTGGAGTTCCAGAGTGGCATAGCCAAAAGACTAAGTGTCATTAAATCTGTCATTTGAGTGGAGAGTGGACCAAGTTGTTAGACAATAAACGTGGGAACAGGAGCTCTGACTTCTAGCCCTTGATCTGCTAGCAATGAGCTCTCCCTCCTTAGCCAAGTCACACAGCCTCTCTGAGCATCTGTGAAATGAAGGTGCCTGCACACCTGGTCTCCAGGAACGTGTCTCCAACCAGCCTGCCGCTGCGCAGAGGGTCCCTGCGGGACTCACCGTATGCCTCCTTAAATAGATCCAGCCCATTGCACTGATTCTTGAGCGGGTGTCCACCCTAAACCACAACAACCTGCCAATCAGGTTCAAAAACATCACCCAAACTGTTGCTCTCTGTTCCACCTAGAGGTAATAGAGACAGGGACCCTTCAGTTAACGTGCTTAGCATTAGACACGAGAGCCAGCCACTACTGCTTCCTTCTGGCAGAACACCCAGGGCCACTCGCCTTGTCTGAGAGATGGATGGTGAACCATTTCAGCTGCTTTCATTGCTGGGTCCCTGGGCTGGGAGCCTCTGCGGCACACTGTGATTGAGCTGGGGAGGCAGCATAGCCAGACTCTCCAGGGAGGAACTCTTTTTCATTTACATTTCCAATTTCCAGACTTGTCAACAGTTTCTGCTTCTCTTCTCCAAGAGGAATGGAAACTCAAAAACAGAAGGGAAAAAGTGCACAGAGGACTCAGTGGCTTTGGACTGGGAGACCCCTATTTGCCATGAGTGGTGGTCTCCCTGTGCTCTGGGTCAAAAGACTCATCTTGGGGTCTGCTGCCCTTAGGGTGAGATCACTGGGAATAGGGATGGACCCCAGCTATATCCTGGCCAAACTGCTCCCTCCTTCAATCTATCACCCAAAGCAACCTGGGTCTGTGCTGTTCATTTTTTAAAACTCTAATATAATCCACATGCTGTAAAATTCACTCTTTTTAATTCATCACCCCAAAAGGAAACACTGTCCTCATTGAGCTGTTGCTCCCTATCCCCACCTCCCTCAGCCCCTTGCAATCACTGATCCACTTTCTGTCTCAGAGATTTCCCATATTCTGTACATTTCACGCAAATGAAATCATAGAATATGTAGCCTTTCATGGCTGACTTCCTTCACTTAGCATAATGTTTTCAAGGTTGTCTATGTTATGGTATCAGTATTTCTTTTTTAGTAAATAAATATTTAATAAATAAGTATTATTAAATAATACTGTATGGTATGAATATCAACTTCCATTTATCCATTCTTTTTTTTTTTAGATTTTATTTATTTATTTGACAAAGAGAGAGAGATCACAAGTAGGCAGAGAGGCAGACAGAGAGAGAGGAGGAGGGCGCCTGGGTGGCTCAGTGGGTTAATGCCTCTGCTTTCGGCTCAGGTCATGATCTCAGGGTCCTGGGATTGAGGCCCGCATCGGGCTCCCTGCTCAGCGGGGAGCCTGCTTCCCCCTCTCTCTCTCTGCCTGCCTCTCTGCCTCCTTGTGATCTCTCTCCCTCTGTGAAATAAATAAATAAAATCTTTAAAAAAAAAAGAGAGAGAGGAGGAAGCAGGCTCCCTGCTGAGTAGAGAGCCTGATGCGGGCCTCGATCCCAGGATGCTGAGATCATGACCTGAGCCGAAAGCAGAGGCTTTAACCCACTGAGCCACCCAGGCGCCCCCATTTATCCATTCTTCAGTTGATAGACATTTGGGTTGTTTTCACCTTCTGCATATTATGAGTAATGCTGATATCACCATTTGTGTGACAAGTTTTTGTGTGATCATTTTTCAGTTCTCCAGGGTGCATATCTAAGAGAGGAATTGCTTTGCTATACGGTTAACACCGTGTTTAACTTTTGGAGAAACATCCAGGCTTTTTTCCATTTTACATTCCCATCAGCAATGGCTGAGAATTCCAGTTCTACCATAGCCTCACCAACACTTGGAGCTTGTGCCTTTTTGATTATAACCATCCTAGTGGGTATGATGGGGTATCTCAACGTGGTTTGGGCTTGCATTTCCCGAATGACTAACGACATTGGGCATCCTTTCATGTGTTCATCGGCCATTTGCGCGTATCTGTTTTGGAGAAATGTTTACTCAGGTCCTTTACCCATTTATAAATTGGGTTATTTGTCTTTTTATTTTTGAGTTGAAGAGTTCTTTATATATTCTAGTTCTTTATATATTCTAGACTCTCACCAGATATATGACTTGAGTACATTTTCTTCCATTCTGTAGGTAGCTTCTAAAACACAAATGATTTAATTTTGATGAAGTCCAATTTTTTCCTTTGGTTGCTTGTGCTTTGGGTGTCATATCTAAGAAACCATTGCCAATCCAAGGCCATGAAAATGTGCACCTGTGTTTCCTTCTAAGATTGTTATAGTTTTAGCTCTTGCACTTAGATCTTTGATCCATTGGGAGGTAATTTTTGTATATGGTGTGAGGTAGAGAGTCCAACTTCATTCTTTGGCATGTGAATACCCAGTTGTCCCCACACCATTAGTTGAAGAGACTTTTTCCCCCCCATTGAATTCTTGTGCCAGTCTTATAATTCCTAGTAAATCCTGCCTCCTGTGATTCACCCCTCAGTGTGGGGTCCTCCTTTCTCAGGCTACATGGTCAGCCCACTGAGGACAGGAAGTGGGAACAAATCTTTGGGTACCCTATGAAGTTGGGCACAGGATTCAAACCCTCTAACTTTATTAACTCATTCTGAAAATTGCTATAGTGACTACTCACTTCTGAGTATTTTCTACCTAGAGACCCTGAGTTTCCTGTATAGTTCACTCCAATGTTAACTTAGTTTAATGAAGGTTAATGAAGTCAGATCCAGGGACAAGAATGGGGACGAAGCCTCCTTGGCTCTTCTGGCCAATCTGGTAGTCTTCAAGCTTTAGCAGCTACCCTGAGCCCATGTGGTTGATTAACTAAGCCTTTCTTTGTATATCTATAGATCATGCCTTCTTTGCCAAAAAAAAGAACAGAGCCTTTCTGTACATCACCAGACCCTCTTGCACAACCTTCAAACACTGAGATGTCTGTACCATTGAGTCTGCACATAATCAAGAAACGTCAGGGACCTCTCTACTTCCTTTACTGATTAACTGCCCTACACTCCTTTAAAAATCCCTCCACCAGGCAGAAGCTACAGAGTTGGCCTTTGGACAAGAGTCTGCTTTCTCCCTAGGTAGCCAGCCTCCTGAATAAAGCTCATATGCCTTTTCTACCAAAACTCATCTCTTGAGTATTTTTGAGCTCCTGGCCACTGAGCTTCGGTTTCCATACCAGGGAGAACGGGGGAACTTCTCCCAGTAACTTCAGATGAATCTGTGGTCCACAACTGAAAGGACAGTCTATGAGTGCTTCCTATGGACATCTTGGTGATTGGGAGCCTTCACCATTACCCCCAACCACTCAGAATGATCCAGGAGCACTGAGGATAACAGCTGTATTTCAGCCAGGGATATCAAGGAGGGAGGGGAGACAGACATGGAGGAGGAAGATGGGGATCAAAAGCTGGAGACCAGAAGGTGGTCATTGATGAGATGCTCATGGAGGGTAGGTCTCTGGACCATCCCCGACCTGGGAAGGCCAGCTCATCAAAAAGGCAACTAAAAGCAGCCCTTGCCTATTCCTGGCAACGAATTGTTAAAATAATGAGTTTATGTTTCAAAGGTTTCTTTCTCTGCTTTTGATCAATAAAATGTTCTTTAGATCAATACAAATGTAATTTTGCTCCTGGCAGCCATTTAGAGCCTACAGTGGAGAAGTCACCGCCCAGCAAGCCTGGCTCGTGAGCATCGTACAAGCCTGTGCTCTGCCGGCTGTGGGCCGTGCTTGGGGACAGCAAGAACAAACAAATGAGATTACCAGCCAATAAGCTCAGTCTTAGCACCGGTGTCCTGGTGCCTACAGGAGTCTCTGCCGCTCAAGGCTTTCAGTTGGAAGAATCTGACTCTCCTAAATTCCCTTTTAAACCTAGGTAATAGGAAGAGTGGGAGGTTTGCTTAGCCCTTCCCATGTGCCAGAAAGGGTTCTAAGTGCTTTCTGTGAATTAACGCATTTGAATCAGACAGAAACCTAATGAAATAGCCCCATTATCACCCTCATCTTATTGATAAAGCTATTGAGGTACAGAGAGATTGAGGAGCTGGCTAAAGGGCTCACAGCGGACCTGGAGCCAAGCTGGCCTTTGAAGCCAGGAAGTCTGATTGCAGGGCCTCTCAGCTCTGCACGGAGTCAACCCTCCATCTGAGTATCCACCCGTAGTATCTGACATTTCTCTGCTGGATGCCTACCACCACCAGGCATGACGCTCCATCCGTTCCCGTGTTTTCTGTTCTTTATTCCCCTAACCCTTATTATAGATGATGCACTGAGGCCTGGAAAAGGTTGGTCACCAGCCCCAGGTTTCGTTGGCGGGAGGTGGCAGAGCCAATTTCAAATCCAGGTATTCCGAAGCCAGCACTGCTGAGCTGGGCGCTCCTCCTCGGGAGGTGGCCAAGTGGTGTGTGCATTTCCTTCTGCGGCAGCTGCCTCTGTGAAGGACGAAGAAGGTGTGCCCAGGGAGCTCAAGATGAGGAATAGCAGAACAATGTGTGAACCAAAGGCTCCTGGGGACCCCTAGGAGTGTGTGCAGTCAGCCATCTGGATAAGACTGCTCAGAGAGAAAGGCCGTCCAAGATCAAATCCCTGCTCCTGCTATGGCCTCACTCTGCACCTGCTGCCCAGCCGGAGCGGCCCATTGGCTGAGAAACAGGAGCAGATTAGCCTGAGTCTAGTGCTTGGGGGAGTTTCACTGCTCTGGTGTGGGCCAGGCTCTGAGCGAATGGGATTCTGGAGGTCTGATCCACAGCTTCATGAAGACAGGGCAGGTAGTGAGTCAAGAGGCCTGAACTAGGAGCCCGAATCCCCGCCTTCTGGTCCTTACTCAGCCCTGTGTGCATGAGCAAGGACATTGTCTTCACCAAGTCACATTTTCAGGTCCCTAAAATAATGACTTGGGGCCAGTTCATCTCTGAAGTCTCTCCCGGGTCAAACACTGTGGGGATTGGTAGAAAGAGAGAAAGTCAATGTTGCTAAGACAGAGATGAATCTCTTACTCACTCAGCAAAACGTATCAAACGCCCATCATGTACCAGGCATGGAATTCAGCAATAAGCAACACAGACCACATTCCTTGTTGTCCTTGTGAAACTTGAAGTCTAATGACTTGTGTGACGCCAGATTCATCCATTCCCTTGCTCATTCATTCATTCAAACAAGGAACTACCATTACAGGTGCAATGGGAGGTATTGGGGTTTCAAAGATGAGAGAATGTCCTGGAGGCCGAAATGTCAGCAGAAAAGTAAGGCATTGGGGCACCTGGATGGCTCAGTGGGTTAAGCCTCTGCCTTTGGCTCAGGTCATGATCTCAGGGTCCTGGGATCCAGCCCCATATCAGGCTCTCTGATCAGCAGGTAGCCTGCTTCCCCCACTCCCTCTGCCTGCTTCTCTGCCTACTTGTGATCTCTCTCTCTGTCAAATAAATAAATAAAATCTTAAAGAAAGAAAGAAAGAAAGAAAGAAAAGAAAGAAAGGCATTGTCAGTAAACACACTTCTATTTTGTGGTTGGGATCAAAGCCGTGCTTATTCTAAATTTCTCCCCTGCCTTATATAAGAACATACCAAGAGATCAGAACTTAAGGTCTAGCACCGAAGTAGGCCAGGAAAGCAGGGAAACCAGGGAAGAAGAAGGGAGACAGCCCAGCAGAATGCCCTGGGTCCAGCCAGCACCCACCAAAGCCTCTTTCTCACGTTGTCCTTGAAGCGAACTTCCATGGATATGTCAGGTGAATGAGACATCCTCAAACAGAGCTGAACCCAGTGTGAGGTCATGTTGTTAGTCCTTGCTCCATATTAGTTCCAACTCTGCTATCTCGATGAGCATGCAGTAATCAGCTGGCCAATTTTGCCGCTTCTCAGAATTACTATGTCCAGGGTGCTCCTTCTGAAGTTAGATGGTGGCCAGTCTCCACACCCATCCCACTTGGAGCTGGGCTATCAGTTTGCTGGGTTTCCCCAGAGCGCTGGTCCCTTGGGAAGGGGAGCCCCCTGCACCACCCCAGTTTACCTCCATACCTTTCACCTCACTTCCTGGGAGGTAGAATTTGCTTGTGCTCCCCCTTGCCTGTTCAAGGAATGGCTAAGAGCTATCCCCATCGGTCCACCTCTGCATCCTTGCTAGCTCTCCCTGACTTTCCCTTCCCTGAGCCTCAATATCCTTTTCATCTCAGTTGCAACAAACCCCAACACTGCCATCTAGTTAAGTCACCTGACCTTGATGGGCCACATCCCCTCTGTTGATCTCAATTTCCCCACATGTAAACTGAGAATAATTTTACTTGTCCTGATGACCAGCCAGAGTTGTACTGAAAATCAAATGTGTTCTTTCACTTAGCCTTGTACCCTCTAGTCCCATCCATGTTGCTGCAAATGCCAAGATCTCATTCTTTTTTATGACTGAGTAATATTCCATTGTCTCTGTACCACATCTTCCTTATCCATTCATCCACTGATAGACACTTGGGCTGTTTCCATAATTTGGCTATTGTAAAGAATGCTGCAATTAATAGGGGTGCATGTACCTTTTTGAATTAGAGTTTTCATTTTCTTTGGATAAATATCCAGTACTAGAATAACTAGAGCATAGAGTAATTCTATTTTTAGTATTTTCTTGAGGAAACTCCTACCACTTTCCACAGTGGTGGCACCAGTTTGCATTCCCACTGACAGTGGAATTTGAGAAATAAGACACATAAACAAACAAGGGGAAAAAAGAGACAAAGAAACGAACAAAAAACAGACTCAAATATGGAGAACAAACTGATGGGGGGGATGGGTGAAATAGATGAAGGAGAGGTCACTTATGTTGCCCACTGAGTAATGTATAGAATCATTGAATTGCTGTATCGTACACCTGAAACTAATATAATACTGTATGTTAATTATACTTAAATACAAAATCAAATGCAGGAAATAAAAACAACTGAACTATTAAGCATTATGTGCAGATGTACTAATCACAATGGGACTATTTACAACACACACCAGAGCTACAAGAGGTAGAGATTCAGAACCACGCCATTCCTCATTGAAAGATTCCAACTCAGTGAGCAGCCCCTGGCCACCTCACGTGTGCCAGGCACTAGGGTAGCTGTTTTTGTGTCCCCAACCTCACTGAAACATCACATAGTTCTTTCCACTTGTAAATGAAGAGACACGGGCTCTGAGAAGGGATGTATTTTGTTCAAGGATGCAGCTTAAGCAAAGGTCCTAGGTCTCATGGAGAAGTCGTCCACTGGCTCTTTAAGCCATATCTCCATGGAGTCCTAAAATCTCACCCGAGTGGTTGCTGGAAACATACAAAGTGTGCCACACTCCTACCTTTAAATACAAACCCGCTGCTTTCAGACCCAATTAGGAGCAGGTAATTACCTGTGGGAAGTAGGGAGTTGGGCAGTCTGCTGGATCGAACAGAGAGTACGTGAGCTAGTCTTTTCTAGTTATCAATAAAATGCTACAACAAAATCATTATTTGGCAACGTGTTTATTTAATATCTCATCCGGCAGGCCCAGGATGGAAAGCAGCCACAGTCACCTCTCTACGAGAGCATTTTGGGTTGGTGTCACTGGCTTTGCTGCCCGTGTGTGGCAGAGATGTACTCTGCTGAGGACGACCTAATTTTTTCCACAATTCCATAAAAAGGACGGTATAATCTCATAGTCCTCACCCTCCCACCCAGAGCCTGTGGTCCCGTCCCTAGAGCCTCAGGCTTGATTGGTCCCTGTGATGATCCTGTGTGAGACAGGCAGAACAGCCAGGTCCTGAGCCCTGCAGCTGGAGGAAGGGGTTCACCAAGCTGCTGTGGCCAGGTGCTCGGGGCACTGGAGTGAGTCCCTGGTATGCTGTGCTCACTAGGTCTCACCAGACCAGGCATATCCCTCAGCTCTCAGCTCAGCGTCCCTGCCCAGCCCCACCCTCGGCCTGCGTGGCAGCCTTCTCTGAGAGGTCTGCTGTACACAGTCCAACCTCTTCCTCCTGGGGACTGGATTCTGCTCCCAGCCTACCTGTGACAGTCATGATCCTGCTGCCTTCTGATTCTGAGCTTCCCTGAGCTGCCCCTGTTGATCTTGTTTGTCATGGACCAGCTGCCTGCTGACTGTGTAAAGGCCAAACAATAAAGGGGTCACTTAGACCTGCCTTCCTTCCACTACATCAGCCTGAGCCACCAGGGTCCCAGGATGCTTCTGGAAGACCAAGCGGGCTCTCTATGCCTCTCCACCTTGCTTGGCCTGAAAAGCACACTTGAAGGTCACTGAATAAGAAAAAAAAAAAAAAAAAAAAAAAAAATGCTTTGAGGCTGCCTGGTTCTTTCTCCCCTGGGGCTCTTTCAATCTTGGTAACTTCCCGCCATCTTACTTGTTCCTTGAAACAGACTCGTAACTGCAGCATCCAGGAAGCATTCCTAGGCTTGACGATGCACCTTCATTACAGCTGTTTGCCCTTTCCTGTTTTAATTCCTCAAAACCCTGTGGTGTTTCCTGCACTTTTCAGCACTGAAGTATTTGTCTCAGTGTCTACTTCTGGGGGAACCCAACAGAAGACATTGAAGCAGAGACAATGTAATCATTCAGACCACCCTGATGTAAATTGAGAGACTCCATGTGTTGGTTAATTTTATGCGTCAACTTGACTGGATCACAGGGCGGCCAGATATTTGAGTAAACATTATTGTGGGGTGCATCTGTGAGGGTGATTCTGGATGCAATTAGCCCTTGAATTGGGAGACTCAGTGGAGCAGTTTGCCCTTCCCGGTGAGGATGGGCATCATCCCGTCCTTTGAGCACCTGGATAGAACAAAGAGGTGGAGAAGGGAAGAATGTGGCCCTTCCTGCCTGGTGGTCGAACTGCGTACTAAATTCTCTGCCTTTAGCTTTCCCAGTTCTTATGCTCTCCAACACAGACTGGAATCTTCATGATCTGTTTCCTCGGATCTGGGCCTTTGGACTCAGACTGAACTACACCACTGGCTGTCCTGGGTATCCAGCTTGCAGATGGCAGATCTTGGGCTGTCTGAATCTCCATGACGGCATGAGCCAATTCTTATCACAGTTTGTAAAGATAGATGATACAGACACAGATATGGGTCCTGTTCTCTTCCTCTAGAGAACCCTGACCAATAGATCTCATATGTCTGAGGATTTTAAGTACCATGCCACCATCCCCATCATCCAAGTATCTGAGACCATCCTCAGGGACTATAAGACAGGAATTTGCCTTCTGGTCAACCATAAAGCAATAGGACAATGGCGGGCCTCATGGCCTGTCTCTGTGCTCACACCATGCCGGGCCTGCAGGGATTCTCAAGCAAAGGATGTTTGCAAAGCTGCTTGTGTTCAGCCCTGAACATCGCTACAGAGGCAGGGAGGAGAAAATGGGAAAACACAAAGTTCTGCACAACAGGAAATCACGTTAGAAAGCTGTGAAAATCATGTATCCTTTTGAGGCGTAATGGTTTTAATTTTCTCAGGCTCTGATCTCCCTGGCAACAATTTAGAAGCGCATAAGCATTCATGAATCAAAGTTGGGCACGTCTGCATGTTTAATTATGTGTCATTGGATGGAAACCTTCCTTTTGATCTTAGCATTTAAAGGGATTTATGCTTTAACAATTACATTTTTTTTCTCCACCCACAGTCAATGTGGGTTATTGAATAGTATCAGCATGGTTGGGGGTGGGGGAGGATGCTGAGAAAGTCCGGGGAGATCTCTGTTCCATCTGGGATGGGGAGCTGTGCTGCACACACGCTCCTGCTCTTGGGAAATACGTGAGCTGGGGAGGTGGCTCCACTGTCCTGGGAAGGTGCCAGTCACCTTCCTCACCTGTTGCAGAGGACACTGAACCAGTAAAGACCACAGCTTCCATCTAAGACAGGTTGGAGGGATCTCCCTGCCTTGTTGCAAAATGACCTCTGATGAACCTCCAAATCTCCTTGATAGCAGATTAATTCTAGATTGATTCTACCTTCAACACGGATATTAGTGATTGGCTTAGGGATATCGGATGTCAAAAACAGACATCAGATGGATACCAGAAACATAATGAGAGACTCTCTGCTCCACAGAATTTGGATGGCTTTCCCTTCCCTTCCTAAGCCTTCCATCCTTACACCCCTTTCTTCCCCCTACTCCCTGGAATGTATGTCAGTGATTCTTCTGAGACATCCATTAGGGGCACATATGCAAGACTGGTCAGGAACTCTTAAGATCTAGATGTGAACACCCCTAACCCTCTCTGTGGGGAGTTCAGTTTAACCCACAAGTAGCACACCACCGACACCAAGGTCATTATCATCTCTGTTCCCTCCTCGAAGGAACTGACCTGACCTATTTATTCAGCTATATATTCCCTCAGACACTCATCCATCTCCTTAATGATACTTATTCCATCATAGGCCAAGGTCACACGTCTGTGAGGCCAGACTCTGTTTTCTCCCTGATCCCACCATGGACAAATGACACTCTCTCACTCGGCCTCTGTTTCCTCATCTGTAAAATGGGCATGAAAAACCCTTCCTGGGTTACAATGAGAACATATAATAATCAGGCTTACTTCGGATATACCAACCTACCCCCAAACCTAGTGACTTAAAACAGGGCTTGCGAACTTTTTCTGTAAAGGGACAGACAGCAAATAGTTCAAACGCTGTTGTACCTACTCACTGCTGCTTTCATAATGGGACAATAGCTATAGACAGTACTTAAACAGTTGAGTGAGGCTGTGCTCCGATAAAACTGTATTTACAAAACCAGGAGGCATGCCAGATTTGGCTGATGGACCGCAGTTTGCCAACCCCTAACTTCAAACAACAGCCAATGATTTGCTTCACAGTTCTTTGGGTTGACAATTTGGATGAAGATCTACTGTGTCATTTTCCTGGCCTTGGCTAGTCTTCCTCATGTATCTGCAGCCAGCTGCCAGGCCGGCTGGAGCTGGCTGGTCTGGAATGGCCTCAGCTGCTCTATGTGGTCTCTCCCCCTCCAGCCGGCCAGCCTGGGCTTGTGCCAGTAGAGACTGGGCAGAGCTCCCAGGGCCTCGGTGGATACGTACAAGGCCTCTGGAGGCCCACGCATGCCATGGGCACAATGTCAGGGCTTCTGGCACTTTCTGTGGGTCGGAGTAAGCCACGAAGCCAGCTCAGATCCAAGGGGTAGGGAAAGTGGCTCTATTACTTGAGAAAAGAGCTGCAGAATCACACTGCAGAGGGGAACACATCCAGGAAGGAAATGATCCTAGCCATGCTGGCCAACAACCTGTACAATTAGCACATCATCAGTGCCCCGTAAATGTTAACTATTAGCCTGAACCTCTTCTGTATCACGTTCAGTGGTAGAGATCAGAGAGATTATAAAGCCGTGAAGTCCTAGCTTTGAGATGCCCAGACTCCAAAGTGTGAAATAAGTTTGGTCACAAATAACTGTAACGAAGCATAAAAACTAGAAATGACTCCCCAGCTTGGTTTCAGAGATCAAAATATAGGAATAACAAAAACACAGGAGATAAAAATTTCTGGTAAGTTTATGTACCCCTTCAGGACTGTATCTCAGAGCTCTTGGTGACAAAACAGTCTTACGGAATATTCCGGGACCTGGATACGAACTGAGAATAATGTAGAGTTCTTTCTCATGATGGAAGACATCCCACCAGGTTGCCCTTTTGTGGTCGACCTCCTGATCTCCAGAGGGGAGGGAGACCTAATGCACTGGTTTCCTTATCTCAACCACACAAGCAGAAAGAAGGCAGGGAAAGGTGTAAGAGGGAATCCAGAAGAGCAGAAGAGATCTACTCTACTGAAAGTGGGGACACCATTCTGGAGACAGAGAGAGAGGTCAGTGCCAAGGCCCTGGGATGGGAGCCATGACCCATGGGTCCTAAGAAGAGCTAAGAGGTTGGTGTGGCTGCTCAGAATGAGAAAGCCAGAGAGTGATGAGAGATGAGGTTGGAGAGTAGCAGTAGCCATATCATGCTATAAAGGCATAAACTACAGGAAAACAAGAGTCAAAATAGGGAGGTCTGTTAAGAGAGGTGTTGATGGCTTTGTCTAAGATGGTGAAGATTGCAATTCTAAATATATTTTGCACACAGAATAGTCAGGATTTGCTAACATACTAGTTATACAGAATGAGACACAGGAACCAAGGACAATCACAAGGTTGTTGACCTGGACATCTGTAGGGCTGGAGGGCCATTGCCTGAGATGGGGTAGACTGAGGCAGGAGCTAAGTTCGGGAACAAAAATCAAGAACCTATTTTTGGCATAAGACCCCTATTAATGTAGGTGGTAATGTTGAGTGTGCACATGGAGTTTAGGGGAAGGGTTGGGTTACATTCATGAATTTAAAATCCACCAATGCATAAATGGCATAGAAAGCTTTAGGGTATAACTTATGATATATATTAGGGAATGAGGATAGAAGAGAAGGGAGAGGAGGACTGAACCCCAAGTACTGGAATGTTCTGAAGTCAGGAAATGAGAAGGATCTAGCAAAAGTGGCTAAAGAAGGAGCAGCCTCAATGGATAAAGAAGATGTGGTATATATATACAATGGAATACTATGCAGCTATCAAAAGAAACGAAATCTTGCCATTTGCAATGACATGGATGGAACTGGAGGGTATTATGCTGAGCGAAATAAGTCAATCAGAGAAAGACAATTATCATATGATCTCTCTGATATGAGGAACTTGAGGGGCAGGGTGGGGGTCGTGGGGGGTAG
>LNAC01000109.1:709920-773333 GCA_002007465.1 Ailurus styani
AAAAAAAAAAAAAAAGGAGCAGCCTCTGAGGGAGGTTGGTAGGAGGATAAATGAGAGAGAAAGCTGTGTCATGGAATCCAAGAGCTGAGAGTCAGGACACCTGACGTTTACCCCCTTTTTCTTGCTGAGGTTTGGTTTGGGGGTGTGGATGTGGGTGTGTGCCAAGGGAGAAGGAGTAAGATCCAGGTGATCTATAAAGCCTGTTCCAACTTGGATGATCTGTGACATGGTCCATCTGCCTGTTTCATTGTGGTTTACTTCTTTACAGAATATCTCAGCATCTGGGAGCAGAAGCCTGGTTAATACTGTCTTTCTCATCTCCGTGAGGTGAGAATTCAGCTATCATTGGATTTATGTGTGGCCCTGACTGTTCTTTCCACACTATTAGCAGATTCTGAAGCATTGACAAGCAGCAGTCCCTTCCAGAAATTTCCTTCTCATGCAACTCAGGGCAGACTCAGGGGTGCCACCCTGTGCCTTTCCTCTAGAGCATTTTCCATAGTGTGCCTTTCTATGTTCAGCTCATTATTTCTTCTTCTGCCTATTCTGTGATGAAGTGACCTCCAGGACAGTAGGAACCATATCTACTTCTTAATCATTGTATACTCTCTCGATTTTTCTCAAACGAGTGAACAAAAGATAATTGTGGTGGGTAGATTAAACTCATTCTTGGTGTCACCATGAGGTCCAGATGCACAGAAGGAACAAGGTGGATTTAGGAAGAACTTAGTGACAATTATGGTGATATAGTCACAGGTCTGTTAGCCATCCAGGGAATGAGCTCTCCCTCTCCTCCACAGCTTTCAAACTAGAGCTGCCTGGTAGGGGAGCTGCTCATGTAATTTCCTGTACTGGGTCAAAAAAGTGCAAAAAGAGTTGTCTAAGACCTAACAGTTCTAGAATTCAATGACACCAAAACTCTAACATATCACCTGTGACCAATCTCATATCTTTATTATCCATGCAAAAATATCTGGTGAGGAAGACTCATTCTATAGAGCTAACAGGTTGCTTAATCATATGAACTTGAATTTATTCATCTGTCTAGTTATTCATTTATTTATTCCATCCACCTATCCATCCTTCCATCCATTCATCCATCCACCCACCCAGTCATCATCAAACGATATTAATAGAGCACTTCCTCATAGCCATGCCAGGTCCTGTAGAAGCATAAATGAAAAGTACATGTTCTCTGAAGGGTCTACATTTTATTTATTTTTTTTTCAGAAGCCCAGAGATCTGCTCAGGGCCCGTTTGCATCCAACATAGTGAGGCAGGTCTTTTATTTATTATTAACATATAGAAATACATGCTAATAATGATAATAATATCTAATACTTATATAGTACCTTCTATATGACAGGCAGGGTTCTAAGTGTTCTACATACATTAATTCTTTTATCCTCCAAACAACCTTAAAAAGCAGGTACTATTAGTATTCCCATTTCATATGAGAAAACTACACTTAGAATCTATACTCAATTTGACTCTGTCTCAGCATTATGAAAACCCAGTTTAGGTTCTAGCCATGTAGATTTGAAACAAATACTTTTACTCAGAAAAATTTTTTTGAGTAAAAATTTTTCTTATAGGAAGAAATGCAGAGAGAAGAAAGTATTGGTCTAAAATTCAAGAATCCATGTTCTGTGGTTAGCTGTGTGACTTTGGACAACTTCCTTCCCTTCTCTGGGTCTTGCTTTCCTCCTCTCTAAGGGATTGTATCTTAGTGCAAGGGGGTGGAGGGACAGGTGGTGATGACTGGACTTAGCAGAATTAATGAATACAGTCATGCAAGATCTACACTGCACAACTTGGGGCCGCCATGTCTATATGCTAAATGAAAATGGGGCCACCTGATATTATTCAATATGGTAGTGAGTCTCTCAGGGACCTTCTGGTCTTGTAATTCAGTGATCGTTTTCCTTCATTTAGAAATGGAACACTATTCTTCATATCGCAGAGGGGATCCTATTTTTCCCCAAATATTTTCCAGCCTAGCAAATTTGGGGTACAACTTAATTACACTCAGAATTGTCCATGCAGAAAACAATCTTCTCCAAACTCTTTCAGCATCTTTCCTTGCTTTCAAAATTTCCCCAGAGAAATCTCCCTGTTGTGGAGGAATTTGTGCATACTGAAACAGGCAGGACAATTTGAAATTGTGTCTTCACAGTTGAATGATTTCAAGCCAAGCCTGAAGTCCATTAGCGGTGGAAGATGAGCGGAATCCACCATGGAAGCCTGTGATCAGCCTTAAGCAAGAGCAGAGTGGGTGATCCCGATATGGGTTCAAAGGATCCAGAAAGGGGTAGGAATATGCTCACTATCTCCATTTGTCCCTCTCCTGAATTCACTGATGTCTAATTTTTTTTCATTAAAACTCACCTTTTGGAGACTTCTGCTGCTTGTGTCATAATACAGATATACCGGGAACCTGGATGGCTCAGTCTGTTAAGTGTCTGCCTTTGGCTCGGGTCATAATCTTGGGGTCCTGAGGTGGAGCCCCGCATTGGGCTCCCTGCTCAGTGGGGAGTCTGCTTCTCCCTCTCCTTCTGCTTCTGCCCCCAATTCCTGCTCACTCTTGCTCTCTCTCTCAAATAAATAAATAAAATGCTTTTTAAAAATACAGGTGTACCACTCTGAGGTTCCAGCAGCATTTATGGAGAAATGTAGGTCTCTAATGGCATTGATAAATACTAAAAATCTAAGAGTCGATAGAAATGTCTATTTTTAAGAAAGTTTGTTTCTTCTTTATACAAGTATCATCTGCTCATTATAGAAAATTTGGAAAATAAAATTTTAACACAGTATTTTTTGTTTTCTTTTGGATTTCCCATTTCTCCTTTAATTTCAAATTTTACGCACTTTTGATTTTTGCTTTATTTGAATCCACTTACAGGAACTACGCTGTATATAAATTTTATGAATATTTTAATTTTAATTATCTAGCCTGTAGTTTATGTTATAAACAATTTATTGCATCCTATCACAGCCTCTTCATAAACATAATTTTTAATTAAAGTGTTACTGAGATAATTATAGATTCACATACAGTTGTAAGATTCACATATAGTTGTAAGAAAAAGTGTCTGCCTTCAGCTCGGTTCATGATCCCAGGGTCCTGGGATGAAGCCCTGCGTTGGGCTCCCTGTTTGGTGGGAAGCCTGCTTCTCCCTCTCCCACTCCTCCTGCTGGTGTTCCGTCTCTTGATGTCTCTCTGTCTGTCAAATAAATAAATAAAATCTTTAAAAAAAAAAGGGAAGTGAAATCAGTATATGGAAGAGACATTTGCATTCGTGTGTTCATAAGAGCATTATTCACAACAACCAAGGTATGGAAAAGATCTAAGTGTCTATCAATGGATGCATGGATAATATAATATAATATAATATAATATAATATAATATAATATAATATAATATAATATGATATATATGGAATATTATCCAGCCATGAGAAAGAAGGCAATACTGCCATTTGCAACAACATTAGTGGACCTTAAGGGCATTTTTCTAAGTTAGATAAACCAGACAAAGAAAGATAATACTACGTGATCTCACTTATATATGAAATCTTAAGAAAAAAGCAAGCTCATAGAAACAGAGGGTAGAAAATTGGTTGCTAGGGGCAGGGGTGCATGCTGGAAATAGGAAGAGGTTGGCGAAAAGCTACAAATTTTCAGCTCTAATAAATAAAAGAAAAAATGTGCTCTTTTTCTTTTGTTGCTGAGCAGTATCTCATGATATATATATATATATATATATATATGTATGTATATATATATATATATATATATATATATATATATATACACATACCCATATATACCACAGTTTGTTTAATCATGCACCTGTTGAAGAACATCTGAGCTATTTCCCGTTTGGGGCTATTACTAATAAACCTGCTATGTACAGGATTTTTTGTGGGCTGAAGCTTTCATTTCTCTGCAGTAAATGCCCAAGAGCGCAATTGTGGGATCATGCAATACTTGGGCATTTAACTTTATAAGAAAGCACAAAATTGTTTTCTAGAATGACTGTACCATTTCACATGCCCACCAACAATGACTGGTTGACCCAGTTACTCCATATTCTTACCAGCATTTAGCACTGTCATTATTTTTTATTTTGATCATTCTGATAGATGGGTAGTAATATTATTGCATTGTGGCTTAATTTGGGAGAACTATTAAATTAAAAATTCAATTTCTATAATGATTGTAAAGCTGTTGAGATTATCTACTGCAGAGGCGTCCCTGGCCCAGCATTCATGTCAGGATCCCCTCCTTCTTCAGTGGCTGGGGTGGGGGGCGGTTGTGTCGAAGAGAACTTCCTGGTGCCATGTTTTCTCTGGGTAGTGAAACAGTCTCAGGTCTATGGGACAAAGCAACTTCCTGGACCAGGCTGTGTGTTCTAGTGGATTCCTCTTGCCAGGTCCATCTATCTCCCTGCCCCAAGAGAGGGGAGTCTCTGGCCCAAAGGTAAGGGAGGGGGCTTTCTTTGGCCACTTACTCATTCTACTGTAGTTACACCACTCTCTCCTGATGTGATAGGTAGGCTTCTCACTCAATCCAGGGAAATATGATGCAAGGCTGGAGATTGGGAAATGCAGGTCTGGGTTACCTTTTTTTGGGTGGGGGACACATAAGACACCCCACTACTGTGTTGTTCCTCCAGTGCTGGGGTCCCAAAGCAGTATGCCTTCCTCTTACCAACTTTCAGAGTTTTCCTGGTTGATCGACTCTTGTCGACGGCAGCAGTTACCTTGTGGTCTCTTGTATTATCTCCAGAATTTATTGTTGTATTTGGTGGGGAAGCACAGGGAGCTATGAGTTTGGTATTTGTCTAGACTGGAAATCCTAGGCATTTTAATGACTTCCTAGTATTCCATTGCATTTCATAGTATTTCATTATATGACTTTGGGGTAGTAATGTAGCCCAAATGTTCAGTAATAGGGAAATGGTTCTTCTCAATGTTTTACTATTAAAAAAATCACTCTTTGCTTGAAGCTATTTCCATCCAGATTCTAAATCACAGGGCATAATCTGAAACTCATATAACACTATTTAACTAACTGGAATTAAAATAAAAACTCAAAACAAACAAAGAAATAAATAAATGAATACATAGCTCAGGATGGAGATAGTGTTTCACAGAGGACACACATTTTTATTGTTCCCTAGTAGTGCTTTGATCATGATCTGATTATCTATGGTTGTACTTCATGGTATGAAAAAACAGCAGGGCGCCTGGGTGGCTCAGTGGGTTAAAGCCTCTGCTTTCGGCTCAGGTCATGATCCCAGCGTCCTGGGATCGAGGCCCACATCGGGCTCTCTGCTCAGCAGGGAGCCTGCTTCCTCCTCTCCCTATCTCTCTGCCTGCCTCTCTGCCTACTTGTAATCTCTCTCTCTGTGTCAAATAAATAAATAAAATCTTTAAAAAAAAAAAACAGCAATCACATATTGATAATCTCTCGTGGAACTGCATTTAGTTGGGTGGTTCTCACTCAAGGTTTCTCATGTGGTTGCCCCTGGACGGTGGCTGGGCTGGACTCAAGTTGAAGACTTCATCATTCACATGAGTGGTGCTCGATGCTGGTTTTGAGGTGGGTCCTCCGTCATGCTGTTGGCCGAAACACTTCCATGTGGTTTTCCTCTATGGTCTGGGATCCAGCGTGGTAGCTAGATTCCAAGAGTGAGTGTCCCAAGAGATAGTCTATACTGAAGCTATATCACCTTTTATGACCTAACCCTGGAAGTCGCATAGCATCATTTCTGCCATATTCTGTTGTGAAAGTGACCCACAAGGACAAGCTCATATTCAAGGGGAAGGCCATTAAACTTGATGGGTAGAGTGTCAACACATGTGAAAAACAGTTTTGAAAGGTACCACATATAGGGGCCTGGGTGGCTTCAGTCAGTTAAGCATCTGCCTTCAGCTCGGGTCATGATCCCAGGGTCCTGGGGTGGAGTCCCACATCGGGCTCCCTGCTTGGTGGGGGGAGTCTGCTTCTCCCTCTACCCCTCCCCCCTGCTTGTGTTCTTGGTCTCTCTCATGGTCTCTCTCTTGCTGTCTCTCTCTCAAATAAATAAATAAAATCATTAAAAAAAAAATGGAAGGTACCACATATAGCAAGGGAAAGAGGAGGGAGGGGCTGACCACGTAGGGGAGACACATGCCAGATACAGGTTTGATAAGCTGTCACCAGCCAATTCTGTATGCAAGAGAAGAAAAGGTGAGATGGATCTCATCTGTTACAGGACAGGGTTTTGCAGGTGAGCTATGGGAGTAACTCTCTGCCATTCATATAATGACACCCAGGAAACACAAAATCTCTTGACATGGAAACAATGGGTTCCTTTGACCAATAGGGTGAATTCTGAATCTCTCGTTAAATAGGAAGACTAAGGTTCTCTAGACATTCTAGGCAACAAGGAGAAAAAATATGGCTGTGGTGTGTTTTTGCACACACCAAAGCTTTGATACACTGTGTTCTGTGAAAAACCTTATTATATTTCTTACAGAAATCAATGATAGGGTATTGAATGTAACACCGTGAACAGAACATTTCCAGTGGTGTTTGGCATTATGAGAGTATAATAGGGACATTATGAGATTCTGCCTAAGGTGGCCTAAATGTTCATTTAGAATATTTCATCCGCACAACGACTCAGGAGGCAGGAGGGGGGCATGAGCTTGTGCTACAGTTTTTCTTGTATGTAAAACCTGCATGTCTTATGCCCCAATTATATGATTAGTGTAGCTTCTTGATTTATGGTGCACTTATTTATTTTCTTATTTGTTATTCTAAAACCTCCTACATTTTAGGTTTTATCATTAGACTAGACTTCTGTGTAGACAGAAAGCAACGTTATTCTATCTGCCACTGAAATTCAAGTTTTGACTCTGACCCTTGACTTCCATCTTCACTCACTCTACGTGAAATTTTAGTTAGGTCCTTCAGCGTTTCAGGTCACTCTAGGGTAATCAGACACACACACACCCCAGTCACTTTCAGGGCAAAAAACCACACAAACAGAAACAAAAATTAAAAAAAAAAGTCATGATAACAAAGAATGTCATTTTCTAGGTATTTTTTAAAAACACCAGTCTAGAATCCTATCTAAACTATCTATCACTCACTTTACATTTCTTCCTTCCCCCAGATCAGCCCTTCCCTGGCAGGGGTGTGGTGGATGCTTGCCTTTGTCCCTCCTATTCAACCTACCACTTTCTGGCTGTACTTTGGGTCCCTCCAGGGTTACAAAGGATTAGGGAGGTGAGACAAGGGGCAGGGAAGTTCTTATTGGAAGGATACTATTGTGATTGTCTTGAGCTTCTGGATGTGGCAATTCTCTAATTCATGGGGGGGAGGGGTTCCTAGAGTTCTTTGGAGACCTTCTCCATCGCCAGGAATCCCTCTTGTCTGCATGTCCCTTAAAGGCAATGCCTCCTCCCCCTGGCTATTCACAGCTCACTCGTTCACTCTTATAGTCTACCTTCTGTTAGGGTCACTTGTCTCTACTGTACTCTTAGCACATCTCCATCTGGCACACAGAGACCTCCCCAGGGTTTGCCCTGCCCACTCTGGACACACAGATCATTCCAGTCCAGTCCCATCTTTGCCTTGGGGGAGGTGGTGTGAGCTCAAGCCTATTCCATAGCCCCTCAGGCCCTAGTGGATCAAGCCTCTAGTTTCCTGTGTCTCTAACTGCAGAGCCATAAAGAATGGCTGCAGATGGTTCTCTTCCAGCCCCTGTCTCCAGATCTGAGGACCTGATGGGGAGCAGAGGCAGGACACACTGATGACTCTCTCCAAAGAATTCATTCACATCATCTTGAATGGATTCCTACATAGCCTGTGTGATGGGCCCACTGTGAGCTGAAGCAGGTTCACCATCCTCAGCATGTCCTACACGTGGTCTGGGACCTTAATTAAAGATCCTCATGTACTTGACACCTTTCATGCTGTTCTCAGCCTTTGTGGTCTCTGCCAAAAAGTCTGAGAAATGCGGTAACATCTACTTAAACATAATTTTTCTTTGACACTTTGTTTCACTGGAGATATTGATTAGGAAGTAAGAAAAATAAAATCCTAATAGAAAGGGGCTTGGCAAGCTCCTAAAATGCAAGGATGTTGAGGAAGCCCTATTAGTTTCAAGCTTCCAACAAACCATTTCATGATAATCTTTTGTGTGTTACCAATTATATTTGTGTTATTATTAATAGGGCTAAGCTTCTTTTCAAATGTGATTGACCCATTTTTATTTCCTTCTAAATTGCCCATTCATGACCCATGCCCATTTTTTATTAGTTAATAAGAGCTCTTTGTATCTTAAGGACCTCAACCAACATTTTATCAGAACCTTTTGATTTATGCTATTTTAAGTTTATTTGTTTTCCAAGTTTGGATTTTATTTAATGTGTAATGGGAAGTCATTGGAAGACTTTATGTATTGGGGTGATGTGATCTTATATTTAAAAAAATGTAAGATTAAAAAAATTAAAATATCAAATTTTTAAATATCCACTTTCTTGAGGTATAATTTACATACAATTAAATATGCTTACTTTAAATATACAGTTTGATGGCTTTTGACAAATGTATACATCCAGCTAACCACCACCATAATAAAAATGTATAATATTCCTCTTGTCCCAGAATGTCCCCATCCCCACCCCAATCCCAGCCCTAGGTGAGAGTTTCTGTAGACCCTTCACCCAGCTTCCCCTAATGTTACCATCTTACATAACAAATTATATTTCAATAAAGCTGCAGGAAAAATTAAATTAATAAAACTAGCTAAATGCAATCTTGAGTTGCATCTTGGAACAGAAGAAGGAGATTAGTGAGAAATCTGGTGAAATCTGTGTAGAGTTTATAGTTTGGTTAATAATTGTATGTGATAGTCTCAAACATCTAAGGATAAGGTGGGCTCTTCCTTCATTGGACAAATCTGCCTCTTAGGAGCCAGCACGTTAGGTGACTGGCCATTGATAGAGTCTGTGGCTTTCATTTGTAGCTGGGATAGGGTAAGGCTCCACCCACATGCCTGTGGATTTCCAGTAACCATCCCTTAAATCACAAATGGAACCAGGCGATGGGCATCAAGGGAAGCACATGACGTGATGAGTACAGGGTGTTATACATAACTAATGAATCATTAAACACTACATAAAAAACAAAATATCTATGTTGGCTAATTGAACTTAATTTAAAAAAAATTACAAGTGAAAACCAATTGCTTTGCACAGGTGTTTTAAGGACTCTGCCACATGGATCCCAACTGGGGAAGGACTTGAGTTGATTGTCCAATAAGGATAACTGGACCTTCAGAAAATGCCTGGGAGCTTTGACTTGGATATTATTTTTTTTAATGCCTTAAAGACTCTTTTAGACTGCAGCCTGGACCCTGAAGGTCTATCCCTATGGTTGGCAATAACCAAACAGGCACTGAATCCAGTTATAAAGAAAGGCACAGCACCTGGAGGGCGCAGTTGATGAAGTGTCCAACTCTTGGTTTCAGCTCAGGTCATGATCTCAGGGTCATGATCTCAGGGTTGTGAGACCGAACCCTGTATCAGGCTCCAGGCTTAGCACAAGGTCTGCTTAAGACTCTCCCTCCCTCTCTCTCTGTCCCTTCCCTCTATCTCTAATAAATAAGTCTTTAAAACTTTTCATTTAAGAAAGGCAGATATTCAACGGCAACTGGCAGAAGGGCAGCACCCCAGCCAGACTCCCCTCTGGAAGGCTCTGCCCTACACCTTTCTCAGGGTGTAGCCGAGGGACCAAGAGATGGGCCAGTGGATGCTTGGGGAAGCACTGGGGTAAACAGAGCCTCATCCCCAGCCTGCCCCTTCCTGACATCTTTTCTGCAGTTGCAGTTTCAAAAACAGTGATTGATCCTAGATTGTTTTTTCCCCTCTCTCTGGCAGAGCCAGCCAACTAGTTTAGACATTTCTATTAGATTAGAAGCCAGGAAATGAGAAAAACCCTGGCTCACAAGGGAGTTATTCTCAGGTCACATGCCTGCCTGGTAGAAATGCAGAGAAATAAACAGGAATGCTTTGTTTGGTAAATGATCACCTTTGTAATTTCTCTGTTTTTCCTACCACCTCCTATTCCCTCCCGGCCTCCCACACATGCCACCCTTTCCCAGCTGGTCTGTGGAGTCTTAGAACTCTGCACCTTTAGAATCGTTCTTTATGATCACCCAAGCACAGAATCTTAAAATCACAGAGTGTTAAATGCTTGATGTAGTAGGCATGCACTTCCGGGTTAGACAAAACAGAGGCAAATCTTGCTTTGCTGCTCATTCGCTGTGGGACTGCAGAGAAGTCACCTAGAACTAGCATCTCGAAGACCAGGGTCCTTATCTGTAAAGTAGGGACAATGGTCACAAGGGTCAATGTGGGTAATACACATACAGCATTGACCACGGTGCACTGCACGTGATAGGAATTCAACAAGACCAACGCCTTTTAGATTAGATCTTCAGAACCTTGAAATCCTAAGAATGTGAGCATTAAAAAAAAATAACCACTTTCCAATTCGGTTTCTTATACCAATTATTAATCGCTTCTAAACCATCTATAGGTTGTCTGGGTTCCTTGGACGACTCACCATTCAAAGCTGAAGTCGTCTCACCAGGGCAAGCGAAGATGGTCTACACACTAAGGAGGGATCAGAATGATAGCCCCGTGAGCCCATCGAAACTCCCAAATTGAGCAGAGGCCCCAATTTGATTTGTATGCAATAGTATTCAGAGCTTCCGTGGAGAAGTTTACATTGATTCCTACTTCACTCCACCTCATTAGTTGTAGCCAGTGATTTGAGCCTAAATCATGCCCCCTTTCCCCCCTAGTCCCCATCCAGGGTGGAGGAGGGATAATCTAGATGAATCGTACACCAGGACATTGACTGGCCACACTGGCTGATGATCCTTGCAAATTTATTCACATGACCATGAATTTCTCTCTCTAGCTTTCTTCTTTATCAACTGTCTGTTCTGCAGATCTTAAGCCTAGAAAGAAAGGTCTACCTCTGTTCTTCCTCCATGCCAGAGAGTCCAGTTGAGAGCAAGCCCATGGAGTCCTCTGTGCCCCATTATTCTCCTAGGTGGCCACCAGGTAGGGAAGGCACTGCCAAGTTTAGTGATCATGTCCTGGGACTGATTCTTTGCTTGGACTGACCAGTGTAGGGCACTGGGCTCTAAATCGAAGATGTTTGTGCCTAAGAACTTAGGATAAATGCTTTTTCATTGTGATCCAGGAGAACTTCTCAGAGCTCTGTATCAGGGTCCAGTGTCCAAGCCCAGGTAATATTCATCACTTCCCTTTACTTTGCCCTAGAGAGGACATGTCCTTCAGAAAGTCATCATGATGAATGACTAGGGAGCCAGCACATCAGGATACCATATTCACACCAAAATCTGATATTTCAAGTCAAGGATGATGGTCAAAGACTTTACCAAGGATTGAATGAGATAGGATAACTAGATCCTGTAGAAGGTAACTAAAGGATCACTCCTTATTTCTTACAGTTACGGAAACTTTGTTTTGGAATATATCTTCCTTTCAATTGGCTTTCACCACACCTGTATAATAGTCTGTCCAGGTGGTCACCTGACATCTATCTACTTGGAAGTGTCTAATTATAGGAAGCTTGCCATATGGTAGAAATCTCCTCAATACCCCACTAATCCCTAAAATTAACTTCAAATAGAAAAAGGTTTTGAATATATTCCCATAATCAAGAGTGTTAGACAGTCCCTGAGTTCAAAGCAGTAAATTGGCATTCAAACCACTCTCTCTGCTGTGTATTAGATGACTTTTCACACATAATAGACACATAATAAATATATGCTCAATCCATAGACCCAATAGCATTACTTATTCCCCTGAAGGCACCTTAGGTCATTTAACTATAACTGGTCAGTCCCGTCTGGAGACTTAAAACACATAACTCAGTGTGAGAAAAACGGTCTTTCATTCAATTTTCTCAACATTTATATAAATTAATCCTATCCTGCCAGGCAACATGGAAGACACTGGGGAAGAACTGTGATTAAGAAATATTCCTTGAGGGCGCCTGGGTGGCTCAGTGGGTTAAAGCCTCTGCTTTCGGCTCAGGTCGTTGATCTTAGGGTCCTGGGATCAAGGCCCGCATCGGGCTCTCTGCTCAGCAGGGAGCCTGCTTCCTCCCCTCTCTCTGCCTGCCTCTCTGCCTACTTGTGATTTCTCTCTCTGTGTGTCAAATAAATAAATAAAATCTTTAAAAAAAAAGAAAGAAAAAAGAAATATTCCTTGAATGGCGCTGGGTGGCTCAGTCAGTTAAGCATCTACCTTTGGCTCAGGTCTTGATCCCAGAGCCCTGGGATCGAGCCCTGCATCAGTCTCTGTGCTCAGCGGGAAGCCTGCTTCTCCTTTTCCCTCTGACCTGCTTCTGACTCATGCTCTCTTTCTCTCTCTCTCACAAATAATTAAATAAAATCTTTAAAAGAAAGAAAGAGAGAGGGAAGGAAGGAAGGAAGGAAGGAAGGAAGGAAGGAAGGAAGGAAGGAAGGAAGGAAGGAAGGAAGAACAGGAGAGGAGAGGAAAGGAAAAGAGGAAGGAAGGAAGAAATAAATGTCCCTTGACCTCGTGGATCCTAAATCCCCAAATAAGGAGAAAGGATATGCCCATAGCCACTTATTTTTACCACGTGACTGAGTTACACAGAGCAACTTACCATGTGCCACGAAAGGGGGAAGCAGAGAAAAACCTGACACATAGACATGGAACCAACCCAGCACATGGAACCAACCCAGCAACCCAGAGCAATGAGGCCGAGGATGTTGATACCAACCCTGTGTCATAATTAACATAACCAGCTGTGTTCACCTAGCTACCCCTCTCTATCCCAGTCCTTAACCATCAGTGTAAGCAATGGCTACAACCATGGAGGGCTCTGACCCCTGGCTTCTATTTCCCAAAGGTGTGGGTCGTTCAAGAGCAGCGGGTTACGGTAGAAGAACCTGAACTCCATCACTCCTGGTCATTAGCAAACACGGAACACTGGTGGTGGGGCAATAAGGAGATGTCACCAGCCAAGTCCTTGCCTCGGAAAGCACAGTCTGGTCCTGGAGATTGACATGGGATTAAACGTGTCATGCTCAGAGTAACAGAACCCCAAAATGGGAACATAATTGCCTTTCCCCTCCCCCCTGAGTTGTACCTTTACTTATATGATGAGTTTGTGATGGGCACTCTGTTTCACTTCACCTATAGACAATTCTCACTCTTTTTTAATTTTTCCCCCTTAATAAAACCTCCATTTTGAGTGCCGGAATGGATCACAACTTGTTTAAGCCAGGCTTGGCATGATAGAGATGCAAATAGCAAACCCAAATCTGTTCTTCTCATCTATTTCTGCAGCTGGGGCCGACCCAGGTCCAACTGGGGAATGCATTTCCCAGCTCTGTTTGGCTGCGGGATCCATATGTGATGATGTTCCTGCCAGTTCAACTTCCAGCTTAAGTTACAGATGCAGCTTCTACCTCACTTGCTGAAGACGGAATCCCAGCCTTGGAGTTTCTATTTTTTCCACCTTCCCACTGGCAGGAAGGGTGAGGTACGGAGTGACTTTGGAAACCATCTGCCTGGATTCCTGAGTCACTGCATGGTCATTCCTGAGCCAGCTGCCTGTCATCCCGAAATGCTCAACTGAGAATTCGTGCTTGAAAAAGAAGAAAATGTTGCTATTTACTGAGCAGAGGAACTACTGGACTTTGGAGGTTACTTTACTTTGGAGTTCTTTTTACCGTAGTTGGTGTTGGTCAGCTAGGATCAATGGGATTTCCTTCCTTTTTGTTAGATTTTAACCTTCCAATTTTCCCTTATAGAGATGGGCATGTGACCTAGATCTGTTCAATAAAAGAGAAGAGGAAAGACTTCTTGGAATTTTTCTTCTCTGATTTAGGAGGGTAGAAGAGCCAAAAAGAAATTGCTGAGGAAAATTCACTTTTGCTTTTGACACTTGCTTTCTACTTTGGATTCCTGTGTGTGGTCCTGATGCCTGGAATTGCAGCAGCCATCTTGTGACCATGAGGAAAAGCCAAGAGAATCCAGAGATGTAAGCTCAGCCCCCTGACTCCACTGAGCCAATGAACCTGCCTTGGAAGCACTGTCTACAACTTTCTGTTACATGAAAAATGTAATGGCTTTCTTGCTCAGGCTCCCGTTAATCGGATTTTATGCTACATGTAGTGAAAAGCATTTCTAAATGGCACAGTCTTACAAAGGTGAAAACTTGAAATTTCTTTTTGGTCCTATAGTAAGTCGATTACCTCTCATCTAAAACATACATGGAGGAAGCAATGATCAGCTGTGAGTGTAGATAAAGAGCATACCTGGTCCCTTTTATCATTCCTATGTATGGACGATTGAGGGATCATACTGGATGTTGTTGGGAGATCTCAACTTGCTCTCATTTTTAGGTCACTGTTTCCAGAAATAGAGTGTTTCCATGAGAGTGGAGGTATGTGAAGAAGTATAATTGGATATGGGACTGTCCTGAAATATACATGGCCGATCACGTCTGGGAAAATGTGTATCATGCATTACGCGTGCAGTCGTCCAGCTCACATGCAAAGATGTAAGAATTCCCACGTCAGTGGCTATTCGTGAAGAGTCCAAATGCCTTCTGCTCGCCTCATTCACCATGGAAGCAGCACTGTCAGCATGAGGCTCTTGGCCAATAACAGACCTTCTTTAAAGAGCACTGAGAAAGTGTAAAGAGGAGTCTTGTTGGCATTTCAGTACCTGACCTCTTTAACGCCATCTCTTTAAATACTCTAAGGATGTATAAATAAATGTTTTGTATCAAGACAGGTACTAACAGATATTCCATTACTCGGCATCTCTAGGACATCTCATTCCCCCAAAAACAAACAAAAAAGGACTATCTTATATGCGTGACATTGCCTTCTCTGTGCCTTTGTTTCCCCATGATTGGAAAGTACTCATTTTTCCCCAAAGAGCTCGTTTCTCCTAGTGCTTTTTATTACTACAGCCCTTTTATTTACTGCAGTGCAGAAAAGGGATTTAAATTTGTCTTCTCAAATAGAAAATGCCTCTCCATGAATTGAGTGCTTTCTTGCCACCTGAATACTGTTTCAGGCACAACCCTGTCCTACGCAAAGGATTCTCAAGTTAATAACTTCCGAGGCAGGTATTATCTTCCCTGGCAGGGGAAGGCCACAGTAATCCTTTGGAAGAAGTACTGCTGACTTGGGAAAGGCTGCATTGCTGTGGGGTCAGGCAGAGAAAGGTGTCTGAGTCTGGCGGCGTGCTACTGGCTGGCAGAAGTTGACACTCTCAGTCAGTGCTGTCCCAATGTGCTGGAAAATGGGTTAGCAGAAGAGAACACACAGAAGAATGGTGAGACCCAGGAGAACATCAGAAACCAGGCTTCGGGTTGCAGAAGACAGTGCGGTGTTGACAAGGAAAGGACCACAGTCTGCAGCACGGGATTCCAGCCCCAGAGCTCAGCTGTGATGCCGAATCCTTGACGCAAGATTTCCCTCGACATCTGATGGGGGACGGAATCAGTGGGTGAAGCCCAGCGCCAGACTAGAGATTGAAGAGAGAAGCAGGTAGCGCAAAGGACGGAACAAGAGTGTGAGGATTTCATTATAATGCCCAAGTCTGAGACTAATTGATAGGGCGGGAATGGGTGGGCACCAAACACCCCAGTTAGAGGCAGGGCCAGAATCCGAAGGTGGGACTTAGGGAGGCCAGAATCAAAGTGTGAATGAACATGGCCATATGATGGATCTGTGGTGCAAGGTCAAGGAGACAGAAGCGGGTCACAGAAAGACAGCTTGGCTCCGGAACACTGGCTGAGAGCCCAGGCAGGATTCCTTGGCATGAGGTGGCCTCATCACACTACTCTTGATCATACAAAATCCTGCTTCCTGCCAGTTTAACTTTTTGTTCTTATTTTCTCTAAATCTTCTTTTGTGGTGTCATAGCCTTTCTACCTTAAAAAAAAAAAGTCACTGACTTTAAACAATTACACTCCCGTGCATTGGATGAGATGTTACTTCGTGGGTTTCTTGGGCCTTGGCGGGGCTGTGATTTATGGAAGGGTCAGAAAAACTAGAAGGTCCATGCTGTCCTCACTCACAGGCTGGACAAATATCACTGGGTGTTGGCTGGGCATTGTGAACCCTTCCCTGAGACTTGCTCCTGTCCAGGTCCTCCCAGCAGATGCCAAGTCAGGATTGGACATACAAGAGGTTTGTTAGAGAAAACTTCTGTGGGGGGAAGATGGGAAGGGAAGCCAAGAGCCTGGAGAGCCATCAGACTATGATGGCAGTCAACGCCTATGGAAGAGAAAGAACAGGCAGGTAGGACAGGCCAGGACTTAGAGCAAGGGTCTGGGGAAGCTTCCATGAAGTTCGTGGGGAATCCCATCAGAGGAGTCTCATGTCTCCCAGGAATGGGCCTGTCTTGTGATTCTGCTGCACTCAATTGCTCTCTGGAAGCAGCCAGGAAAGCATGACCTCTGTGCTAACATGGCGGTAGATTCAGAGCATGACAGAAGGCCAGTGGTCCATTTGCTCCCGATTGTCTAAATGCAAATTTTCATGTCCATCCATGGTTGGCAGAATAATGGCCCCTGAAGGACATCCATGTCCTCATCCCTAGAACCTGGGAATATGGCACCTTGAAAGGCAAAAAGGGATCTTGCAGATGTGATTAAGAGATAGGGATTATCTTGGTGGGCCCAGAGTGAGCATAAGGGTCCTTATAAGGGGGAGGAAGGAAGGTCAGGGCCAGAAAAGGCCATATGATGATAGACGTGTGGGGTGGAGTGATGTGGGGTCATGAGCTAAAGGACGAGGCAGCCTCCAGACCCTGGAAAAATCAGGGACAGCGTTCTCCCCTAGAGCTTCCAGAAGGAATGCTGGTCTGTTAACACCTTGATTATAGCCTTAGGAGATTGACTTGGGGATTCAGGCTTCCGTAACTATAAATTCATTAATCTGTGCTGTTTTAAGCCACAGAGTTTGTGGTAATTTGCGACAGCAGCTATCGGAAGATCATAGATGGCCATAAAGTTTCTTGCCAGAAAGCTAGACTGGTTTCCTGCCTGGGGGTCTCCTACCTGACATCCCAAGAGGCAAAGGCAGGAGCTTCAACCTCTCTGCAGCCTCAGGCTCTGGGGCTCACACAAAGTCACATCCACCATGTTTTACCGGCCGATGTTGGCCACCAGGCCAGCCCATAGTCAAGGAGGCAGAAGAAGGGTCTTCCCTTTGGGTGGAAGGATCAGCAGCTCGCCTTGTGAAGGGGAGGACTCTGTGGCCCCCAAACAATCCACCACAGCTGGCTTCGGACAGGTGACAGCTGATGGAGCAGGTTAGGCTTGGGAGGATAAAGCTCCTGGGCATAAAGGCTGACTAAGGTTTGCAGTAATAGTGCTCAGGCCTGATTGTACAACAGAATCCTTTGGGGCATCATTTAGGAAAACAGCAACCACTGCCTGTGTACCATATGAAGTCCCTGCTAAAATACATTGGGGCCTTATCCACTGCAAGGGCTGCAGGATCCACCTATGATGAAGAAGCCCGCCTCAGGAAATTTGCAAACGGGAGCAGTTGCCAAAGACCTTGGCAGCTGGCAAAAGCACACTAGGTGATTCCTAGGAAGACATCTGAAACCCTCAGGCAGAACCCAGCTCTGCTGTTTGCTGATGCCCAAGCACCTGCCCGCAGCTGCTGCCTAGAGTGACCCCTTCCCTTCTCTTCTGCCTTCCTGGCTGTAGATGAGTGCCCCCCTCGGCAGAAGTGAACAGGAGCCCTGCTGGCAAGGGGTCTAGGAAGGGGTACAAGGATTGTTTAAAAGGCAATGGTGATGCGGAATGTGGATGGACACCTGGGGAGTTTTACCAGAAAGTGCCCAGGTCCCACCCAGGCCAATTAAACCAGAACTTCTGGGGAGGGAGCCTCAACTCCAGTACTTTTAAGCAGCTCCCCGTGATCATGACTTTATACCTTGTACCTTATGAAGCCCATCTGCAGGTGCTCTCACATGTAATACCTATGACTTGTCCTTTTCCATTCTTATGAAATCTATCAGAGAGGAAGTGACTTCCCCAAGGTCATGCAGCAGGCCTGGCCCTACTCCTTTAAAACAGATGGACTTCACTTCATACCTGTGACTGCCCCCCAGGCACCCCGAATATTGCTGAAGACCTGTCGTGGATTCTGAGCACCCGCCCCACCTTGGACTCCACAACTGATTCCCTTCTGGTGTCTCTGCTCCTGGCTTCACATGGCATCTCCTGGCTGGGACGAGCTGTGACCAGGATCACTGATCTTTCTGACTGACCATGCCCCTCAGCTCTGATTGCCTTGGCCTGTGGACCATCTCTGCTTCTAGTCATTCAAGAAACGAGCTAGCAAGAAGATTTACTGCAATCCTTCTGTGGTCATCTCTCCTGGGGGGTCTCTCTGATTGTTTCTCTGCATCGGTCTTTGGCCTGCCTCCTGTATGTGCAATGCTATGCTCATCAAATTACCCAGAGTAACCCTTTTAAGATCACTCTGCTCACAATCCCTTAATGACCCCTCATTTTGCTTACAGCAAAGGCAAACTTATACAGTGGCCTATAAGACCCTACAGAGTGTTCTGGACTCTGGTCCCCATAATTTCCCTGCCTTATCTTTTCATCCCTCCTCACACTTCCTCCAGCTGCACTGCCTTCCGTTTTGTCCCTCAACATGCCAGACATGCGCTGGCCACAGGGCCTTTGCACTGGCTATTCCCTTTGCCTAGAGGGCTTTCCCTGGTATTTCATAGCTAACTTCCTGCCTGCCTTTAAATTCTTTGCTCAAATTTCACCTTCTTATTAGGGCTATCCTGATTTAGAACTGCCATCCCCCCAGAACTACCTTACCTCTAGTCTACCTGCCCCCTGGCACTTATTCCCTCTCAGCTTACTATCTACATCCCATAATATCTTTATTGTTTATTGTTACATTAGAATGTAAGCTTTCCTAGGTAGGGGCTCTTGCTGAGTTTTGTTCACTGACATATTCCAAGTGTTTAGACATAAAATATAAATTTGTTGGATGCCTGATTCCAGTGTGACACCTTAGAGTCTACATTGAACTTGGCTACCAGGCAATCACCCCCAGGGGAGTTGTGTCTGACTGGTGGTAATTGGCAGAGCAGGATCCTTTCCTTTCCTCGGGGTCTCTGAGAAGACAGTATTACCTAGAGGCAGATGGAGTGATGGGCCCCCCCAGTGGCAGGCAGTATACAGAAAGACATCCAAGAAGGCAGACAATCATCATTAGGTAATTCTGGCTGCAACCAGTCAATTCCAGAAATGGCAATGCCTCAGCTCTGGGGACCAAGGCAGGACCATCTCCTCCAGGGAGACCTTGGACTTATAAACAAAGCAAGACCACTGCTTCAATGGGCCCAAAGTCCTTCTTAAGAGATAGAGTGTATGTCCAATGGGTCTCAACAACAATCACAAGGATAATCAAGAAGTTTCTGCCCTTATCTCCATGAGTCAAGAGTCTGTGCCCGGCCACCAGTTCCTGGTTATCCTCTACTGAGCTCAGCTGAGCACCTTGAGCTTTCCAGAAAAAAAAAAGAAATGCATGGCCCCCAGCCAGCCCTTGTAGCTGACCTGCCAAGACAAAGGCCCTTGGTCTCCCAGCACTTCTGTCTCCTCCCACAAGGGTGCTCTGGCTGGGGCACCCACCCCAAAGTCACGTGGAAACCCCCTTCTCCCTCGCTCACCTTCTGAGGTAATAACCATGACTATCTCCTTCCATTGTCTGCAGTGTCTCTGCATCATTCCCTTTATGACCAATCCAGACCTGTTTTTCTGTCCTCTTCATTCTCCAGGATCTTGCAGAGGAGGCCTGACCTAAATGACACAAACCCCTAGATCTTTTATGTCATCCTCACATGAGAAGTTTGTTCCTTTTAACATATTTATATCTGTTGTCTATTCTTTCCACCAAAGGGTCCCCATGTAGCTGGTCTTTCCTTCTACACCCCCCTGATCTATCTGGATACTCACTGGTTTCCTTTCCAGAACCTTCTCCAGCCATACATTGGCTTGTGAAGAATGTTCCTACTATCTCCTGCGTGCACATCTTGTGGACACTCTTTGGAGGGTGACGTTGGGTAGAACTTGGACTGCTTGTCATGGAACACTGGCCTGACACTGGCGGCCATGGATGCATCTCAGGACCAATGGGTACCAAGTTCTGTGTGGACTCAAGATGGCCAAGAGGACCCGTGGACATGCCTGCTCTCAGGTATGGGGGAAATGGGGCCATCTCTGGGTCCTTCTAACCTTGTTTCACATTTTACTTAATTGTCCCATCACATTTCTCCTGGTTACATTTTCATTGCACTTAATCCTGGAAGCTCAGAGAGGGATGTGTGGTTGGACCGAGTCGGTTTGCAGAAGTAGAGGTCAAGCTGTGCACCTAAGGCATCCAGCCCGTGAGGACAGGTACAGCCACAATCTCAGCACAGAAGCCCTTCTTTGGCTGAAGAAAGAGAAGAGCTCACAGAGGCACAGAGCTCACGTCTCTTGGAGGTAAAGGTTCCAGAATTTCTACACAGGAAGGGCATCAGGCCTGAGTACTGCCTGAGGTGGTTGATGCTGAGTTTACAGAGTACTTTCCATGTGATCGAGACAACGACAGACGTCCACTTCAAAGCCTGGGGGACAGGGCTTCCTCTGGGATGCATTTCCTATGAAACATCTAATCCAACTTTTACCAGTACCAGATTGTCTTTGAACCTCAGCTCCAACAGCAGGTTTTTCCTGTACCTGAGGATGCTTCTTGCTCCCTTATCCATTTCCACAGAAGTTGCGAAATCTCCTCACTGCCACTAGATTCTGTCTCCCTGCCCAAATTCTGCACGGAAGGGTTTTGAGATCGATGCCCAGTTTTCTGCCTCCATTTTGCCCATCACTGCTGTCTTGGAAGCTGCATCCATCTCTCCATCCATCCATGAGGCATTTAATGAGCACCTACAATGTGCCAAGTACTGGGAACACAGGAATGACCTCCTAGTACCATATACTCATTGACAGAGACTCACCAGCCTGCCTTCCTCGTCCCTTCTTGCCAGCTGGCAAAATCCATCCCACCTATGTGTTCTTCCAACCTGGGTCTACGTGGCTTCCAGTTCCTTGTGATACCGAGCGTGACATGGCAGTGGGCACAGCTCTTCTTTCTTTGTGTACGAGTTATCGCCATCCATTGCACCGCATGCCCTGCTGGGTACACTCCTCACCCAGTATCTACCACACCATCCTCTCTGTGAGGCCTTCCCTGATGGCACATTTCAAATGTCAAACCCTCTCTCCCAGCCCCCCCCCACTCCCTGACCCATACCCCACCGTACTCCTCTCCATGACAACTGTCACCACAGCACATTGTACAGATCACAGTGACTAGTTGTCCTGCCAGAACATCAGTCCCACGATAGCAAGGTTATGTCTGCTTTATTTGGCACTGTGTCCCCACCATCCAGAAGCGGGGCTGGCCAAGGAGGTGCCCAGAGGATGGTTATTGAACAAAGCATGAAAGAAAGTCTACAATCTGTTACGTGCTGCCCTGGGAACTCTGTCTGTATTATTTTATTCTATTTTTTCTCCACCCTGTTGTCATCCTTCATCTGCGAGAGGCAGAGCGCTCCTATAATGTATGTGAGGTCACTCGACTCACGAGTGACGGCCCCAGATGTGATCCCATGCCTGCTTCCCGATTTACGGTATCGTTGGGGACCACATGGGGCCTCGCTATGAAGATAAAGAGAGAGGGAAGAAGGGAGGAAGGCCGGAGGGAGGACACAACAACACGAACGTGAACTCTGCTGTATCCAAGGGGAATAATCTGAGTTCTGGGGCTTCAAAAGCATCGGGACTCCCTTTGTTGCTTTGTTTGTCCACTGACCTGACCAACATCTTCATGCAGCTCCGACAAAGTGTATCCTGCCATGTGCTTACTTTGTGGGGGCAGGAGGGGCATCTTCATGGATTGGAGTGATTTCTCCCTTTGAGGATCCCCATTCTGGTGGCTTCTCGGAGCCGTAAATAGATAAAAGTTGTATAACACACACAGCAATTGCTAGTCCGCCCGAGGGGAGAAGGAGAAAGCTCTACCCAGCAGATCAGCCCCCCCCCCTTTAAAATCCCTCTTAAGGAAATGCATGATTTATGAGGCATTTAGAGCCCAGCGCTGAGCCCCCGTGTGTTCTAAATGAGTTCTCCACGGAAGCGGCTGTGGTCGGAAGCCGAGATGTGGGACCTCGAATCGGCTCTTCTTGTTTCTAAAGGAGGGACGGAAAACCAATCTTAGGGCAAAAGATGGCCTGGAGAATGCAGACTGCTTTGAGAGAAATACGGTTTTGCTTCCTTGTAGCAGAGTTGATGCCTCCCATTTGGTGTGGGATGGCCAGGCTGAAACTTAGCAGCTAGCACAGCGGCTCAGCTTTGAAAGTGTAAGGCTCACCTACTGAAGGGCTTTTTGAGTTTACAGACCAAAGCCAGCACCCTATGAGCATCAGGTCGAGAGCTCCTGCAGACCCACTGTGCGCTGCTTTGAAATCCAGCTCATCTCGGGGCAAAGAAGCCCCCCGGATGGGACCCCACAAGATGGTCCCTTCTGTGCGCACATGGCTGGTGGCTTGTTTATAGTAATTCTGAGTGGCTGCTAACCAGCCACATGGCCAAAAGAACATCCCTTAGCCTCTCCTCTTGGGTTTTCCGTCTGTGGAATTACAGTGCCAGACATGTTAGATCCTCAGGACTTTGCCACTGAAGCATTCTCATGCTCACGACACGGTGGCAAAAAATAGGACATTATTTCGACTTCTCAGTAATCCTGACTGCCCCTCCTCCCTATTCATCCTGAGCAAGAAGTCTGCCGTCTCTGACTTGCCCAAGACGTTAGCTTGGCTGAGTCTAAAATGTGTCTGAGGCTGATGAATCCACGTAAGGCCACTTGCTCCACGTCCACAGTGACTTGCAGGATCTCCCCAGGTCTCGGGGCTGGTCATTTACAGGAAACAAACAGATCATTAGGACACAGTTACCAAACTGCCTTCCACTTCTTGCGCTATAAATGTATCCTGAGACTGATCGGCTGTTGCGGCGGAGCTTTGGGTCAGCCTGCTGGCTGCTCTGCCGGCTGAGCCACCCTGTCATTTGGGTCCCTTGCCCTTCCTCAGAAGCCGATAAAGTGCTTCAGGAGTCCCACTGCTGGGACAGCTATTACCGAGGAGCTAATTGAGTTTGCTGGCCTTGAAAATGCATCAGCGAGGTAATGTGATGATGTAATGCTGTGTTCCTGTCCTCTGGGTTCCCTTCCTGCCATTACTGAGGCCTTATTTATGAGACTGGAAACAAAAGCAAAAAAACAGGATGGCCTTTCGATGTGGCTCAGACAAGGCTCGGGCAGAGCCCTGCTGAGGTGTCCTTTGTCTTCGTGTACATCTGAGATGCAAGGGTCAAGTCAAGCAGCGGCAGCCCCAGGAGGCGGGTGAGTGTGCCCCGCTCCATGGGGGTCCGGGAGGGTCTGCTGGACGTGGCTTTGAGGAGGACAGGAACACACACACGCAGTGGTCTGTCAGACACCACGCACGCTGGCTGGGGACGACACCCGGAGGAAGGAAGCGGCAGATCAAGAAGATGCCGGAGGCGCAATCACCAGTTATAAGGAGAATCAGAATGGGCCAAGACAAGGTCAAATTAACCCAGCAGATGTGGGATTCAGTTTGGGAGAGACCAGAAGGAGGGAGCCCCTGGACTTCAAAGTCAAAGGAAGAGGAGGCTGCCTGGGGAGGGTGGCGTACTTGGCACAGGCCGAGTACGAGCCAGGCAGGACATGCATGTGGGCTGTGGGAGAAGGAGCGCAGACTCAGCCAGCCAGTCATCAGAAATCCCCTGAGCCCCCCGAGCCAGGGGAGGGCTGTGGGAAGTCTGGACCAGTACCTTCCCTCAAGGGATTTGTCTTCTAGTGGTGAAACACACCTAAGGGTGATCCAGACAGACATACAGACCAATGGAAAAGAACAGAAAGCCCAAAAATCAACCCTCATGGTGGTCAAATGGTTTTCAACACAGGTGGCAAGACCATTCAGTGGGGAAACAACGTGTGTGTGACTCATGGCGCTGGGAAAACTAAATGTCCACAAGCCAAAGGAGGATGTGGGACCCTTGCCTTATATCATAAACAAAACTTCATTCAAATTGGATCAAAGGCTTAAATGTAAGGGCTAAAGCTATAAAGCTCTTAGACAAAAACACAGGGGAATGAGATCTTCTGGATACAGAAGTAAGGGAAAGAGCGTGTCAGGTACTCACAGGTGCAGCAGAGAAGATTGGACAAAGATGCGTGGCAGAGATGAATGGGCTTGTCAGTGCAGGGGCCGGGAAGTGGTCTCGGGTGACAGGGGGTGACACAGGTGTGCTCAGAAAGGTCAAAATGAGCCAGGCCCACCTCGATTGGGACAGGTGCTCCAGACAGGAGGAAGAGAAGCTGCAAAGGCTCTAAGAAAGGATGCGGCTTGATATTTAGAGGAACAGAAAGGTGGTCGGCGCACCTGGACATAGGGAATGAGGAGAATAAGCTAGAGACAGAAGTGGGGACTGGATGATCTTAGGGGTCATGGGGAGGAGTTTGCATCTCACTGTCAGACATGGGAAACCAGTGGAGGGTTTAACCAGGGGAAAGAAGGATATGATGTTACTTATGACTCTAGAAAGCTTTTTACCCCGCTGCCTCAGACCTTGCCAAAGGCTAGAAAGGAGATAATGGGACAAGGTGCGTGTTACTTCCGTCTATTTGCATCAGAAAGCCCTCTGCTAAAATGCACAATGAGGTATAAGTGTTTGCAAGGAATTTTATCTTTTTGTCTCCACATGCCGAGAACAGAGCATCGACATTTGCCCCTGAGATGTCTCTCAACTGGCTGCTTTGCTCCTCGACTCCTGCACCCCAATTAATCGTCTCTTCTCTTGCGGCACACGTGCTGAGGTCACTACCTGGTGTACCAGCTACCTAATGCTCTCAGGCATGCAGAACAGATCCTCACAAATGTTTCCTGAGCAAATAAGCGATGGTGGCATTCATAGCTTCACACACACACACACACACACGCACACGCCCCAAAGAATAGGATTCTTGCAACATTTTGGCAACCCCACTTCACAGCAGAATTGTCCGCATTGTCTGCGTCCCTCCTTGACAAAATGGGGGGGGGGGATCGTTGCATGGGACCCGAGAGCAGAGCCGAAACACAGTGAGGATGAAAGTCCTGTTGGTGGAGAGCCTGGGAAAGCGCTCCCCGGCTAATGGAAGAGAAACTTCTGTGAGAGGCAAAAATAAAAGGCAACGTGAATCAAAAGCAAGATGAATGGCTCCCACTCTGAAAGGGACACAGTGAAACAATGGTGCTGAATGAGATACAATCCCCGGCAAAAATCTTCTCTGCTCTCCAAGGGCTTTCATTGTGTGGCGCGCGCACCGCGAGTTATGTTTTATCTTCCCGAAAAGAGTCAGTGTACTTTATTTTAAGCGTGGTACCTCTCTTTGCCTCGCCTCCCCGTTTGCTGAGATTTAAGTCGCTATTGTGGTGCTCTATCTCTGGTCAGCCTCAAAGATCTGAAAAGCCCTGAGTGTGCAAGAATGAAAAAAGGCCTTGGGGTTTGACAATGATAGATCCTGCCTGTCCCCTCGGGATGAGATTCCTGCACTCTGAAGACCGCAGATCCTCCCGATAAAAACTGCAGCTCCTTTGTGCGTGGAGGTCAGCGCACCCGCATGGGGGTGGGGGGGTGGGGGGAGATAGCCCAGGCAGCTCGGGGGCAGCTCCAGATTGGATGCAGCAAACAAGTTTTGGGGTGGGGGTGAAAGGGAATATAGAGGTACAGCCCTTGCACTCAAGGATGCCGTTCGGAAAGCTGGGTTTGAGATCGCAAAAACTTTAAACTTGAACCTACATCCCTACATAGCTACCTTCATGAAGTGTGCCTTTGCCTCAGTTGACCTCGATCTCCCTGTCTCTAAAATGGGATAGCAGGAGCTTCCGTTGCAGGGACCGTTGGCAGGGAATGAGATCGTGCATGCGAGATCAGGTGTGCCTTGCTGTTTGGGAAGGGCTGGGAAGGTACCACGTGTGGTTAGGACTTTCACAGATGGTGAGATTTTTAGACCCTCAGCATTATTTGGCACGCTTAGTGATTAATGCCTTTTTATCTTTAATGAACGAACAATTAGAACACAATTAGGCAAAGAGAATTGCATTACTCTTCTGATTAAAAACCCGGTACCCAAAGGATGAAGTCCAAACTTTGCGGGGCTCCCTGTCTGGCCCCACGATGCCCTGCCACCTGCTCTTCCACTACGGAAGGCCTGCAGAGCTGCCCCAGTTACGCGTACCCTCTGGGGTACTCAGCGCACCTGAACTTGCCTTGCATCCGTAGGGCTTCATGATGTGTGGGTGGGTTGGAGGGCTCCCGTACACCTCTCGTGGCCCAGTCAAGTGCTACATTCTCTAGGAAGCCTCCCCTGAACTACCCCAAAGCACGGGCAGTTTCTCTTTCCTCTGAGCTCACGTCATGTTTCATAGCAGTGGTTCTCAAAGTGTGCTCCCTGGAATAGCAGTGGGAGCTGCAGCAGAGAACTTGCTAGAAATGTAAATTCTTAGGCTATTGAATCAGAAACTCTTGGGGCGGGGCCCAGTATCCCATGGTTGAGTCAGGTGCTGCTGATGTGAGCTCAAATCAGGGACCTGTCCCTCTTCACAAACCTCTACTGGGACACGTCTCAGGCCGTGTTAAAATCACTTGCCTCCACGTAGGAGGACATCCTCCAAGAGTTAGCACTTAGCCAAGCCACACTAGTTTTCTTTTCTGTGTCCTAACTTCCCTCATCTGTAAAAAATGGGCATAACTACATTACCTTGCAGGAATGCTTAAAAATCAGAAATAATCAGGGGCGCCTGGATGGCTCAGTCAGTGAAGCGTCAGACTCTTGATTTCAGTTCAGGTCATGATCTCAGGGTCGTGAGATCGAACCCCACATTGGGGGACTCTGTGCTGGGTGTGGAGCCTGTTTAAGATTCTCTTTCCTTCTCCCTTTGCATCTGACCCTACTCATGCTCATGCTCTCTCTCTAAAAATAAATAATAAATAAATAACAAAAATTAGAAATAATCAATACGCAATGTGACATATAGTATCCCAAATGCAAATTTACTCCTGACCCCTCCACCCCCAACTCCAAATGTTTGTTCACGATTGCCTAGCATAGTGGTTGTTCTTGACAATTTCCCACTGCCTTGCACACGAGACCCATGATCTGGGTTCAGCCCATGAGCCTGGTTCTGACCCTGTGGAAACGCCTGGATGATGGGATTAGTGCAGGCCTGGTGGCCACAGCTCTGTGATGTCTGCAGCTCAGACGCCTGGGCTGGTGCTCAGTGCAGCTTTGCGGGCCTGGAGAGCCGCCCTTGTTTGGGGGTGCCCATGATAAATGTGGAGGAGCATGCAGTAATCGGGGAAGACTTGCCCTAAGTGAGCTGCGGGCTTAAACAGATGAAAGAGATGTGGGATTCACGGGGGCAGAGAGGAGTCAGTAAATATCCCAGAGAGGAGAGCAGCCTGAACAACCCCATTATGCTCTCTTATAGGGCTTTTTTCCTCTTTCATAGAGCTTTTGCAAAGTAAATTATTATTTACTTAATGTTGGCTTCCGTCTCATTCCATACATGCTAGTAAGGCAGGAGTCACGTCTGATTTTCCCATTATTTTATCCTGAGCATCTAGACCTGGGCCTGGCATGTGGTAGGTTCTCAATGTATGTCTTCAATATTCACCTCAATGAACATTTTTGAAACAAAGGAATTGGGGCACCTGGGTGTCTCAGTAGGTTAAGCATCTGCCTTCGGCTCAGGTCATGATCCTGGAATCCTGGAATTAAGTCCCGTGTTGGGCTCCCTGATCAGCAGGGTGTCTGCTTCTCCCTCTGCCCCTCACCCCACTCTCATACTCTCCCTTTCTCTCTCTCAAATAAAATAAATAAAATCTTAAAAAAAAAAGAAATAAAGGAATTAGTGTGATCTCCTTGATGTATAATCAAGAGACTGGGTGGGCTGACACAGGTCTATGTTGGAGGAGCCACAGAAGACGATGAGGTAAGGTGGAGACAAATTCTAGAAGGGTATGAAATTTTCACTGAAAAATGTGGACTTGACACCATAGTCCAAAGAGAATTGTGAGTTCCTAGGAAAAAGAGCTATTTCTTGCTCACTTAGCCCATTTATTGAGTACCTGGACCAGACATCATGTGAAGCTAAAGCAGGGGCATGTCTGCCTCTGAGGACATCAGTGTTGGGGTGGGGACAAGGGTTGGCTGCGTACATAAGCAGGGATGGCAGAGGACAGGAGCGATGAGTGCCATGTGGAACAAATAGGCATCAGGACAAAAGGAGTGGGAAGAGAAGATTACAACATTCTCCTGGGGGACACAGAAGTGTTCTGGGGAGCCCAGTGCTGCAACCAGATAGGGATGAGAAGGACCATCCATGTAAGGACAACCGATGTTGGCATTGGGGAAGCAGGAGAGGGCAGCTGGTTAAATGTGGTCACTCATCTTTGCCTCCCCCACAATACCGAGCAAGATGTATCACACATTGCTGGTATACAGTGAGCATACTGTCCGTTGGGTGATAGCCGTCCGTCCTTAAGCATGGGACTATCGGGGTGTTGGGGGGAGACTATGAACATGTAATAGGCAACTTCTTCAGAACTACAGCTAATTTCCACCAACCCCAGTTTCGGGGGGGTGGGGGATTGTAATGATTTGCATATTTGTCCTTCCCTCCCACCAGCTCGTTGAGGTCATAGAGTCGATCATACTCAGTCCTCTGTCCAAGCAGTTGTCAACTAGAAAGCACTCATTATGACATTAGTTAGCAAGATTATAAGCAGGGGAAATGAGAAACAGTTTCAGTAATCCAGGCAAGAAGTGACAACGGTCTGGGCTAGGGGGGCATTTGGAAAGGATGGAATGTGGGAGACCGATGTCAAATACACTGAAGTGGTCAACTATAAAGGACTTTGTGATGGATGAGGGGTGAGGGGTGAGGGGGAGGAAGGGATTAGGAATCAGAAGGACTCAGGCAAAGTAGCAGGTGACAGGTGACCCTTTGCAAACAGAGGAGGAGAATCATGTTTGAAGAAGCACAGCTCAAGTCCTGCTTTGGACACATTGTGTTTCATAAACCAATGCAATTTTGAAGTAACAATGTTTTTGTTGTTGTTGTTGTTGTTGTTGTTTTGATTTTTTGTTTTTTGAAGTAACAATGTTTAAAAATACGTTGGATTTGCAGGTATATGCTCAGAGACAAGCCTTAGCTAGGTTGTCTAATGAGTTCCGAATCAACAGAGGGATGGATGGAGACAAGGAAAGACACAAAATTTCCCATATTCTATCTAACATTAGCCATTTCTGACTTTTGCTGTCTGGATGATTATAAAGTGGTATCCCAATGTTGTTCTAATTTTCGTTTATTTGATTCCTGGTGAGCTCGATGAGCCTTTGTTCATAGACTTGATACTTACAAGGGCTTCCTCTTCTGTGAATTGCCTTGGGATAGCTTTGGCCCATTTTTCTATTGGCTTTTCTCATCTTTGTGTGTTGGTTTGATGGATTTCTTTGTATATTCTAGAAATTATTCCCTTGACTGTTTTAGGCTTTGGAAATATCTTCCCCCAGTCTGCCATCTATTAAATTTTTATTTGAAATTCCTAGTCCATGCAAGGGAAAGGAATACATTAACTGGGCCCCAGAAATAGCATAGAAGACACATAATTCGAAGTAAGAGAATGAGCTGGATACTGGACATGTTGACTGAGGAGGGGGAGGACCTTGATAGGCTGATCCAGAAGGGGGAGACATGCCTCTAGGCATTGTCAGAAAAACCCAGGTGTGGGTGGGGGGGTCCTAGGGAGCAAGAGTTACATGAATGAGATGTTCATGGTAACAGAAAGCTGGGAGTGGGGCCAGGGGTGTGTCACACCACAGTGTACAGAGCAGCAAACGTTGCCAGGCCTTGACCTTCATCTCACAGTGACTGACATCAAGCAGAGGAGAGACGCCCTGTAGCAAGCAGAGTCTGGAAATGACATGGAAGGGGCTTAGAGCAGGAATGGACTGGGGCCGGGAGATCCATAGGAAATTTGACAATAGGGTAGTGTGATTTATCAACTGGTCTAGGCTGTGGTATCCAGTTCTGTAATCACACACTCATGAAGGTGTTGCTGTTAGGGTATCTGGTCCATCTGGTTAGCATCTACAATAAGGTGACTTTAAAGTAAAGGGGATTACCTTAGACATTGTGGGTGGGCCTCATCTAATCAGTTGAAGGTCTTAGACCAAAACTGAAGTTTCCCGGAGAAGAAATTCTGCTTCAAGACTGTTAACATAGAAATCCTGCATGTCAGCACACCTGGGTGGCTCAGTCAGTTAAGTGTCTGACTAGTAATTTTGGCTCAGGGTCGTGAGATGGAGCCCCACATCAGGCACCGCACTGGGTATGGAACCTGCTTAAGATTCGTTCTCTCTCCCTCTCCTTCTGCCCCTCCCTACCCTTGCTTGGGCTCTCTCCCTCTCTCTAAAAAAAAAAAAAGAAGAAGAAAGAAAGGAATCCTGCCTGCTTTCAGCCTGTCCTACAGATTACAAACTTGCCAGCCCTCACAATTACATTGTATTTGCAATATATTATATTTTTGGAATAACATATTGCAATATATAAATGCAGTAAATTATATATTTACTATAAATATATAAATGAGTATATCTCCTATTTTTCTATTGTTCTGAAGAACCCTGAATGATTGATACTAGAGGTAAGTTATGATCGAAACATTTTGCACCTGCCTCTCCTTAGTTTAAACCAAACTAACCAAGCAAACAAACAGAAAGAACACCCACTTCAATACATGCATATTTATTTATTTATAAATTCCTTACATGGATCCAAGTACCAATACACTATGTATTTTACAAGACACAAAAATAGAAGACTTTTAAAGAATGAACTATAAAAAGACCTGGACATCAAAGTTGTCCCATTTTCTTCCTACACCCACACAGACACATCCTCATTCATCCTTGGGAACCAGCTGGCCACGGGGAGGGATGGCAGGATTCAACCACAGTGTCCTGAGGACAGAACTCGGATACGCTGAGACAAGGGACTAGACCAGTTAGTCTAAACCCATTCGGCATCAACTTATCTGTATTTAAAACCAAAAGGTTTCTGAACAATATAGCTTTTCTATGCATTTTTGTAATTCGCCTCAAAATTGTTAGGGTACGCATACTATCAAAATTCCGGACATCTGAAAATAACCAGACTTTTAGACTTTTTAAGCCAAATGCCAGATTTATGTCAAGATTATTGGTTTGCAGTAATACCCGGCATTGGAAGGCTGATCTAGTTTCCAAAGCAGTGTCTTAGGGCTTGACACAACATAGCCTCACAGATTGGAGGTGGAAAAGGTTAGGATGAGGTTTCCCTTTTTGCAGATGGGTATTGTTGATAGTGAAAAAAAAAAAGTCAACATCTTAGAAACAGAAAATAAAGGGACACCTGGGTGGCTCAGTCGGTTAAGCATCTAACTCTTGATTTCGGCTCAGGTCATGATTTCAAGGTCAAGAGATCAAACCCCGAGTCAGGCTCAGTACTGTGTGGAGGCTGCTTGAGATTTAATCTCTCCCTCTGTCCCTCCCTACCCTGCTCTCTCTCTCTCTCTCTCTTTCTCTCTCTCTGTCTCTCCAAAAAAAAAAAGAAAGAAAAAGAAAAAAAAGGTAGAACAGTGGCCACCAGAGGCTGGTGGGGGTTGGGGGTTCAATAGGAACAGAGCTTCGGTTTTGCAAGATGGAAAAGTGGAAAAATTCTAGCAATCTGTTGTGGGACAATATGCATATAGGTAACACTACTGCCTTTTACACTTTAAAATGGCTATGAAGGGGGGCGCCTGGGTGGCTCAGTCGTTAAGCGTCTGCCTTCGGCTCAGGTCATGATCCCAGGGTCCTGGGATCGAGCCCCACATCAGGCTCCCTGCTCAGCAGGAAGCCTGCTTCTCCCTCTCCCACTCCCCCTGCTTGTGTTCCCTCTCTCACTGTGTCTCTCTCTGTCAAATAAATAAATAAATAAAATCTTTTAAAAAATGGTTATGATGGTACATTTATTTAATATGTTTTTCACCAGGAGTCATTATTAATTAAAAAAAAAAAACCCACCAACCAGGGTCTGAGGAGGTTCCAGAACTCGAGGTGACCTCTTCAGTAAGCAGATAGATTCAGACCAGTTTTCAGGTCTTTTGAGGCCCAGCCCAGCATTCCTCCCATGCTACAGACTATACTGTATATGACTAGGAGTTTTCCACCCTTTTTTGCTTGGGGCAGTGGACATTTGGAGGAATCAAGACTTGGCCTTGAGATAACAGATACTTAAGTAGATTCCAAATATTTCTTGTTTTAATCCTTCATGTACAACATTGACTTTTCTAATCAATCGCTAAAATAAATCTCAAGGATTTGCCGGATTATTTGTGAAATGCAGCCAGGGTGTGCTTCACCTTATCAGTCAGCAAACAGGTACCTAAACTAAAAGGGAAAGTCGGGGGAGAGTAAGTCCCCACGCCTGGCCCTCATCCAGGTCTGCGATTTCACTTTCAAATGACAAACCAAGGACACGCGGGAATTAAGTCGCCGGGGAAACTCCAAAGTCACGCCATTGGAGCAGAAGATGAAAAGGGGGCAGATTCATGAGCACACAGCACACTTAGTAAGTATATCAGGCACAGGCGGGAGGCCTCCAGGTGCAAAGCTCCAGGAGGCTACTGGCCGGGAGGCAGGAGCTCAGAGGAGGCTGCTTGCAAGCTGTTCTGTCTGCTGGGCTGAGTCGGGTCAGCAAGTCCTGAGCATCCCTGGGAAATAGGTCTCTCGTTGGGACCCCTGGAAAAGTTTTGCCATTTCAAGCCACTTCTCCCAGGATCAGATAAAATGTTCATTGAGCCCATTCCACCAACAGAGTGAGAGAGAGAGAAGATCTTAAAATACCCATTGTATCAGGCTGCCAGAGTTCTCGTAACCAAATATTGTAGACGTGGGGGTTTACACAATATGCATGTATGTCTCACCATTCTGGACACTAGAAGTCCAAGGTCAAGGTGCTGGCAGGTTTTGTTTCTCCTGAGGCCTCTCCTTGGTATGCAGGTGGCCAACTTCTCACATGGCCTTTCCTTCGTGTGTACACAGACAGAAAGCACACCGGTGTGTCTTCCTCTTCTTGGACAACCGTGCTGTTGGATTAGGGCCTCCCCCTCATGACCTCATTTAACCCTAAATACCTCCTTAAAGGCCCCATCTCCAAATACAGTCACATTGGGGGTTAGGGCTTCAATACTGAAACATTGTAGGGACGTAATTTGGTCCCTAACACTCACTTTTGCTTTTCTTCTCTGCTGTTAGCTGTACATGCATTTCAGGAATCAATCTAGGTTCAGCTGTGGTGCCTTGAAACAAACGTAGAAGTTTGTCTACAGTGTTCACCTCTGAGGAAGAATCCAGAGAGGCTCTTTTGACCTATCGGTGACCCGTAGTCCTTAATGTTCCAGTGACTAAGGGAAATAGGACATAGGCATAAAGACTGATAGTTTCTAGAGACAGCTCCCAAATATTTTGGAAGAATAGAAAAAATTGCAGTCAGGGAGACAGAGGGTAAGACATTCAAAATCTCTGCTGTCACTGGACGAATCAAACCAGCTGATGTCTCTCTCATCTTCACTCCTCTGCCAGCTTTGCATCTGATTGACTAGAATGTAGCTAGATTGATGACAGCTCTATACTAACCTGTTTGTATAGAACATGGACCAGGGTACAAACACAGTGCTTCTTCTTAAGGGCCCAGTGGGAGCTCTGGTTACCTGTCTGCCAGTCACTCCCCCGACACACGCATGCACACACACACATGCATACATACATGTTCACACGCACACATACATACATGCACACATGCATGCATGCACTCGCATGCACACCCATATGCACACGCCCACATGCATGCACACATACACACCCCCACACACATAAGTATACACATGTGTGCACGTGTGCACACACACACACACACACATACACACACACTTCCTCTCCTGGGAGCAATGGTGTACTGGAACCTGAGGAAGTCAGGTCACTGACCAGAACTGATCTAACATGATATCCCCCTCGTCCTTGCAAGTGTTTTGTGACTGTCATTCAGAATCGTGACTGAAATCAAACCTCAAGACTTCTGTCTGAAACTTTGGAGTTTGGAGCTTAAGAAGAGAAGATGTCTCAGTGTTGTAATTCTGCTTCAGAAAGGAAGGGTTCTTGGCCCCTATCCTCAGATATCCGTGTGCTCCACGTAGCCACCTGTCGCCTTGCTCATCCGTTCAACCAATATTTACTGAATGCTGGCACTGGGGATGCAGAAATGAATAAGGTGGAGGCCCCACTCCTGGCTCAGAGTCAAGTACGGGACACAGTCTCACAAACAGAGCAAAGAGGGATGAACCAGGTCTTGGGTGATGAATAGGATTGTTTCAGGCTGAGGGAAGAGGGCAGGACATTAAGACAGGGAAAGCAGAATGAACACAAAGGCGCTGAGTGTGGGAACCGAGGAGAGGATGTGAGGTCTGAGTGCCCACGTCTGTAGACGGGCAGCAGGGAGCAGAGCTGGAGGTGGAAGGAGGGCCCAGATCAAGAGGCATTACCGTTGGCCGTGCTGTGACATCCAGGTCTTGACTCATAAGCAGTGGCAAGAAGATGGAAGCTGTTGAGCATAGAATAATCATCGGGGATCTCTCTTGATCTAGAGTTAGATTTTAAACATCACCTCTATGTACTGTAGAAGCAATGGAAATTGCTCAAAGATTATTGCAAGAGCCCAGACAGAACAGGATGAGGGTCTGGACAGAGACCACGTAAGGAAGATGGAGAAAACAGACATGATTCTAGAAATTTCAGAGATAGACACTGCAGGACTTGGGGACTGAGCAGGGGAGCTGGGGTGGCAGAAGGGGCTTGACTCCACAGTGGGACCCATGGACACAGGCAGGAGGACACCGGAGATGCCCAGTGACACAGCCAGCATCCCCCCAACTATTACATTAAGCCACCCAAAATTGCCAACATCAACCCATAGAACATGTCAATTGCATGTGGTTCAGCCTAATCATCAAAAAGTAAGGCCACTCAAACCTACGACAGTCTGGAAAAGGCAAAACGAGGGAGGAAATAATATCAGTGGTTCCCAGGGGTTATGGTGGAGTTAGGGATGAACAGGTGGAACGTAGAGGATTTTTTAGGGCAATGAAACTACTCCGAATGACGGATACACAATATTATCCATTTGTCCAAACCCATACAATGTCCAACACCAAGAGCAAACCCTCCAGTCATTTATGGACTTGGGGTGGCAGTGATGTGTCCAGGTAGGCTCCCCAGTTCAACGCAGGTACCACCCTGGTGGGGGATGTCCAGAGCAGAGGAAAGTTACTCATGCACAGAGAGTACACAGATGACCTCGGTCCCTTCTGTCCGACTTTCTGTGAACCTAAAACTGCTGTAAAAAAACGAAGTGTGTTGATTTTAATTTTGTTTTCCTTTTCATTTAAAAATTTTTTATTATAGTATGTTAATCATCATACAGTACATCGTTAATTTTTGACGTAGCATTCCGTGATTCACTGTTTGCATATCACACCTGGGACTCCATGCAATACGTGCCCTCCTTATTCCTATCACCGGGCTCACCCCTCCCGCTACCTCTGCCCCTCAAAAGCCCTGTTTGTTTCCCGGAGTCCATAGACTCTCATGGTTAGTGTCCCCCTCTGATTTCCCTCCCTTCATTTTTCCCTTCCTTCTCCTAATGTCCTCCATGCTATTCCTTATGTTCCACATGTAAGTGAAACCATATGATAAATATCTTTCTCTGCTTGACTTGCTTTACTTAGCATAATCTCCTCGAGGTCCATCCATGTAGGATTCAGACTCGAATCCAGCTCTGCTAAACCCAGATATTTTCCTTCCTGCAACATTGTCCGAGATTGAACATTTTCTAAAGCACTTTCAGTCTTGGGAAGCCAATCTGCTAGTTCTCATTACATTGTCACTCAAGACATTAGCCCTTGAAGGATGTATCTTGGAAAGAACAATGTATTAAGGGTTGGGCAGCCTTGCTGAGAGGAAGAAGAAAAATGTAACGTCCATCTCGGCTTACAAACTTTGTGAAGACGTGAACGCCCCCGACTCAGGTATTCCAGACCTTCCTCATGCCTGCCCCCACCTGTTCCCCATTGGTTCCCTGGAGGCCATGGGGTATGGTTTCCTCCCCCACCTTCCCTTCAATCTGACCCTGTCTTTCCTAGAGTCCCTCATGCTTCACGAACTCACATCCTGACTTATCATCTCACCCACAGAATCCAAAAGGTAAACCTTACTGAGACCATGGTTCACTATAAAAATACCATAGGGAGGGGCACCTGGGTGGCTCAGTTGGTTAAGCGACTGCCTTTGGCTCAGGTCATGGTCCTGGAGTCCCAGGATCAAGTCCCACATCGGGCTCTCTGCTCAGCAGGGAGTCTGCTTCTCCCTCTGACCTTCTCCCCTCTCATGTTCTCTCTCTCTCATTCTTTCTCTCACACATAAATAAATAAAAAATCATTTTAAAAAAATGCCATAGGGAGAGGAAGATACCCACAATGACCAAAAGGCAGAAGCCTGAAATGGGGACGGGACAGAGAAAGCAAGGAGCCCTGCTCCCCTTCCTTCACCCCTTCACTTCCTTGAAGTAATCAGCACGGACAGACTCAGTTTCTGCCCAGCCCTTGACCGCCTTTGGTCTCCCACCCATAATGTAATTCTTCCACAAAAGCTTCCACCTCCCCTTCTTGCCACCAGGGGTGAGGGGAGAATGCTCCCCTGCCGACCCCCCGTGCAGGGGGTCCCATCCACAGCCCGGCCTCCCATCTTTCTGTCTCGCCTCCTGAGCCAACAGACCATACCCAACATGGCTGGCTGTGTCCCCAGCTTCAGCAATCCCCTCTGTGATGTGGGAGGCACTTGAGGCTGAGTGGATTTTGTGTCTCTTCTTTCCCTCAGGCAACGGCGGGCCAGCCAAGTCCTGAGCAGGAGTCCCTGGGCAGGCTGACAGGCTCACAGCCACCAGCTCCAACCCCAGGGTTTTCCAGTGAGCAGAAGACAAAAGGAAGAAAGCCCACAGATGGCCAAGTCTCTTGACCCTTACTTGGTGGAGGAGTACTCAGCCTGGACTTGAGCCTAGGCCATGGTAGCCATCCTGTTTGCCCTGAAAGCCCAGAAATGCATGTTCCAGAGCTTTCTGCTGGCTGGCAGGTGCACCCAGGTGTGGTGCTTATAACTAGACCTTGCCCTTGAGTGAAGGATGGAATGACTCAGCTCAGTTAACAAACAAACAAACAAACAAACAAACAAACAAAAGAACAGGAGCTCTGGACGCTGTATAATTCTCTCTGACTAAAGCACAATCTTCAGGCATTATTTGCTAGTTTTATCCTAACATCCCAGAAGGTGGGAGAGAAGCTCACCTATTTAGGAAAGGAGAAGAAAGTCAGGCCAAGGACCAGCACAGGTGTTGAAGGGTCCCTGAGTCCCAGTCCGACAACTGAAGGTGTCTGGACCAGCCCTTGTCCTGTCTGTTTCATGGTTTCTTCATCTGGTAACTCCTGCCCTTTTTATTTCCTGAGGCTGTGGCAAAGACCCGCTGCAACAGAAGACATAGAAATGTTTCAGAAAGGGCAGCGAGCTACCCGAGGGCAGGCCATCAAGATCACGGTACTAAATCCCTCCCCACACGAGGGCATTGGAGGGCTGAATGAGATAAGGAATGTGCCAGTCCCTTGTAAATTATAAAACACGGACTAGATGGAGAATGATTAGAAGCAAAGCATGATTATCTGTGTGCTTCCGATAACAACACCATTTTGCCACCTGCTGCCCAGACATTTCTGTAACTGCATGACTTTGCAAGGACATGAACTTGGCATGCTGGGGTTTGCCCAGCTGTAAAATGAGGTACCTCTGGGGATGGCAAACACAGCCGGCTCTCGCGGGTCCTCGGGGATGTTTAGCTGGGAGAGGAGATATGGAGGGGCAGGTCACAGGCTCCAGAGAGGTTCTGAAGACCCACAAGTGGACGAGGGTTGGCCCGGAGGACAGAATGGGTACCCGAATCTAGTGCAAGTCTTACGGAGGCAGAATTGGCTCACAGAAAGACTTGCTAAACACCCAATTAATTCTGTAAACCCCTCTGCCTTTGAATGCACTGCTGCCTTCAGCCTCTGCCGCCAGCCTGCGAGATCAGTTTTCTTACCATTCCTATTTCACAGACAAGGAAACTGAGTCTTAGGGGCTTATGTCCAAGGCCACAATCCAGGAGAAGGTGAGGGTGTGCATTTCTGAAACTGACCAGTGCCTCACTGAGAACCACAGCCACAAGGCAATGCCTAGCACCCGTCCAAGTTTGAATGTGCAATGCTAGTGATCATTTCCAGCTCGGGAGGCAGGCCAGCCATGACTGAGCTCCGAAGTTCCCCCTGATCTTTATATTTTTCCCTTTTTTTCAAGGATTTTATTTGTTTATTTGACAGAGAGAGACACAGTGAGAGAGGGAACACAAGTAGGGGGAGTGGGAGAGGGAGAAGCAGGCTTCCCGCTGAGCAGGGAACCCGATGTGGGGCTTGATCCCAGGACCCTGGGATCACGACCTGAGCAGAAGGCAGATGCTTAACAAACTGAGCCACCCAGGTCCCTGCTCTTTNGACACAGTGAGAGAGGGAACACAAGTAGGGGGAGTGGGAGAGGGAGAAGCAGGCTTCCCGCTAAGCGGGGAGCTCGATATGGGGCTCGATCCCGGGACCCTGGGATCACGACCTGAGCAGAAGGCAGATGCTTAACAACTGAGCCACCCAGGTCCCTGCTCTTTAAAGAGGACCTTGGCTTGGCTAGTATCATGTCTTCCTCATCCCTGTCAGACCAGCCTTTGACTCTCGTCCTGAGGAAAGCAGGAGAATGGCAGGCAGTAAGAGGTGAGGGAGAGTAAGAGTGACCAAGGTGTAGTTTCGAGAAGGCTGAGGATAGAGAGAGAAAAGCAAAGTGCTAGAACCGTAGGTCTTTCCAGTCCTTCATCGTCTTGGAAGAGACATGAGTTTCTTCTACATGATTCTAGGTTGTGTGTGCTGTCTGGGTCCGGATGACGTGGAAGATGGTTTTAGCATCCTGACACAGCCTTGTACCTTGGGTTCCAGGCGCTCAGGCTTTGAGTCACACCCGGACAGGTACCACTGCTCAGCATTCCCAGAAACAAAGCACCTTTTAGGTTCTTTTAGAACCCCCAAAGGCACGAAGCTCATCTCCAACTGGCATTCCTGTCCAGCCAGGGTCCAGCTCTAAGTTGCCTGTCCCCATGCCAAAGGGTAACTCCCAAACCCCGTCTCCTGTGGCAGCTGGCTCATCTTCAAATGCCCCCCTGCCTTCTCCTGTCCTTGCTACTCAGGGCCAGCCATGGCTCATGACCCCCCAAAAGCCTTCCCTGATCTGCCTCACTCTGAGAAATTTCTCCCTTGGGCTCACTGCCTGCCCCACCTCTAAGCTCGTACGCAGTAAGAACACAAGCCAGGATTGGGTCTGGAAGCCTAAGCTTGTCTTCCCAATTATGTTTTGAGACCCTGAAAGTCCAGGACCAAGGAGAAATGTTTTCTGCCGCTGTGACCCTTAAATCTAGCTGAGCAGAGGAATTACCCAGGAGTTTGGAAACAAATTCACGTTCCCAGCCCACTCCTGCTGCATCAGAATCCTGGAGGTTGGAGCCAGGAATCTATTTTTAAATAGTTCCCTGGGTGATTCTGCTGAATAGTCATCAGGGGGAACCTCTGCCCTCCAGCATCTATTTAGCACAATGTGGAACACCTGGATTATTCTTAGACTATTTGTTTTCTAATGATTGATGGATCAATCCAGCAGTAATGTGCCTTTCCCCAGGAAGGTCACACCTGCCTTGGTTGGGACTGTGGCACTCCTTGGCAAGGCTCTGGAAGTCCAGGACAGCTCTCCCACCCTGTGAATGCCCCCCCACAAACCCCCTCCAGATCCCAGGCACGGTGCTCAGTGCAAACAGGCTGTCCCATATGAGCTCATACTTGCCCATTCTCTTGGCTGCCATGGGATGGTCTTCCCCTGGTGATTCCTATCAGTGGCTGGGTAACAGCCTGCTCACCACAGGGGTCCTGCCTTCCCTCCGGGACCAGTCGCATGACTCAGCACCCAGGGCTGCCGTTGAACGAGCATGCCACTCATTCTCAGAAGCCATTACTGCAAAGTCGGCTCCAGCTTTGTCCGCCTTGCATGCATAGTCAAGGGTATCTGCTCCATACGGCAGTGCATAATTTACAACACAATTTACTCCCTGCTTATGTAGCCTATTCCATACAGAGCTTCCATTTGCATATTTATTAATTTACAAAATTAATGCCATTTTCTTAGTCCCTTACAGGATGTGTTGCTGGTCCCTGTCTTTGAATTAATTTTAATCTAAGGTGGAAACATTTGTTAAGGGAGTTGGCTCAGGCCAAAATAATCAAATGCTGGTAAGATGTGGGAAAGAGAGGGCAAACATTTACTGAGAGCCTAACTAAGCTAGGCTCCAAGAAATTAATGGTGCAGAATGTAAGTCTCCAAAAACATTCCTGTAATGACATATTGTCACCATTTTATAAATAAGGAAACTGAGACGCAGAGGGAGTAAGTAGCTGGCCCACTGTCACATAGCTAGTAAGTGGCAGTCTCGATGCCCACAAAAGTCAAGAAGCAGGGTTTCCATCTGCGCTGATTTCCACACGTGAGAAAGGCCATCCCTTGACAAATTAATTTTTTTCCAGAAGGTTCTCAGCACTGCAGATATTTCAGTTCTCACAGATATTCCTGCCACATAACGTAACACTTGAGACAGACAGAAGTGGAAGAGGCCCACTGAGAATCTTACACCACCTGTCTTTGCTAACCTACTCAAGAAAGCAAATGTTTGGGGCAACATTCTCACCTGGTTTCACTGGAAAGGTTTCAACAGGAAGGCAAGCTACTATCCATTAAAAAAAAAATAATAAAATCCCTACCCTAACCCTTCCTATCACTCAAGTCACCAACCCAAACCTCCATCTCTCATCACCCAACTATTTGAAGATACTGTTCTCCCAAGTTCCTATTATCCTCCCTTCCTCCTTGTTCCCTCCAGCTGTGCCAGTATGGTGTTCAACCCCTCCAGACCAATGGCGGGTCCATCCTCAGCCTCCAGTGTCCTTTCTGTTGGGCCGACAGGGCCGGGGAACTGAGGAAGCCACAAGATGGCGGCTGCCCCACTGTCTCACCACCCCACCCCGGGGCTGCTCGGGACCCCCCGCCCTCATCAGCTTCCACGTCTCAAAAGACCGCCAAGGCCAGAGCTTCGGCGGGAAACCGAGGGCTGAACTCCATCCAATCTCCTACCAATTATGGTCATGTTCCCCGTTCCGCCCACGCCCCATAAAAACCCGTGCGCATCCTCCCCAGGCTCGACTTCCCCGACTCCCTTCTCTTGGAGTCGCGGAACCTCGCCCGAGGGCATCTCTATTAAAAACTTCTCTCCTGCCTATTCGTCTGGTGCTTTGTTTAATACGCCGTTACTGGGAGGCCTACGNGCCCACTGAGAATCTTACACCACCTGTCTTTGCTAACCTACTCAAGAAAGCAAATGTTTGGGACAACATTCTCACCTGGTTTCACTGGAAAGGTATCAACAGGAAGGCAAGCTACTATCCATTAAAAAAATAAAATAAAATCCCTACCCTAACCCTTCCTATCACTCAAGTCACCAACCCAAACCTCCGTCTCTCATCACCCAACTATTTGAAGATACTGTTCTCCCAAGTTCCTATTATCCTCCCTTCCTCCTTGTTCCCTCCAGCTGTGCCAGTATGGTGTTCAACCCCTCCAGACCAATGGCGGGTCCATCCTCAGCCTCCAGTGTCCTTTCTGTTGGGCCGACAGGGCCGGGGCTGCTCGGGACGCCCCGCCCTCATCAGCTTCCACGTCTCAAAAGACCGCCAAGGCCAGAGCTTCGGCGGGAAACCGAGGGCTGAACTCCATCCAATCTCCTACCAACCATGGTCATGTTCCCCGTTCCGCCCACGCCCCATAAAATCCCGTGCGCATCCTCCCCAGGCTCGACTTCCCCGACTCCCTTCTCTTGGAGTCGAGGAACCTCGCCCGAGGGCATCTCTATTAAAAACTTCCCTCCTGCCTATTCGTCTGGTGCTTTGTTTAATACGCCGTTACTGGGAGGCCTACGGGGAAACCTTACACTTTCTACCTTTGGATCCACTCCTTCCATGGAGTATGTGACCATTAGTCACCCATTTCCCCAACCATAGACCCTCTGTCTTTTCCTTCCTCTCTTCGTGTCACTTCCCACATTGCCTTTTCCTNAAGATACTGTTCTCCCAAGTTCCTATTATCCTCTCTTCCTCCTTGTTCCCTCCAGCTGTGCCAGTATGGTGTTCAACCCCTCCAGACCAATGGCGGGTCCATCCTCAGCCTCCAGTGTCCTTTCTGTTGGGCCGACAGGGCCGGGGCTGCTCGGGACGCCCCGCCCTCATCAGCTTCCACGTCTCAAAAGACCGCCAAGGCCAGAGCTTCGGCGGGAAACCGAGGGCTGAACTCCATCCAATCTCCTACCAATTATGGTCATGTTCCCCGTTCCGCCCACGCCCCATAAAATCCCGTGCGCATCCTCCCCAGGCTCGACTTCCCCGACTCCCTTCTCTTGGAGTCGCGGAACCTCGCCCGAGGGCATCTCTATTAAAAACTTCCCTCCTGCCTATTCGTCTGGTGCTTTGTTTAATACGCCGTTACTGGGAGGGCTACGGGGAAACCTTACACTTTCTACCTTTGGATCCACTCCTTCCATGGAGTATGTGACCATTAGTCACCCATTTTCCCAACCATAGACCCTCTGTCTTTTCCTTTCTCTCTTCGTGTCACTTCCCACATTGCCTTTTCCTGCTCCTCTTCCTCACAACTACTTGGACCAGTTCCCTCATGACTCCCAAATCTGAATCTCTAACTCCCACCTGGGGGGTCCTTGAACATTGGGCAACAGCTATCTACCAGATACATCTCTAGAAGGACTCATGCATGGCAAACCCACTGTGTCCAAAACCCTCCTTCTCCCAGAAAACCTATTTACCAGTATATGCCTACTTTGGTGTATTGTACCACATAACTTGGTATATTGTACCAAGTGTACTGTACCCTATACCTATTCCTCACAACGCAGGACTTCTGTCTACTTGACTATTCCTTTAATCCTCATGCCCAACATTCAATGAATTATAAAGTAGTAGCAAGTTCTTCCAAATATACATCTGAAATCTACCTCTGAAATAACTTCCAAATCTTTCCCTTGGTTTTATCTCTCCCAATCTGCCCTCGGTAATCTCTTCCCTCTGCTACTGAGGGGCCTCTGACCTCTGCTATCTCCAACCCTCGCTTCACCCTCCATGCCAACATCGATAATGTTTCTGAAACACAACTCTGATCCCATGGGCCACCATTTCCTGTGCTCACCATTTTCTCCGAGGATTCCCCCAGTATCCTTAGATGGATGCAGTCACCCACCCTGGGTTTTGTAGTAGAATTCACACTCTCTGAAGGCAAGGAGTAAGTCTGCTGTTTGCAGACTCATAGTCCCCAGAATAGTACATATGGCTGATGCTCAAAAAATACTTGTTGAAAGAACGAATCCCAGTCCCACCATTTTATGAAACCCATCTAATTCTCACTTCATCTCCCACCACTCCTTCCCTTAGACCCCAAACTTCAACCATCTCTAACATCAACACATCATGTCCTGGTCCTTGTCACAACTCTCTATGTTTATACATGCTATTCCCACGTGGTGGCATGTATTTCCTATACAATTCATTTGGCATACTCCTCCTTCACTCACACTCAAAACTCAATTCTGACTTTACTGCCTACAAGAAATTTTCCTTGGTGCCCTCTTGATCGTGAGTTAAACTTTCCTCCACAGACCCATCCTTAGGTTCACTTCCAGGATAAAGACAGAGAAAAGGCTTCTAAAGTCAAGCTTTACCTTATCCTCGACACCCATCCTTCCTTGCATGTGTCCCTTCATTCAGCGAATAGTTACTGAGTATTGTTTGACTAAGTCTGGGACAATACTCTGTGCCTTTGACCCAGGCCAAGGATGATGAAGTCTTGGGCTCCCCCTAGAGGCCAGTACTAATTGCAAGGAAAGGACAGTGGCGAAGACTCTGCAGACCAATATGAAGGATGGTTCTTACATCATTCCCCAAGAGGAGGAAAGAAGAGATGTACAAGGACACATGAGAAGTGACGGGAGGGCTCCCAGGGGCATCAGCCCTGGAGGCCCATTCACAATTCGTTCTGTCATAGAGATATCTAACAAAGCAAGCCGCTAGAGCTGGGAACTGTGGATTTCATCCCTGGGAAACACTGAAGGGAAGGGGAAAAGAAATTACCTTCTTCTGAGTGTCTGCTTCTGTCCTTTGCGTAAAGTACATTTTTTATACCTAAATCCTAATTTAAATGCTCGCTGCTTTTAACCCCCACAATAAGCCTGAATGCCAGGTGTTCATTACTCCCCTCACATCGAGGGGGAGAAAATCAAGATCCCAAGTTCATATTAAAAATAGGGGTGATCTTGATTTTGGACCTTAAATTTTTCAACTCTGAAAGCCTACGCTCTGTGTAGTCGTCACACTGCCTTCAAGGGAAGAGAAGTCTGGGCTGCGACCACTGCTTAGCCTTCTGTGGTATCCGTTTGATGATCCAACTTAGACACTTGTTCTTTCACCTGCCAACTCGGCATCTATATGCCAGGGTCTTTGTATGTATTATCTCAGCCTTCACAGTGAAGCTGTGAAGTGGGTATTACGTATTATCCCCTTTCAGGAATGTTGATTTACCCAAGGTCATGGCTAGGAAACAGCAGAGACAGATTTGAACACAAGCGCTTACCTAGAGCAGGGGGGTAGGGGGGTCATCAAGTTATCTCCTTCAATGAGCTTTGGGTTATAGTGGGAAAACAGCCATGGACAATACATCAACAATGGGCATGCTCGTGTTCCAATAGAACTTTATGAAAACAAGCTGAATTTGGCCCCGGACTCTAGTTTGCCCATCTCTGTCCTAGACTGTTTGGTTGAACGATGTCCTAGGGGATAGGGCCTCACAAGCTGTGGGCTCAGACATTCCAGGCACAGTCACCAGATGTGCCAAAACATGGAGCTACAAATGTGTTTGGGAATGGCGAATGCGAGCTAGCGGTAGCTTTGCCTGGGACAAGTGACCCGCATGGCTGAAGAAGGGACAGAACGGCAAGACACAGGAGCCAGGTGGTGAGGGTACTGTAAGGAGTGACAGAGGTCCAAAGATCAACAGATTTTAAACAGGGGAGTGACCCCAGTCCTCAAAGAAAGAGCCTTCTGTTGACAGGGGTGAGGCTAAGGAATCCTGAATTAAGACCATCACAACCATGCAAGTGAGTTCACAGTGCCATCAAATGGCTGTTGAAGGATGAAGGGGTAAAGAAAGGTCACATCGCCATTCAACAGAATATGCTTCAGTCTCAAAGGAAAGGAAATCCTGTCACCCGCTACCACTTGGCTGAACCTTGAGGACTTTATGTCCGGTGAAGTAAGCTGGCCACAAAAGAACAAATACTGTGTGATTCCACTTGTATAGGATTCCTAAGTGACCCAAACCCAGAGACCCAGAAAGTAGACGCATGACTGCCAGAGGCTGGGGGAGGGGGAACGCAAAGTCATTGCTTACTGGCCATAGCAGTTTCATTTTGCAAGATGAAGAAAGTTCTGGAGACCAGTTGTACAGCAATGTGGACCTCCTTAACGTGACTGAGCGTGCACGTAAAAATGGTTAAGATGGTCAATTTTCTTGTGCTTCTGTGTGTTTCCATTATATGTGCGTCTGTGTGTTTCAATTGTGTGTGTGTTGTTGTTTACCACAGGTATAAATAAAATAGAAATGCAGATGGGGTTGCTTTTCAACCAAGGCTGCAACAGAGAAGAAGGGGTTGCTTTTCAACCAAGGCTGCAACAGAGAAGAAGGTGAAGAAGGGCAGGAAAGAAGGACATGCCGTGGCAGGCACGCTCTCTCCCGCGGATCCAGCGCCCAGCCACCTGCTCCACTGCCATCGCCGTGAACATGGCCCTGACGCTCTGGCCGGGGCTGTCAGCCGTGGGGCTGGGCTGCTCCGGCCGCGTCCACGCCATGTGCTGTCTCCTGCCATATGTTGGGCCCCCCTGTTCATTCATCATGCCTCCTGAAAAGTCTCTTAATTACATTATGTTCACAATCCATAAAACATAATTAAAATATGTAAATCCATTATATTCTTTAATGAGCACATTGAGACCTCAAATTTTTAAATTAGATATAAAATTGATGTGGACCTACTAGTATTGATTATGCATGGTAATAAATCAGGCGCAATTTGGATTGACTTCCCTCCTCCCATCGGAGGCAGTGTGTGTGTGTGTGTGTGTGTGTGTGTGTTTCTTAGGGTTTTGTTTATTCATTTGTTTGTTTCTTTTTTTAGCATTTCCTGTGAATATTTACAATTACATGCTGTCTTGTAAACTTGCAGAGGGCTTGCACAAAACAGTTTCTCATTTCTGCTCTATTTCTTTATTTCTATTTTTTTCTCATTATTTTTTTTAGTGAGAGAGAGAGAGCATGAGTGGGGAGGGGCAGAGGGAGAAGGAGAGAAAGAATCTTAAACAGACTCCCAGCTGAGTGCAGAGCCGGATGTGAGGCTCGATCTCAGGACCCTGAGATCATGACCTGAGCCGAAATCAAGAGTAGGACACTTAACTGACTGAGTCACCCAAGTGTCCCTCTCATTTTTGCTCTAGCAATATTTTTGTTTTCATTTCAGGACTGGTTTGCTGATTCTTCATTATCATGGAAAATATGGGAAGGGTCACCAGACTTTGTCTCTCTCTCTGTGTCTTCATCTGCTACTCGTCCCTTAGCCACATCTCATATTCACGCTCAAAAAAGTCAAGTACGTTTTCCAGACACGCGTGTCTCCCTGTCTCTGCATGGGCTGGTCGGTCTCCACAGTGAGTGTCCCTCTGTCATCTGTCTGTAGGGAATTTGCATACATTTTCAAGCTCAATTCAAGGATCTTCTTTCTCGATCTACCTTGACAATGCTCATGGCTTTGTCTTAAGGCTTACAACACTGCTCTACTTTCTAAGGACAGCTTCCATGGGTACCATTTTTAGTGCACTATAATTTTTTTCATTGGACCTTCATAATGGCCATGCAAGACAATCATTGAAGGTATCACCCTCGTTTTATAGGCCATATGCTTATAAGGCTCATAAAGGTTAATTGACTTGTCCAAGGCCTTGCAGACTGAAGGCAGGGCCTCTCCTGGGACCAAGGGACACAAACTCCTGGGCCTTTCTCTATCTGACATAGAAGCTTCCTTCCTCTTGCGAGTCTTTCCAAAGGGCCTCTCTCTCGTCAGCCCCATGCACCTGCTATTGATATGCTGCAGAAGCTTTCCTACAGGCTGTTCTTCCCTTTCTAATCTAGTTCCTTCCTACCAAATTAAGGGTTTGCTTCTATTTTCATAAGCTTGAAGTTGGTTCCATAGTTTAAACTAGAAATTAACCCAGAGGTTTAGAGCCACACGAAGCATGAGTTGAATGCCAGTCTAGCCACTGACTAAGTGTGCAACCTTGTTGAACTCCTCAGTCTTTCCACCTTCATCTCTAAAATGGGAATACACAATAGTAGCTACATCAGAGGTTGTGAGGGTTCTGCCAAATAACACGTGGAAAAGGGCTGCTTCTTATTCCGGGATTATTAGCTCTGAAGGGCATTATCGTTATCAGCCTCACCAAGTATCCCAACTGAGGGAATCCTTTCCTTCTTGGATGGGGCTTTGCATGGTTACCCATCAGGAGAGGTTGCTACTCAGTATTAGAGGTGTATTTTGCTAGAATGTAACTGGAAGGGGCCCACTTTGGAAGTCCAATTCTCTCTTTTCCAAGTTTAGCAATCTGAATCCCAGGAAAATACAATGATTCATCCATCCTGAATTTTCTTTTTCTTTCTATTTATTTGAGAGAGAGGGAGAGAGCATGCAAGGGTGGTTAGGAGCAGAGGGAGAAGGAGACAGAGAAACCCAACCAGACTCCACATCCAGCTCAGAGCCCAACACGGGGCTCGACCTCAGGACCCTGAGATCATGACATGAGCTGAAATCAAGAGTTGGATGCTTAACCCACTGAGCCACCCAGGTGCCCCCGCATGTATTTTATTTTAATAAACACCTATTAATTGCCTAAATATCTATTATTTGGGTATCATTCTAAGTACCCAGCTAAGCCAGCAAGAGCCATGCCATCTAAACTATCTGCAGTAGAGTAGTTACAAATGACCCCCATTGTCATCAACGCACACAGGGCCTAGCTATCCTGGGGTTCAGCACACAGAAGGATTTCATCAAATATGTGTTGAGTAACGGTACAATCACCATTCCTACTGCATCTAATCACTCACAATATTATTTCTTTGGAACGAAGACCGGCTAAACCCACCCCTGGAGTCCTTTAGTCTCTAAGCGACTCTAAGTCTAAGAAACCTGCATTTCTTACAGGTTCCAGGGCGATGCTGTGGTTGCTGTTGGGCTGGGGACCACACGGCAAGAACCACTGCTGTCAGGAGCAGTGGAGCCCCCAATGGAAGGCGTGTGGATCCCCCAAATCACTGCTTAGAAGACACCCACCAAGCGCCCACTCCGGACCATGAATGAGAAAACAGCTTCATAGTGTGCAACCTCTGAGAGTCAGGGTTTATCCGAGACAGAAGCTGGAATCATCTAGCACAGACTAAAAAGTCATTGTTTCTGGGAAGAAGAGGAATGTATAGTAAGTTCAAGCCTTCAGTTTTTCTTCCATGGCTTAAAATACAAGAGTCTACCTAATCTACCACCAAGTCTCCCATCAGCCCTGCCCCTTCCCCACCCATCCTTTCTAAATTCTAGGTCTGCCATGTCACAGGAGGTACAAGGAAGAAAGAGGCCAAGGTTGAGGTCACCTCAACTGGGTCAAAGACAGTATTCTGAAAGTTTGGGTATAAAACCAGAATTATTGAGTAAACTCAATAACTCATTCACTTCATAAGAGATCTTTGCTGTGTGCCGATAATGGAGAGGCACCATTCTAAAAAGTGTAGGTACAGGGGTGAACAAGATAGCTGAAGGCTCAGAGGGAAGACACACAGGGTCTTCTTCAGGGTTCTGACTGGCTCCCTGATGGAAGCAAGATATGATCATGACCTAAACGAATAGGTTAGCAACCTCAAAAAACTAGCATTCTATTTCAACCAGAAGGGGCAAGTGTTTGTCAGTATGGCAAAGAGTCAGGGAGGCATTCTTTGGCCTTGGCAGCATCCCTGTCCGGAAGTGCAAGAGGGAAAGAGCCCCTTGGCCTCTTCTTGTTAGGGAGGAGTGTGCCTCAAGCTGTCTTAGCTGAGAATCCTTCTTCTGTGAACCTGTGTGTACAGAGGCACAAAGTGCTGATATGCCAAGGGAAACATTCCAGCCTTACTTGTCAATGGAAATTAACACAGGCTTTCTGGTTATATAGCAGTCTATCAAGAGTCAAGCTAATGTGAGTCTCCTTAAAGATTGAATCCCCTCACAGTACACTGACAAAAATCAAGTGTCTTGGCTTGGTCAGCCTGAAGGGTCCTTTTACAGACCATGACTCCATGTGAAGTCTCAGGACACCTAACCTGCCACACTTCCTTAATGACCTTCTACCTTTTACCACATGCCTTCTTTCAAACATCGCCCCAAACTGGTAATAGTTTCATTCTGTTCAGACTTTGTGCATGCTTATCTGTATGCCTGAAATTCGTCTGCTTTAGCCACCTGGTGAACTCTGATATTTCCTTCCAAATGCAGTTCAGATATTCCCTTTGCCCTTTGGGACGTCTTTTCTTGTTAAATATCTTCTTCCAAATTACCATTGTATTTTGGACATCGATTTATTTTAAATTACCTATTAAATGCCTATTAAGCACAGGCCTGAGGTTTCTACTATGTGTTTAACCCTGAGAAACTCCTTAATGATGGATGTTGTTATCCATGTATTACAAATGATGGCTTTAAGTCTCAGAAAATGTAAGCCCAGCTCGCAGTCAGTTTGTTTCCTAGGATGGGATTCTAATTGAGATGTGTCAGTTACAAAGGTCATGGTTACAGTTATTGTGCTCCACTCTTTACTTACTTGTCTGCTCCTTCATTAGACTGTGGGGTTCTGCAGAACCTGTGACTTTGCATACACACACACACACACACACACACACACACACACACACACACACACACCATCATCTGCCCAGAACATGCCATGCATGTGTGTGTGTGTGTTGAATGAAAGAATGAATGTGCAAATGAGTGAAAGGCTTTTTCACATGGCAGGGATATGGCCATCTAACATAGATTTTGGGGGAGAGGTGGCTCAATCAGTTAAGCGTCTGACTCTTGATTTCAGTTCAGGTCATGATCCCTGGGTTGTGAGATGGAGCCCAGTGTCAGGCTCCTTGCTCAAAGCAGAATCTGCTCCTCTCCCTCTCTCTCTGCCCCTCCCGCCACTCATGCGTACACGTGCGTGTACTCTCTCTCTCATTCAGATAAATAAATCTTTAAAAAAAATTAAAAATGGAATCAATTTTGTACAAATATTTTCTGTCCCTGTCTCTAGCTTTCTGCCTGACTCAACTACTATCACCTGCTTTTCCTTTCATTCTGTACAGGAGATTCCGCCGAGCTGTCCAAGGAAAGATGTTCCTTCTGATCCCTTCGGGGGAGTTGTCCAACCACACAGTACTAATTTCATGCAACTTAAATATCTTGGCCATTTAGCTTACCTCTCTCGTTTATGCTACAGTAAGAATCCAAGATGTGCTTGTTTAAGAGGCAGAAGGAGGCAGCTTGTAATTCATACATGATTTCTTCTCAAATGCTCTGTCTGATGGCAGATGGTTCCCAGGCCCATCCTGTGAACGTTATCATACTAAATGCCTAAGAGGAGTCTAGTGGGGGGGGAGGGTTTGAAATGAAGAGGAAATCAAAGACAATTACCATTTGTTTATGCTTCAAATCCTACTTAAAGAAGAGTCACCGCTCAAAAAGGAAGGGTGGGAACCAGGTGGGAAGGAAGCCAGTTACACACAAGATAAAATCTGGAGAATTAACAGATGTAGTAAACTGACCGCAGAGATGTTAGTTTCATGAAAGTACCAACTTGGTTTCTTCTAATCTGCTTGTTTAAGTATCAGGGCTTTGGCAAGGCAAGCTTCATTTCTTGCATGAGAATTTCAGTTACATAAAATTGTTAAAATTTCTGCAACAAATGTGACAAATAATTAATGTCCTTAACACCTCATTACCTTCACCATCAAATCAATAATTAAAAAAAGAAAAACCACTTAGCTCTTCACATAAAACAAAAAACATAAAGCAATTCCTAATACATTTTTACAACAATGTAGAGTCACACCAGAAATTGAAAAAAAATTACAACAAAGTCAGAGGCCATTGTTGGGTGCAAATTAGGAAAATTAGCTAAGATGTAAAAACAATGATCCAAATTTTATTAAACATATAATGCAATGCACATCCTCATATATCTTCTGCTGGTGAGGATAAATATTGGTTCCATCTTTTCACAAATATCTATTTAAAATATTAAAAATACACACATATTATTCCTAAATTCTAGTTCTGAAAACTCTATCTTGAAATAATTCAAGATGGAAGAGGTAGAGAAAGTTTATGCAAAAAGATGCTCATCACAGTATTGTCCCTAAGAAGGTAAATTGGTGAGCAAATTAAATGCTTCTTATTCTGAAAGTGTCCCAGTATACTCTTACACCAAAATATCCTGGTTTTTTATTCATTACTTTTGTTTATATCTAGAGTTAAAGAGCCACGTAAATGTTCTTCTTCCATTTCCCATTTCTTCCCATTGAAACCATTTCTTCCATTGAAACCATTAATCTTTACGGAATGTATTGCAATATGGGATGTGAAAAAGTTGGAGGATACGGACCTACATCTATCTTTACGTAACACCAGATGTGATATTTTGGGCAAATAATTTAAGCTCTTGGGGCACCTGGGTGGCTCAGTCAATTAAGCATCTGACTCTTGATTTTGGCTCAGGTCATGATCCCAGGGTCCTGGGATTGAGCTCCATGTCCAAAATAAATAAATAAATCTTAAAAATATATAATTTAATCTGAGTCTTAGCGAACATGATCACACTTGTCTTACAGTTAGGTTGTGATCTGAAGTGAGTTTGTACGCATGGAATCAGTGACTGTTGTTTCAATTGGCCACAGGCTCAGGGGTGAGGGGCTGATGGCCCATCTATCAGGAGTCTGAGAACAAGAACTGGAGCAGTTAGGGAAGTGCTTCTGGAAAAAAGGCAACTCTGAAACAAGTATTAAAAGTAACCATAAAGAGGGTGCCTGGGTGGCTCAGTTGGTTAAGCATCTGCCTTCAGCTCAGATCATGCTCCCAGGGTCCTGGGATCAAGTCCCCCATCCGGCTTCTTGCTCAGCCGGGAACCTGCTTCTCCCTCTTCCTCTGCCCTTCCCCCTCACTTGTGTGCATGCTCTCTCTCTCTCTCTCTTTCGCTTTCACTCTCTCAAATAAATAAAATCTTTAAAAAAAAAATAAAAGTAACCAGCAAGAGACTACTACTTCCAGCCATGTCAGTTCTGATCTAGCCTAGCAGATCAGAAAAACATGTCCCAGGAGTTTGCAGAAATTATAGGACAGTGACCTCTGCAAGAAGGGTAACAAATGAGGTGAACCCTAGAGGTACCCCAACGTGCCACCTACAGAGGGGCATGCTGGCTAAGCACATGCAGGGGGTTAAGAGCACAAAGCCAGGTGTCCTCAGAGCTGAGGACACGGTGCATGGAGTCTGGGCTGGAACCAGGAGGCCAGGATTAGCATGGAAGTGTAGGGGATAAGAGAAAGCAAAGACAGGGCAATCCAGTGATGAACAGAGGCCTGTTCTTGTGTCTTTGGCTGAATACTGATCTGTGCATGTGTATGAGGAAGCCAGTCCCACTGGGGAAGAACCCCTGGAAAGGAGGCAGAAAAAACTCCCCCAAATCACCAGGGCTGCCTGTAACTCAGAGCCCCACCATGCAGAGTGAAAAGATCTAACACAGCGCGCACGAAATGTGGTCCTCGGGATGATATTAACATATTAACCCGCGATGACTGCACTAGACAGAATCTATGTGTCTCCAGAGTTTGTAAGTTGACACCTGATCTCCAGTGCGATGGTATTTGCAGGTGGAGACTTTGGCAGCTGATTAGGTCATGAGGGTGACATAACGAATAGAATTAGTGCCCCCGTAAAAGATATCCCAGATAGTTCCTTACTCCCTAACCCCCATGAAGACACAGTGAGAACAAGGCCTTCTGTGAACCAGAAAGCAGGTTCTCACCAGACTTGAACCTGCCAGCACCTTGATCTCAGACTTCCCAGCATCCATAATGGTGTGGGAAATAAATATTTGTTGCTTAAACCTCCCAGTGTATGACATTTTTATTATAGCAACCCAAGTAGACTAAGACATGGGGCCAAAGTATCCTAAAGTTCAGTCTAGACTTGGCTTAAAAGGTGTCTTCCTCCAAAGTTATAAATGAATCCAAGTATTAATTTTGTGCCAGAACAAGACACAAAATATTCAAAGAGATGTCCCATTCAATATCCAAATGCCAATAAATGCAGCCCAACATAGCAACAGAAAAACAAAAGCTATATGATTATGTAAATTATAAAAAATCATTAGGGGCACCTGGGTGGCACAGTCAGTTAAGCATCTGCGTTCGGCTCAGGCCAGGATCCCAGGGTCCTGGGATTGAGTCCCACATTGGAATCCCTGCTCAAGCAGGGAGTCTGATTCTCTCTCTGCCTGCTGCTCCCTCTGCTTGTGCTCTTTCTCTCTCTTTTTCTGACAAATACATAAATAAAATCTTAAAAAAAATCATTTGGTCATTCAACATTCATTAATGTTCATAAAAACTTCAGCAAAGTAGGCTTAGCAGAGAACTTGCTCAACCTGATAAAGGGCTTCTGGAAAAACTAAATGCTTTCACCCCGCGGCTGGGAACATAGCAAAGATTCCTACTTTCACTGCTCATACAACATTGAACTACAAGTCCTAACCCAGCAAATGAAGACAGTGCAAAAAAAACAGATTGGAAAGGAAGCAGCAAAATGGTCTGTATGTACAAATTACATGATTATGTAAGTATAAAATCCCAGGAAATATGAAAAAAAAGAAAAGTTCTAGAACAGAGTTTAGCGAATTTGTAGGAAATAAGTACGATGCTCAAAAATCAATTACACTTCAGTAACTAGCAATGAACATTTGGAAATGCCATTTTAAAGGAATACAATTTACAATAGCAGCAAAAAAAAAAGAGAGATATTCGGGTTGACTTCTAACCAAATGTGCATGGTTTCTGAAAAGTATGGAACACTAATGAAATAAATCAAAGGTAACCTTAATAAATGTAGAGATAGATCTTATTCAGGGATCGGATGGCCCAGCATTGTTAAGATGTCAGTGCTCCCCGAACAGACCTATGGATTTAATGTCCATCAAAATCCCAGCAGAATGTTAGAAAATGATTCTAAAATGTGTATGTAAGGGTAAAGGACCTAGCCTGGCCCCAAAACTTTGGCAATAGAAGAACAACATTGAAGAATCTCATACTTGATTTTGACACTTGTCATAAAGCCAGAGTAATTAAGACTATTATTGGCATACAGAGAGACATACAGATTAATGGGCCAGAATACAGTGCTCACATATATGACTAGTTTATTTCCAACAAAGGTGTCAAGACAATTTGACTCATGTTTCTGAAACCATTATGTAGACACACACACGTTAAAAAATTGAATCTCGACCACACCTCACACCATGTAGAGACATGAACTCAAAATCAATTATAGACCTATTTATAAAAGAAAACATGTAGAAAATTTTAATGACCTTGAAGTAGTTGAAAGCTTCTTTATAAGAGAAAAAAATACCTGAACTATTAAAGACAAAACATGATAAATTGGATTTCATCAACTTAAGCTTTTGCTTTTCCAAAGATACTCTTCTGTGGGTATATAAAAATTTAACCTTAGTGGAAGTGTGGTGAAGGGCATACAAAACTCAGTACAATTTTTGTAACTTTTGTGTTGAATGGTTCCAAAACAGGAAGTTAAGATAAAAATAGCAAAAATTAAGGTGAGCCATAAACTAGAACAAATATTTTTTAAAATATGTATCTTATGAAACACTTATGTCCAGAATATGTAAAGAACACTTACAATTCAATAATAAAAACGGAATCTTTTTAAAAAATTTCTTTAGTAATTTGAGAGAGAGGGCAGGGAGGGGCGAAGAGAGAGAGAAACTTAGGCAGACTTCATGTGGAGCATGGAGCCCCAACACAGGGCTCAATCCCACGGCCCTAAGATCACTACCCAAGCTGAAACCAAGAGTTATACACTTAACTGATGGTGCCACCCAGGTTCCCCCAAGGACATTCTTTTTTCAAAAAAAAAATGCAGAATAGTTGAACAGACACTAGAAGATATATGAATAGCCAATAGGGAAATGAATAATGCCCAGTGTCATTAGCCATTTGCAAAATTAGAATTAAAGCCACAATAAGATACCACCACATACCAATTACAGTGGCCTAAATTCAAAAAGGCTGACAGTGTCAAATGCTGGTGAGATTGCAGGACAACTGCAGCCCTTACACTTTGCCATGGGAAATTTGAAATGCTATAGCCACTTTGAAAACCAATTTAGGGGTTTCTTACAAAGTTAAATTTACACTTCTGATATGACCCAGAAACTCCATTTCTAGATATTATCTAAGAGAAATGAAAACATAGGTTCACATAAAGACTGGTACATGAGTGTTCATAGATGAATTATTTGTAAGAGCAGAAAACTAAAGTCAACCCAAATGTCCATGACCTGGTGAATGGAGAAACAAATTGTGGTCTATCCATCTGGGACGCGTGACAAATAGAAACAGACTAAATGAAACCAGTCACATGGATAGATCTCCAAAGCTTTATGCTAAATTGAAGAAGCTAGACCCAGAAGGCTAGATACTTTAGTGGAATACCTTAAGCCAGCACATCCATTAACATTCTTGCTGGTACTCATCCATTAGTACATATGTGGAAAAAAAGGAAACTCCAACTTTTCTGTGCTTTACACCAAAGTTTGCAATAGGGACCTCCCCTCTTGAGACTGGATTTATTAAGTCTTCATTTATACTGTTCTGGATCTCTGGGGAATAAAACAGTGCTTCTAGATTAAAATACGGTCTGGCAGCAAAACCATATTCCAGACTATATATAGCACAACCAAATAGTGGAAAACTCCTTAAGAGCAAGGTTTTTGGGCTGAATTTTCTAACTCACTTGGTTTGGAGACTTTAGGGAAGATATTAAATATCTTGAAGCCTTGATAAACTCATCTATAAAATGAGACCACTAGGGTCATGGTGAGAACTAAATGAGATATTTTAGGTCAATGTGTTTCCTTGAATATAGTATGGGCTTGAAACATCACTAAATGAGCATCACTAAAAGAATGCCTATCAGGCAATTCAATACCTTTGGCTCTAGTACATTATCAACAATCTTTCAGTGACTTGTGGGGCTTCTGAACTATCATTTCTTAGATGCCATGATCCACTGATGTTACTCAGTTGAGTTGGAGCAATTAGTTCAAACATTCCTAAACAGTCTTCAGAATCACTAGTTAGAAAGCTCAAAATATGTGACTTCAGGCAAGAAAAGTTACGATGTCTTCTTCTCACAGGGAGTTCAGAAGAGCTCCATGAGGCTATTCTAAAGGAAATTCTAAAGGAGTGTAGCTCTGTCTTCCCACAGTAGACTGACTTCCTATTCCTTCCCTACTTTTCCCCATGGATATTTTGTCCTAATGAATCTCTTAAAAAAAAGGCAAAACAAAAATAAAAACAAAAAACAAAAAACAACCTCTTGATTCTTTTCATCACCAAAAGTCAAGGAACATTAATTGTGCACAATGGCTCATTCAATCTAGCAGCAAGAGTCATCTTATTCTAGGTGACCTAGACCCTAACTTCTCTAGATAAATCCCGAGATGACCTGAAGCTAACAACTGAAAATAGAGAAAAATCAAGCATAATTACAAAGTGCATTTCCTGCAGGAAATATGAGCTACTTTTGTGATAAGAAAACCGTAATAATCATCAGCCTGTGCAAAGAATGTCATCTCAGCCATAGCTAAACCTAGAGCTAGTTTGTTCTGAAAGCTGAACCACCAGAACAAACATCACATTTTCCATGTCTTTCCTATTTATATTTAAGTCCAGTCCAGTGATTTCTGCAATCCAATGTAGCTATAAAAATCAGAGGCACTCTTTGAAGAACATTCAGTCAAACTACAGTTCTTTTCCATATCGCCAGCCACTTTGCCACTTGACGTTCCCTCTGAACGTGCCCCCACTGTGGTGTGGCACTGACTCTGAAGTCTTGGAGGGGTTACCCTCCTCTGTTACTGCCACTGCTCCCAGGTTGGCAAGCTGCAGTGAGAAGCAAATGGCAACACAACCTAGACCCTAGACCATCAGAACTTTCCCCTCAGAAATCAGCTGTCATCTCTCATCGCTGCCAGAGGGGCAGACAGCCAGGTACTTCTGCTCCTACTGGTGTCCCACACTAAGAACCAGGACCTTTTGATTTGTCATGGGGCTGGTGTAGCAACACATTCTCAACATCCGACTGTCTCCACTGTAATTCCTTCAATAGTCCATGATTGAAGGGGACAGGAAAGAATATTATAGCTCCATGAGATGGACATTTTCCCATTTTAATGACCTTTAACCTATTAGCTTCAAGGCAATTTCTCATTCTAGAAGCTCTCAGTAGGTCTAACTCCACATAGCCAAGTGTCACTGCCCGTTCCTTGTCTATTTCTTGCCTGATTTTGCCTAAGACATCTCAAGGTCACCAAAAGTGAAGGAAACAATTTTCAAGGAATTTTTTTTCATTGAAGGAATTCACTAGTTGGACTACAGAGACATATGTCCAGGTACAAAGAATTCTTTGGCCATCCACATTCTTTAGTAACTTTCCACTCACCCATTTAGAGGAGATATCCTTTTCATTGATAGAGTAACATAAAGTCACTTTCTAAATCACTATTACATTTGCCTATGCAATTAAAATTGATCTAAACCTCACTAATGTAACTGTTATCAATTTCAATTAATTTCATAGTAAGCTGTAATACACATCAGCACAGACAACTGCATCCCTGCCACCTTTCCATAAACAAATCTGAGCAAGAGATGCCAGAATAAGAGTCCTCCTCAAATTCAGCTTCAATCTTTTTTTAAAAAAATATTTTATTTATTTATTTATTTGAGAGAGAGAGAGCATGTGCACATGAGCAGGGGGAGGAGTAGAAGGAGAGAGAGAATCTTAAGCAGACTCAGCACTGAGTACAGAGCCCAACGTGGGGCTTGATCCCACCACCCTGAGATCATGACCTGAGCTAAAATCAAGAGTCAGACACTTAACCAAGTGAGCCACCCAGGTGCCCCACAGCTTAAGTCTTATATGTAGAGGGCACACAGAATAGTAAGGCAGATACTTTCTCTACAAACTTACCCAACAGGCAGACAAACCACATAGGAAGGTCACCAGCAGAGGAATACCAGACACTATGGACATCCTTGGGGGATGTTCGTCCTTGAAGAATTTTATTCAAAGCATTTACTGAAAATATTTAGAACGAAAGTCAGACAACATTGAGCATAAGCATGTATACAGGGCAAGAAGAACTGCTAGTGGGAACATAGTTTGGTGTGACCACTTTAGGGGAACAATTTGGTAATAGAAAACATGAAGATGCACACACCCTATAATCCAGTGATTTATCTGTTAGGAATTTACCCTACAGAGTCTCTTGCACAGGTGCACATGTACACAGGAAGGAATGCTCACAGCAGCAGGGCTCATAACAGCAAATATTTTGGAAAAAAACTCCATCCATTAATAACAGAGACGATGAATCAGTCGTGGTATATTCACAGAAGCCTAAAGAAGGGGTCAAGCAGAATCTTTAGAGGATGGATTCTGGTGCATCCACTGCTACATGAAATAATATTTGGATAGCAGTGACCTAGGGTATTCACAGGTCATTGAAACTGTAGTCTGGAGAGGTAGGTTGACTTCTCTAAAGTGAACAGAAGTCATCAGAAATGTTTAGTTTGTTGGGGGGGGTGCCCACAAACTCAGTTGAGTGAGTGACCAACTGGTGATTTTTGGCTCAGGTCATGATCTCAGGGTTGTGAGATCAAGCCCCATGATGAGCTCTGTGCTCAGCATGGAATCTGCTTCTCTCTCACCCTTTACTCCTCCTCCTGCTCACACTCTCAAAAATAAATAAACAAATATTTTTAAGAAAAAGTTCCGTTTGTAGGAGGTTTAAGTGATGACTATACTTCTAGGCTCTTTTCCATGATGTCATTCATTAATCTTCGCCCATTGCTTCTCACTTAATTAGTCACAAGCTGATAAGAACAGCGGTAAGTGTGTACCACATTGTGCTTCTTGAACTTTTTTTTATTTCCAACATTTTTCACTTCATTAAATCTTTTGCTACGCTTTATCTTAAATACTCTGTTTAAATTTGATAGAACATATTAAATTTAATCTCCAGTTTGACTTTAATACTGTTAACCCTGATCTTCTCATTTTCATTTGTGTACTAAACCAAACGTTGCAATTTCAGTTTTCTCATACTGTTTTGTTTTAGTACTTCTCTCAAAAGTAGCAAATACGTGAAAGAAAAGGAAAAAAAAGACACCTCAATATGAGACTTATCACTCTTTTAAAATGAGAATTTATGTTGTTTACATTTTTTAATTTTTGTCTTTTATTGAAGTATAGTTTACACATGATATTATGTTATTTCAGGTGTACTACTTAGTGATTCAACAATTTCTTACATTACTCAGTGCTCACCGTGATAAGTATAGTCACCACCTGTCACCGTACAGCTTTATTACAATATTATTGAGCACATTCCCTGTTCTGTACTTTTCACTTCTTGATTATAAATTTTGTTCTTGCTATAAAGTCTTTAATCATATTTTATGTTCCTTTATTATATCTCTTTTGTCTTCTGATGAATGAAACATGTTATTCATTTATTCAAGAGGCATTTTCTGAACACTTACTGTATACATGACTATGCCATAAAATGCTATGAAGACGTGAAAAATAAATTATTTATGATTCTACCAGCAATAATCTCTCAACAAATCATGTCCTCACAGTTGATATTCACATAATCATCATAATTATAATCACATTGGACAAATCAAATCTGATTTTTTCATTAGAGTAAAAAACATAAAATTTTCTCTTGACCATTTTTAAGTGTACAGTATAGTAGTGTTAACTATATACACATTGTTGTTAAACAGATCTCTAGAATTTTTTCCTCTTTCAAAACTGAAATCATATGCCAAGAGAATAACTCCCCCTTTCCTTCCTCCCCTCCAACCCCTGGCAAAGACTCTTCTTGTATTGTCTAAGAGTTTGACTACATTATGTACTTCATTAAGTGGAATATGCCATATCTGTCCTTTTGTGACTGGCTTATTTCACTTCATCTATTGTCCGTCTTCAAGGTTCATCCACATTGTCACATTTTATAGGACTTCCTTCCTTTTTAAAGGTGAGTCCTACTCCCTTATATGCATACACCACATTTTCTGTATCCATATGTTGATAGACATTTAAGTTGCTTCCACTTCTTGGCTTCTCTGAGTAATGCTGCAATGAATATGGGCATCCAAACATCTTTTCAAGATCCTGTTATCATTTTTTTTATTTATAACCAAAAGCGGGATTGCTGGCTCATACAGCAATTCTGTTTTTAGTCTTTGGAGGAATCTCTGTTCTCTGTTTTTCATAGCAGTTTTATCATTTTACATTCTCACCAACAATGCACAAGTATTCTAATTTTTCCACATCTGTGCAAACATTTATGATTTCATTTTGTTTGTTTGATAGTGGCCTTCCTAGCAAGCATGATGTGATAGCCCATTCTGATTTTGACTTGCATTTCCCTGACCATCAGTAACACCTGAGCATCTTCTCATACACTTGTTGGCCATTTGTGTATCTTCTTTGGAAAAATATCTATACTCAAGTTATTTGTCTCTTTTTTCATTGGGTTCTTTGTTTTTTGTTGATGAGTTGTGAAATTTCTTTATATATTCTGGATATTAACTCCTTATCAAATGTGTGGCTTGCAGATAATTTTCCCATTGCCTGGGTTGCAATTTCACTGGATTGATAGATTGCTCCACTGCACAAAAGTTTTAAAATTTGATGTAGCTCCATAGGTCTGTTTTTGCTTTTGGTGCGTGTAAATTTGGTGTCACGTACAAGAAAATATTGCCAAATCTCATGTCCTGAAGTTTTTACTGTAAGTTTTCTTCTAAGGATTTTATAGTTTCAGGTTTTACATTTAAGCTTTTGATCCATTTTGAGTTGATTTTTGTGTAGGTGTAAGAAAAGGGTCTAAATCCATTCTTTCATGTGTGGGTATCTGGTTTTCCCAACATCATTAGTTGAGGAGAATATTCTTTCCCCATTATGCAGTCTTGTCATCCTTGTTGAAGATCCTTTGACCATTCAGACAACAATTTATTTCTGGCTCTCTATTCTGTCCCACTGGTCAACATGTCTGTCAGTACACCAGTTCCATACTTTTTTGTTTACTGTCATTTTGCAATGTTTTGGCATCAGAAAGTGTGAGTCCTTCAGCTTTGTTTTTCTTTATCAAGATTATTTTGGTCATTCAGGGTCCTTTGAGATGCCAAATGCATTTTAGCATTTTTTTTTCAATTTCTGAGAAAATGTCGTTGGATTTTGATAGGAATTGCATTGAATCTATAGATTTTCTTGTGTAGTCCAGACATTTTAAGACTATTACATTTTCCAGTCCATGAACACAGGACAACTTTCCATTCATTTGCATTTTCTTTAATTCTTTCAGACAGTGTTTTGTAGTTGTCATTGTGAAAGCCTTTTGCCTCTTTTGTTAAGTGTATTACTAAGTACTTTTTTTGATGCTACCATAAATGGGGTTATTTTCTTAATCCCTGTTCCATATAAGAAATATATTTCAGTGACCCATCTCCTGTTCTTCAAAAATTATAATCTCCGTGTTGTTTCAAATATTTTCCAGTTTTATTTATTTATTATTTATTTCCAAAAGGCATTTGAGGCAACATATATCCGCCACTCTGAAGATCTCAGAATGCCTTTCAAGGGCTGAGATTTGACATATGCTCAGCAACTGGATGTTTAGGTATTGATTATGCCAGAAAGAAAATCTGAAACCGACTTGGCTTTAACTCTTCTGAAAGCAAATTGTTGCTTTCCTGAAGCTCACAGGACTGTCTTTTTATCCCTTGAGTTTAAAATCTTTGCAAGGGATTTGTCTTGTTTATTTGAACTTATTTTGTCCTCTTGATTTCTAACCTTTGGATACTTTATAAGTTTGGGATTTTTCTCTTCCATCTTAGTTCTAAAGATAAAATTTTGACCTGATTACTTTATTTTTAGAGGAATGGTGTTTACTTTGGCAGGGGAGGAAGTCTTTTCTTTTTTCTGTTATTTTTTATTTTTTATTCTTTGCCCCAGGGGTACAGGTCTGTGAATCATNTTTGCCCAAGGGGTACAGGTCTGTGAATCATCAGGCTTACATCTTTCACAGCATTCACCAAAGCACAAACCCTCCCCAATGTCCATAACCCATCCACCCTATCCCTACCCTCCCACCCCCCAGTAACCCTCAGTTTGTTTTGTGAGATTAGGAGTTTCTTATGGTTTGTCTCCTTCCCCATTCCATCTTGTTTCATTATTTTTCCCTCCCCACCCCCCACGACCCCCACCCTGGCCCTCAAGTTCCTCATATCAGAGAGATCATATGATAATTCTCTTTTTCTGATTGACTTATTTCACTCAGCCTAAG